>PVHT020000004.1:4367462-4456895 GCA_004024745.2 Catagonus wagneri
CTTTTTTTTTTTTTTTAATTAAAAAAAATTTTTGTTATAGCTGGTTTACAGTGTTCTGTCAATTTTCTACTGTACGTGAAGTTCCCATCGTGGTGCAGTGGAAACGAATCTGACTAGGAACCATGAATTAGGGGTTCGATCCCTGGCCTTGCTCAGTGGGTTAAGGATCCGGCGTTGCCGTGAGCTGTGGTGTAAGTCGCAGACGCGGCTCGGATCTGGCATTGCTGTGGCGAAGCCCAGCGGCTACAGTTCCGGTTAGACCCCTAGCCTGGGAACCTTCATATGCCACGGGTGTGGCCCTAAAAAGACAAACTGACCAAAAATGTTTTTCTACTGTACAGTAAGGTGCCCCAGTTACACACACGTATACATTCTTTCTTTCCCCATTACCTTGCTCCATCATAAGTGATCTCTTCTTTTTTTAATTGATTTCCTTTTCTTCTATGCTGTGTTGTCATCTTTTTGGTTTTTATGAATGTATTATTTGTGCCCTCAAGTATGTTAACACCTTCCTATATCTGCTTTCTTTAGAATGGTAGTCATAGAGGTTCAAATACATTCTAAAAAAAAGTCTAGATTTTCTTGTTCTCCTTGCTCACAATTTTTTTTACTTTCTCTGAATTTTTTTGTCATACTCGTGGCATATGGAATTTCCCAGGCCAGGGATTTAGTCTGAGCTGCTTCTGTGACCTAAACCATACAGCTGTGGTAATGCCAGGTCCTTAACCCACTGTGCCACGGTGGGAGCTCCACCCATCCCCACATTGTATGATTTTGATGTCCTTTTTTACGTCTTCGTGTGTATCCTTTGGCTGTTCCTTGTGTTTATCATTGCTTTCACAAATGGGTGTTATTTATTTCTGACCTGTGTACTGGCTTACTTAAGTGAAATATTTTTAAATTTTTTTTGGCATTCTTTCTAGGGCATGACAGGAACTCCCAAGTGATTACTTTCCATTGTGATTTCCTCCATCCTGTATCATCTTTCCTACTGAGAGGAGACCTTTCAGGAGTTCCTGTTGTGGCTCAGTGCTAAGGAACCCAACGAGTATCCATGAAGACATGGATTTGATCCCTGACCCTGCTCAGTGGGTTAAGGATCCCCCATTGCTGTGAGCTGTGGAGTAGGTCACAAACGTGGCTCAAATCCTGCATGGCTGTGGCATAGGCTACCAGCTGCAGCTCTGACTTGGCCCCTAGCCTGAGAACTTACGCTGCAGGTACAGCCCTAAAAAAAAAGGGGGGGGGGAATTGGAGGAGACCTTTAATTATTTCTGTTAGAATGGGTTTAATATTGCTGAATTCTTTTAGTTTTTGTTTCAGAAATTCTCGATTTCTCTTTCTGTCATTTCAAATAATCTTGCTGGGTATTCTACATTGCAAAATTTCCCATTTTAGAACTTTGCTGTTTTTTTTTTTTTTTTTCTAAATTTTTATTGCTATTTAGGGCCGCATTGGCTTAGGGAAATTTCCCCAGTTGGGGTCAGTTGGAGCTACAGCTGCTGGTCTGTGCTACAGCAATACAGTGGCAGATTGGAGCCGCATCTGTGACCTGCACCAGAGCTCACGGCAATGCCAGATCCTTAACACACTAAGCAGGGCTAGGGATTTCCTGGTGGATTCTAGTCGGGTTCATTTCTGCTAAGCCACAACTGGAACTCCTCTAGTTCCTTTTTAAAGTAATCTGTATTACTGTTGATACCTGTCCTTCATTCCTTCAGTATTTTATCTTTTCTTTCTTTTGGTCTTTTCAGGGCCACACCTGCAGTACATGGAGATTCCCAGGCTAGGGACTGAATTGGAGCTGTAGCCCCTGGCCTACACCACAGTCACAGCAACGCCAGATCCAAGCCACATCTGTGACCTACAGCACAGCTCAGGGCAACGCTGGATCCCTGACCCAGTGAATGAGGCCAGGGATCAAATCTGCAACCTCACGGTTCCTAGTCATATTTGTTTGTCCTGTGCCACATTGGGAAATCCTCGTTATCTCCTTGTTGAACTCGGTGTCTGTTAGACTGCAGAGATCTGTTTCATTGTTTGCTCCTTCTAGAGAATTCTCTTCTTTGTCTTTTGGGGCTGCGGTGGCACACGGAAGTTCCCAGGCTAGGGGTCAAATCAGAGCTGTAGCTGCTGGCCTGCACCACAGCAGTGTGGGATCAGAGCTGTGTCTGGCAACGGTGGATCCTTAACCCACTGAGTGGGGCAGGGATCAAACCCGTGTCCTCGTGGATGCTTCTTGGGTTCGTTAACTGCTGAGCCCGTGATGGGAACTCCAATATATTATTCTTTTGGGGCAATTTTTGCTTTGTTATATTTAGGACCTCCTCTTTGTCAGTAAGTTGTCTATTCTGTTTATGATTTGTTCTTCGGAAATTTAGTGATTCCTAACTATGATCAAATCTGAGCAAATTTCAACTATTTAATATTGCCTCTCTTCTATCCTTTTATCTTTGGAATTCCAATATTGCATAGACTCAGTCCTTTTCACTTTATTCCAAGTCTCACTATCTTTTACTCTTCTCCTTTGCATTTGTGTTATTTCTGCTGTATATGAGGTATTGTGTATCGGGCAAGTTTGCACAAGGTGTAGTTTTTCTTTTGTGCTTACTCTGCTGTTTACTTTTACTTTCAATAACACTTTTTTCATTTGTGGGAGTTGATTACTTCTTAAATTTGCCTGGTCATATTTCAATGACTTTGATTCCTTGCTGGGCTATTTGATAACTTTATTTTTCTAAATACTCTAAAGTGTAATCATTTTGTCTTCTACATCCACTACTTCCAACATCTTAGATACTTGGTTTGTAATTCTCTTATGTATTGTGGCTTATTTCCCAGAGCTTTGTAATTTGGGTTGTAAGTTCATATTTGGGTGGGCTTTATCTAACAGCATCTTCGGGGGCCCTAGTCAAGGATGCACTCCTCTCAAAGTATCATCTAGGTTTGTTTTGGCCAGACACTCCAGGGCACTACCAGCTGAGGGCTGCTTTTCGTTAATATCTTCGTTTCAGTTTCCTAAGCCTTGATGGTAGCATAAATCTGAGGCCTAAAGACATGGAAGGGCGCGAGTGTGGTTTAAAATTCTTGTGGAGGACTCTGTTCCCACCTGGAGCTGAGGCTGGAAGAGACCCACTTCTTTGTGGCAGCTAGGATGTTTTCCCCCCTCGACAGAGCTTTTACTGAAGATACAAGCTCTTTCAGTGTCTCAACTATATTTTGGGAAGCATAAGTTTCAACTCCACATCTTGCTCAAGGCCTTGTACCTGTCTCCTTTGTAGCTGTTGGTAGGCAAGATTCTAACTTGTTTCTTTGCATTTCAGTTCTTTGTCTGAAAGATGGAGCTAATGATAGTGCCTACATTACAGCTGTCGTGAAGTATTTGGGTCTGGCATATAGTAATGAGTCAGTAAAGATTAACTATTAGTATTAGCTATTGTTGTTTTTGCCAGATGGCAAATGACCTTAGGAAAGCAATGGCTCCGGTGATCTTTGTTTTTGGTCCTTCAAGAATTCCCTCTTTTGGAGTTCCTCCTGTGGTGCAGTGGATCAGTGGCATCTCTGTAGCACTGGGACACGGTTTCCATCCCCAGTCTGGCACAGTGGGTTAAAGGATCCTGCACTGCTGTCGCAACTCTGGCTCAAATATGATCCCTGGCTTGGGAGACTCAAATGCTTCAGGGTGGCCAAAAATGAAGTGGGTGAAAAAAACTTGAATTTGCTTTTTCTGTAAGTTCACCTATTTAAAGCTTATTGTCACCAATTCCTAGGTGTTTAATAGTCTTTTTGGTTGGTGCTGGTGAAGTAGAATTGATTTACAATATTGTTTCGGGTGTACAGCAAAGTGACTTCTATGAAAAAATTTTAAAATCTTTTAGTTTATTACATTGAATACAGTTCTCTGCTATATAGGAAATCATTTTTTTAAAATAATTTTTGGGGTTGCACCCACGGCATATGGAATTTCCCAGGCTAGGACTGAAATCGGAGCTGTAGCTGCCGGCCTGTGCCACAGCCACAGCAATAGCAATATGGGATCTGAGTTTTGTCTGTGACCTACACAGCTCAAGGCAATGCCAAATCCTTAACCCATTGAGCAAGGCCAGGTATCAAACCTGCGTCCTCATGGATACTAGTTGGGTTTGTTACTGCTGAGCCACAACAGCCACAACACAAAAAATTTTTAATTCAATGAATTTTACTATATTTAGAGTTGTAGAACCATCATCACACAACCCAGTTTTAGAACATTTCCATCACAAAGCGCCTGTCCATACCCCTCTCCCCCCAAAATCTGAGCCCTTTGGTGTCTGTAAGTTTTTCAAAGTCTGAGTCTGTTTCTGGTCTGCAAATAAGTTCATTTGTACTTTCCTTTTTAGATTCCACATATAAGTGATAGCACATGATACTTGTGTCTCACTGTCTAACTTCACTTAGCTTGACAATTTCTAGGTCCATCCATGTTGCTGCAAATGCCATTATCTCATTCTTTTTTATGGCTGAGTAATATTCCATTGTGTATATGTACCATGTGTTCTTACCCACTTCTCTGTCGATGAACATTTAATTTGCTTCCATGTCTTGGCTATTGTATACAGTGTAGCAGTGAACAGTGGGATTCCATGTTTCTTTTTGAGTCACGGTTTTCTCCAGATTGATGCCCAGGAGTGGGATTGCTGGATCATATGGTAATTCTATTTTTTGATTTTTGAGTAATCTCCATACTGTTTGCCATAATGGTCGCACCAGTTGACATTTCACCCAACAGTGTAAGAGGGTTCCCTTTTCTCCACATTCTCTTTAGCATTTATTTTTTGTCCACTTTTTGATGATGGGCATTCTGGCTGGTGTAAGGTGGTACCTCATAGTAGCTGTGGTTGCATTTCTCTAACAGTGATGGTGAGCATCTTTTCATGTGTTTTTCAGCCATCTGTATGTCTTTGGAGAAATGTCTGTTAAGATCTTCTGCCCATTGTTTGATGGGGTTATCTTTTTTTTTTTTGCCTATTTGCTAGGGCAACACCCGTGGCATACAGAGGTTCCCAGGCTAGTGGTCTAATCGGAGCTGTAGCTGCCGGCCTTCGCCACAGCCACAGAAACAGTAGATCCGAGCTGCGTCTGCAACCCACTGAGTGAGGCCAGGGATTGAACTTGCAACCTCATGGTTCCTAGTTGGGTTTGTTAACCACTGAGCCCTGACGGGAACTCCGAGGTATTTTGTTTTGTTTTTGGTTTTTTTTTTTTTTTTTTGATACTGAATTGCAGGAGAGTTTTGAATAGTAGCAATGAGAGCAGACATCCTTGCCTTGCTCCTGATCTTAGCAGGAATTCTTTCAGCTTTCACCCTTGAGAATGATGTTAACTGTGGGTCTGTCATATATGGCCTTTATTATGTTGAGGTCAGTTCCCTCTATGCCCACTTCTTGGAGGGTTTTTACCAGAAACGGGTGTTGAATTTTGTCCAAAGCTTTTTCTGCATGTATTGAGAGGATCATATGGTTTTTATTCTTCAGTTTGTTAATGTGGTCTGTCATACTGATGGATTTGTTGATACTGAAAAACCCTTGCATCCCTGGGATAAAGCCCCCTTGATCATTATTTATGATCCTTTTCATTTCTTCTGGTGCTACCAGTTTATTTTTTATTAATTGCTTAATGAATTTTACTACAATTATAGGTGTACAGAAATCATCGCAACCAAATTTTGTAGCATTTCCATCCCAAACCCTCAGTGCATCCCCCCACCCCCCAACTTGTTTCATTTGGAAACCATAAGTTTTCCAAAGTCTGAGTTCCTATCTGTTCTGCAAAGAAGTTCATTGTGTCCTTTTTTAGATTGCACCTGTGAATGTAGCATTTGATGTTGGTGTCTCATTGTCTGACTGGTTTCACTTTGCATGATAATTTCTAGGTCCATCCATGTTGCTATAAATGCTGTCACTTCGTTCCTTTTAATGGCTGAGTAATATTCCATTGTGTATATGTACCACATCTTTCCTATCCATTCCTCTGTCGATGGGCATTTAGGTCGTTTCCATGAATTGGCTATTGTATAGAGGGCTGCAATGAACACTGGAGTACATGTGTCTTCGTGAGTCGTGGTTTTCTCTGGATAGATGCCCAGGAGTGGGACTGCTGGATCAATGGTAAATCTGTTTTTAGTTTTCTGAGGAATCTCCATACTGTTTTCCACAGTGGTTGCAACAATTTGCATTCCTACCAACAATGTATTAGGGTTCCTTGCTCTCCACACTCTCTCCAGCACTTAGTTTTGGCAGACTTCTTGATGAAGGCCATTCTGGCCGGTGTAAGGTGGTACCTCCTAGTGGTTTTGATTTGTATTTCTATAATAGCAAGTGATGTTGAACCTCTTTGCATGTGTTTTTTGGCCATCTGTATGTTGCCTGGAGAATTTTCTGTTTAGATCTCTTGCCCATATTTTGCTGGGGGGTTTGTTTTTTGGTATTGAGCTGTAGGAGGTATTTGTAAATTTTGGAGATGAATCCCTTGTCAGTTGACGCACTTGCAAATATTTTCTCCCGTTCTGTGGGTTGTCCGAATCCCTTGTCAATCGACACACTTGCAAATATTTTCTCCCGTTCTGTGGGTTGTCCTTTTGTTTAGGGTTTCCTTTGCTGTGCAGAAACTTTTAAGTTTGATGAAGTCCCATTTGTTTATTTTTCCTTTTACTGTCATTACTCTAACAGGTGGATCTGAGAAGATGTTGCTGTCATTTATGTCAGAGTGCTTGTGTTTGTCCTCTGTTTTCTTCTAAGTATTTTATAGTATCTGGTCTCACATCTAGGTCTTTAATCCATGCTGAGTTTATTTCTGTGTCTGGTGTTAGCAAGTGTTCTAATTTCATTTTTTCACATGTGGCTGTCCAGTTTTCCCAGCTCCGCTCATTGAAGGGACTGTCTTCTCTTCATTGTATTTTGTTTCCTCCTTTGTCCAAAATTAGCTGATTTGTAGGTGCGTGGGTTTAATTCTGGGCTTTCTCTCCTGTTCCACTGATCTGTGTTTCTGTCTTTGTGCCGGTACCATCCAGGTTTGAGGGCTGTAGCTTTGTAGTGTACTCTGAAGTCGGGGAGCTTGATTCCTCCCGCCCCATTTTCCTTTCTCAGGATGGCTGTGGCTGTTCTGGGTCTTTTATGCTTCCAAACAAATTTTAAAATATTTTGTTCTAGTTCTGTGAAATATGCCATTGGTAATTTGATAAGGATTACATTGAATCTGTAGATTGCCTTTGGCACTACAATCGTTTTGCCAGTATTGATTCTTCCAATCCAAGGGCATGGCGTGGTATGGTATATTTTTCCACCTATTTGCCTCATCTTTGATTTCTTTCGTCAGCGTCTTATAGTTTTCCGAGTACAGATAGGTCCTTTGTCTGTTTAGGTAGTTTTATTCGCAGGTATTTGATTCCTTTTGATTGTGGTGGTACGTGGGATTGTTTCCCTAATTTCTCTTTCTGATCTTTCATTGTTAGTATATGGAAACGCAGTTGATTTCTGTGTATTCATTTTGTATCCTGCAACTTTACCAAATTCATTGATGAGCTCAAGTAGTTCTCTGGTAGCATCTTTAGGATTTTCTAGGTATAGTATCATGCCATCTACAAAGAGTGGTAGTTTTTCCTTTTCTTTTAAACAATAAATGCATTTCTTTAAGTTTCGGATTCTTTTTCCTTGGCAATATATCACATATCCCATGAGATCTGGTTTTCAAAGGCTCATGCCCACCCAATGTGAATATTTGCTGCAACAGAGAACAGAACTAGGGGCTCTGATGGTCTCCGTGCTGCACATCAGGATGGGCCTGGGCATTGGGGACACAGAGGGACACGTGAGAGGTGACACTTTCACGGTTACTAGTTCTTCAGTACTTGGACCCAAATCTTTGTAATAATTCATTTAAAACCTATACCTCACTGTTTATTTCACTGAAAGCTGGCACAGCTTTTATGCAGATAAATGTAGATTTAGGGTTGTGTTTTTTTTTTTTTTCCTTTTCCCTTATCTGAGTTACAGTTGTCGGTCCTTTCGTTTTCATAGATTTTTGGTGTGATGCCCTTTTTCGTAGACAGTTGTAGCCTTTCTTACTTCTGGTGTCTGCCTCCCTTGTGGCTGAAGTTGGTATGAGGGAGCTTGCTATAGGCTTCCTGATGGGAGGGGCTGATTCCTATCCCTCTGGTGGGTGGGGCTTTGTCCCCAGGGTGAGATTAGAGGCTAGATGTGGCTGTGTGCCTGAGGGGTCTTTAGGCAGCCAGTTTACCGGTGGGTGGGGCTGTGATTCCCCCTGGATTATTGTTTGGCCCGGGGCTTCTCTGCGCTGATGCGAGGGGCCGGGTTTTCCCAAGATGGCCACCTCCAGAGAAAGGCCTGAGAGCTTTGCCTCCAATGCCCTTCCCCCACGGTGAGCCACAGTCACCCCACCCCCCCCCCCCGTTTTCCCAGGAGATCCTCCAAGAACTGCAGGCAGGTTCAACCCAGGTTGGTTTGTAGCCTTTGCTTTGCAAACCTGGGACCCAGTGCTCGTGAATGTGTGTGTGTGCCTTTCAGGAGTGGGGTCTGCGTTTCCCTCAGTCCCGTGGAGCTGCTGCGCACAAGCCCCGCTGGCCCTCAATGCCAGGTGCTCCGGGGGCTCTTTCTGCCAGTGCCAGATCCCCAGGTATAGGGACCTGATGTTGGGCTCAGAACTCTCACTCCTGTAGGTGGGTCTCTGTGATACAGTACTTTCCAGTCTGTGGAGCTTCCCGCCCCCCGGCAGGTATGGGGTTGTCTGTATTGCGTAATCACCCTCCTACCTCTTGAGGTGGCCTGCTCTTTGTCTTCTGGAGTAGGATATCTTTTCGAAAGTTTCCAGTCCAGTTGGCTGAAAGTTGGTTGGTTGCTCAGCATTTGGTGGTGATTTTTGTCGTTTTTATGAAAGAGGTTGAGCTCCAGTCCTTCTGCTCCCAAATGCAGATACATGTACATTTTGAGACCGTATGGTTTTTTAGTTCCTTAATGAATTTAATTACAAGTATAGGTGTGCAAAAATCATCACAACCAAATTTTATAGCATTTCCATCCCAAACCCTCAGTGCATCCCCCCACTCCCCAACTCGTCTCATTTGGAAACCGTAAGTTTTCCGAAGTCTGTGAGTCAGTATCTGTTCTGCAAAGGTGGTCATTATGTCCTTTGTTCAGATTCCACATGTAAGTGATAGCACTTGATGTTGGGGGGTCGTTGTCTGACTTCAGTTCGCATGATAATTTCTAGGTGCATCCATCCATGTTGCTATCAGTGCTGTTATTTCGTTCCTTTTAATGGCTGAGTAA
Organism: Catagonus wagneri; assembly: GCA_004024745.2. Taxonomy (NCBI): domain Eukaryota; kingdom Metazoa; phylum Chordata; class Mammalia; order Artiodactyla; family Tayassuidae; genus Catagonus; species Catagonus wagneri. The sequence goes on from PVHT020000004.1 coordinate 4,376,786, forward strand.
TATTCCATTGTGTCTGTGTACCATATCATCCCTGTCCACTCCTCTGTCGATGGGCATTTAGGTTCTTTCCACGACTTGGCTATTGTATAGAGGGCTGCAGTGAACATTGGAGTACATGTGTCTTTTTGAGTCATGGTTTTCTGTGGATAGAGGCCCAGGAGTGGGGTTGCTGGATCAAACGGTAATTCTGTTTTTAGTTTTCTAAGGAATCGCCATGCCGTTTTCCACAGGGGCTGCACCAATTTACATTCCCACCAGCAAGGTAATAGGGTTCCTTGTTCTCCACACCCTTTCCAGCACTTATTGTTTGTAGACTTTTGGATGATGGCCGTTCTGGCTGGCGTAAGGTGGTACCGCATAGTGGTTTTGATTTGCATTTCTCTAATTGTTGAACCTCTTTGCATGTGTTTTTTGGCCATCTGTATGTCTGCTTTGGAGAACTGTCTGTTTAGATCTTCTGCCCATTTTTTGATGGGGTGGGTGGGTTGTTTGTTCGTTTGTTGGTATTGAGCTGTAGGAGGTGTTTGTAAATTTTGGAGATGAATCCCTTGTCAGTTGATGCACTTGCAAATATTTTCTCCTGTGGGTTGCCCTTTTGTTGAGGGTTTCCTTTGCTGTGCAGAAACTTTGAAGTTGAATTAAGTCGCATTTGTATATTCTTCTTTTTACTGTCATTACTCTTAACAGGTGGATCTGAGAAGATGTTGCTGTCATTTGTGTCAGAGTGTGTTTGTACTCTGTTTTCCTCTAAGAGTTTTATAGTATCTGGTCTCATATCTAGGTCTTTAATCCATTTTGAGTTTATTTTTGTGCATGGTGTTAGGAAGTATTCTAGTTTCATTTTTTTACATGTGACTGTCCATTTTTCCCAGCACCACTTATTGAAGGGACTGTCTTTTCTCCATTGTATTTTCTTTCCTCCTTTGTCATAAATTAGTTGACTTGTAGGTGCGTGGGTTTAATTCTGGGCTTTGTATCCTGTTCCACTGATCTATATTTCTGTCTTTGTGCCAGTACCATACAGTTTTGATGACTGTAGCTTTGTAATATAGTCTGAAGTCAAGGAGGCTGATTTCTCCAGCTCCATTTTTCTTATTCAGGATGTCCTTGGCTGTTAATGGGTTTTTTGTGCTTCCAAACAAACTTAAAAATATTTTGTTCTAGTTCTGTGAAAAATGTCCTTGGTAACTTGATAGGGATTGCATTGAATCTGTAGATTGCCTGGGCAAGTATAGTCATTTTGATAATATTGACTCTTCCAATCCAAGAGCATGGTATGTCTTTCTGTTTGCGTCATCCTTGATTTCTTTGATCAGCATCTGGAGTTTTCACAGTACAGGTCTTTTGCTTCTTTAGGTTTATTCCTAAGTATTTGGTTCTTTTTGATGCGATGGGAAATGGGATTGCTTCCCTAATTTCTCTCTCTGATCTTGTATTGTTAGTATATAGAAATGCAGTTGATTATCTGTGTAATAGATTTGTATTCTGCAACTGGGCCAGATTCATTGAGCTCTACCAGTTTCCTGGTGGAGTCTAGGATTCTCTAGGTGTAGTTATGTCATCTGCAAATAGTGATAGTTTTACTTCTTCCTTTCCAGTTTGGATTCCTTTTATTTCTTTGACTTCTCTAACTGCTGTGGCTAGGAATTCCAAAACTGTTGAATAGTAGTGGCGAGAGTGGACATCCTTGTCTTGTTCCTGATCTCAGTGGGGATTGTTTGAGCTTTTCACCATTGAGAATGATGTTAGCTCTGGGTTTATCATATATGGTCTTTATTATGTTGAGGTTGATTCCCCCTATGCCCACTTTCTGAAGGTTTTTTTTTTTAATTAGAAATGGGTGTTGGATTTTGTCAAAGGCTTTTTCTGCATCTATTGAGAGGATCATACAGTTTTTACTCAGTTTAATGTGGTGTATAACACTGACTTGTGGAGACTGAAGAATCCCTGGATCCCTGAGATGAATCCCACTTGAATATGATGTACAGTCCTTTTAATGTATTGTTGGGTTCTGTTTGCTGGTATTTTGTTGAGGATTTTTGCATCTAAGTTCATCAGTGATATTGGCCTGTGATTTTTTTTCTTGTGATATGTTTGTCTGCTTTTGGTATCAGACTGATTGTGGCCTCATAGAATGAGTTTGGGGGTGTTCCTTCCACTGGAATTTTTTGGAATAGGTTCAGAAGGCTAGATGTTAACGCCTATCTAAATATTTCACAGAATTTGCCAGTGAAACAATCTGGTCCTGGACTTCTGTTGGAAGCTTGTAAATTAGTTTCAATTATTTCAATACTTGTGATTGGTCTGTTCATCTGCTTGTTTTTTAAATCTGTTTGCCTTTTAGGGCAGCAGCATGGCATAAGGAAGCTCCCAGGCTAGGGGTCAAATCGGAGCTGCAGCTGCTGGCCTGTGCCACAGCCGCCACAGCAACGCAGGATCCGAGCTGTGTCTGTGACTTACACCACAGCTCACAGCGACGCTGGATCCTTAACCCACTGAGCGAAGCCAGGGATCGACCCCACGTCCTTATGGATCTACCTAGCTGGGTTTGTTACCACTGAGCCATGATGGGAACCTTCCGTTCGTCTTTTCTGTTTCATCTTGGTTTAGTCTTGGAGGAGTGTGCTTTTCTAAGGATTTGTCCATTTTATTTTTTCCAGGTGGTTCGTTTTCGGGGCATACAATTGCTTGTAGTGGTCGCTTAGGATCCTTTGTTTCTGTGATGTCTGTGGTAACTTCTTTCTCCTCTCTAATTGTATGGATTTGAGTCCTCTTTTCCCCCCCTGGATGAGTCTGGCTAAGGATGTATCAATGTCGTTGATCTTTTCAAAGAAGCAGCTTTGAGTTCCATTGATCTTTCCTGTGGTTTTCTTCGTATCTATTTCATTCATTTCTGCTCTGAGCTTGGACTTCCTTCTTTCTGCTGAGTTTGCGTTTTGTCTGTTCTTTAGGTGGTTTAGGTGTAGAGTTAGGTTGTTGGAGATTCTTCTCGTGGCCTGAGGTAGGTTTGTATTGCTGTAAACTTTCCCTCTTAGAATTGCTTTTGCTGCATCCCATAGGTTTTGGATTGTTGCGTCTTTATTGTCATTTGCTTGTACGTATTTTTTAATTTCCTCTCAGACTTCTTAAGCGATGCACTGGTTGTTTAGTCTCCACGTGTTAGCGTTTCTTGCAGTTTTTTTCTTGTTGTTGATGTCTAGTCTTAGAGCATTGTGGTTGGAAAAGATGGCTGATAGGATTTCAGTTTTCTAGACGTTACCAAGGCTTGATTTGTGGCCCAGAATGTGATCAAGACTAGAGAATGTTCCGTGTGCACTAGAGACGGATGTGTATCCTGCTGCTTTGGGGTGGAATGTTCTACAAATGACTATGAGGTCCATGTGGTCTAATGCCTCATTGAGGGCCTGTGTTTCCTTATCGATTTTCTGTCTGGATGCTCTGTGCACTGCTGTAAGCAGGGTGTTCAAGTCCCCCGCTACTATTGTGTTAGTGTCAGCTTCTCCTTTTAAGGTTATTAGCAGTTGCCTTGGATATTGAGGTGATCCTGTGTTGGGTGCTTGCTTGCTTGCTTAGTTATTATTTATCTATTTATGTATCTAATTATGTACTTTTTTTTGTCTTTTTGGGCCGTACCTGCGGCATCTGGAGAGCCCCAGGTGTGTCTAGCTGCCAGCCTACACCACATCCACAGCAATGCCAGATCGGAGCTGCATCTGCGACCAACACCACAGCTCAGGGCAATGCCGAATCTGTGACCTGCTGAGCAAGGCCTGGGATCGAACCTGCAACCTCATGGTTCCCAGTTGGATTCGTTTCTGCCGTGCCACGATGGGAACCCTATTTTTGTTGGGGGGGTGCGCATATATTTACAATTGTTATATCTTCTTTTGGACTGATTCTGATCATTATGAATGTCCTTCTTTATCCCTTACGATATTTTTTATTTTAAGGTCTGTTTTGTCAGATGTGAGTACTGCAACGCCGGTTTCCTTTGATGTCCGTTTGCATGGAATATTTTCTTCCATCCTGCCACCTGAAATTAGTATGTGTCCCTAGAACTGAAGTGGGTCTCTTGAAGACAGCATGTGTATCGGTCTTGTGTTTGTATCCATTCAGCCAGTCTATGTCCTTTGGTTTGGGCATTTAGTCCATGTCCATCTAAGGTAATTATTGATATGTGTGCTTTCACTGCCAGTTTATTAACTGATTTGGATTTGTTTTTGTTGGTCTTTTTTCTTCCCTTCTTCTCTTGTGGTTTGGTGATGACATTTAGTGTTGTGTTTGGATTGCTTTTCTTGTTTTGTATCTATTGCATATTTGTTTGAAAGAGAAAAACAGATACCACTTAGTATCACTTATATGTGGAATCTAAAGCATGACACAAATGAATTCATCGGTGAGACAGAAGGAAACTCAGACATAGAGAAGAAAGCCATGATTACCCACGGGGACAAGAAGTGCAAGGGATAAATTAGGAGCGACGGTATGTACAACTGAGAGACGACAAGGTCCTCCCGCAGAGCACGGGGAACTGTATTCAATATTCTGTAATAAACCGTGAAGGCAAAGGTATGCAAGAGAATAGATATGTCTATATATCTTCGTATCCTTTCCTGTGTCACTGAATCACTCTGCTGCACACCAGAAACTAATACGGGATTGTCAGTCTACCATACCTCAATTAAAAAGAAAACGAGGAGTTCCTGTTGTGGCGCAGAGGAAACAAATCTGACTAGTAACCACAAGATTTCGGGTCTGATACCTGGCTCTGCTCAGTGGGTTAGGGATCTGGTGCTGCCACGATCAGTACTGTAGGTCGCAGACAGTGCTTGGATCCTGTGTGGCTGTGGTTGTGGCTGGCAGCTGTAGTTCCGATCCGACCCCCGGCCTGGGAACCTCCACGTGCTGTGGGTGCGGCCCTAAACCCCCCCCCCAAAAAAAACCAAAAAGAAAGTAAGATTGAGTAGCACTTAGCTTATTAAATGGAAAAATTTGCCTTTGTTTTTCCTTATATGTTATCTCAATATACTTTTATTTGAAATACTAATGGAATGCGAGGGAGATTGGAATAAGATGTTGGAATAGAAGGACTGGAGCTCAACTTCTCTCAGGAAAAACAACAAAACTATAAGGAAATGCCCAACAGCCTTTGACCAAATGGACCACAAACTTCTAGAAAGGTGTGCTAGTCCAGAAGACAAAGTGGAGACCACACCAAGAGGCAGGAGGGGTGATTACAAACCATAAGCAACCCCATACCTCCCAGGTGGGTAGCACCACAGAGTGGAAAGTATGTGTATCACCTACAGGACTGAGAGTTCTGAGGCCCCCATCAAATTCCCACGCCTGGGGATCGGGCACAGGGAGAAAGAGCCCCCGGAGCATCTGGCATTGAAGGCCAGTGGGGCTTGTGTGCAGGAGCTCCACAGGACTGGGGGGAAAAGGAGACACATTGTTGAAAGGCACACGCAGACCGTCATGTGCACTGGTTCTCGGGGAAAGCAAAAGTGTCCATAGGAATCTGGGTGGAACCTGAGTATAATTCTTGGAGGGTCTCCTGGGAAAATAGGGGTAACTGTGGCTTGTTGTGGGGGAAGGGCATTGGAGGCAAAACTCTCGGGAACATTCATCAGCCTGCATTTCTCTGGCGAGGGCCATTTCTGGGAAAATCTGGTCCCTCCCATCAGCGCTGAGAAGGCCCAGGCCAAACAATAATCCAGGTAGGATCACAGCCCCACCCATCAGTAAACAGGCTGCCTAAAGACCCCTCAGGCACACAGCCAGCCTCTAATCTCATCCAGAGACAAAGCCCCACCCACCAGAGGGATAAGAATCTGCCCTACCTACCAGTGAGCAGGCACCAGTCCCTCCCCCATATCAACTTCAGCCACAGGCTACAAACACCAGAAGTAAGAGAGGCTACAACTCTGTCTGCAAAAAGGTCACCAAACCAAAAACCTATAAAAATGAAAAGATAGAGGACTAACTCGGATAAAGGAGAAAGAGAAAAGCCCAGAAAAACACCTCAGTGATGAGATTATCAGTCTCCCAGAAAGAGACTTTATTTCCAATGTTTCGCATCTTCAGCATCAAGAGCCTATAAACTGGAGGCAAAGATACATAATTTACAGGAAACACTGAGCAAACACTGAGCAAAGAAATACAAGATGTAAAAATTAATACAAGATGTAAAAATTAAACAAGATGTAAAAATTGAACAAGAGATGTAAAATATAACAAAAAATTCATTAGAAGCAGCCAACAGAATACAGGAGGCAGAACGAATCAGTGAGGTAGAGGACAGATTAGTGGAAATCACTAATGCAGAACAGAAAAAGATAAAACATTGAAGGGAAATGAGAATGTTAAACACACCAACATCCGCATTTTAGGGGTGCCAGAGGGAGAGGAGAGAAGGGGACAGGAAAAATATTCAAAGGGATAATAGTGGAAAACTTCCCTAATATGGGGAACCACTCACTCAAATCCAGGAAGCACAACGATAAAATAAACCCAAGAGGAACACGCTGAGACACATATTAATCAAAACCACCAAAATCAAAGACAAAATATTGAAAGCAGCTAGGGAAAAGAAAGAAAGGACATACAAGGGAACCCTGATAATGTCATCAGCAGATTTTTCAGCTGAAACTCTGCAGGCCAGAAAGGAGTGGCATGATATACTTAATGTGATGAATGGGAAAAACCTCCAACCAAGATTACTTTACCCTGGAGTTCCCATCATGGCTCAGTGGTTAACGAATCCGACTAGGAACCATGAGGTTGCAGATTTGATCCCTGGCCTTGCTCAGTGGGTTAAGGATCCGGCGTTGCCATGAGCTGTGGTGTAGGTTGCGGACGCAGCTCGGATCCCATGTTGCTGTGGCTGTGGTGCCTCCACATGCCATGGGTGTGGCCCTAAAATGACAAAAGGCCAAAAAAAAAAAAAGTACTTTACCCAGTAAGGCTCTCAGATTTGAAGGAGAGATCAAAACCCTTACAGATAAGCAAAAGCTAAGAGATTTCTGCAACACTAAACCAGCTTTACAACAGAAGTTCTAAAGGAACTTCTCTAGGCAGAAAAGAAAAAGGCCACAACCATAAATTCACCACAATGACAAGGCTCACCAGGGAAGGCATATATACAGTAAAGATGCTAAAGCATCCATGCACAATTATGCTACCAAAACCAGAAATCATGAGAAGAGAGCAGAAATGCAGGTCACTGGTGCAATTAAGAAACCAAAAACAACTTAAAACAATCTCCTTCATATATAGACTCCTATATCAAAACCTCAGGGTACCTGCAAACCAAACATCTACAATTGATACACAAAGAGATAAGAAAAAATCAACTCAAATTAAGATAGTCATCCTGTGAGAGGAGACGAGAGAATAAGAAATAACAGAAATCCAAAACAGTTAATACAATCAATGGCAATAGGAACATACGTGTCAATAATTGCCTTAAATGTTAATGGACTGAATGCCCCAACCAAAAGACACAGACTAGTCGAATGGATACAAAAACAAGACCCATACAGATGCCTGAACAGACCCACTTCACTTCTAGAAATGCATACAAATTGAAAGTGAGAGGATAGAAGAAAATACTCCATGCAAACGGGAATCAAAAGAAAGCCAGAGTAGCAATACTCGTATCAGACAAAATAGACTTTAAAATGAACATTTGAAGAGACAAGGAAGGGCACTACATAATGATCAAAAGATCAAGAAGATATGGCAATTTTAAATCTATTCACCCAACATAGAATCACCACAATATATAAGGCAACTGCTAACAACCTTAAAAGGAGAAGTCAACAATAACACCCACCTACAGCAGTAGGCAGGTCATCGTGACAGAAAATCAATAAGGAAACACAGGCCCTGAAGGAAGCATTAGACCAGATGGACTCAACAAAATGGATAAACCCTTAGCCACACTCATCAAGAAAAAAAGAGGACACAATCAATAAAATTAGAAATGAAAAAGGAGAAGTAACAGCAGACATCACAGAAATACAAAGGATCACAAGAGACTACTATACGCAACTATACGGCAATAAAATGGAAAACCTAGAAGAAATAGAAAATATGAATAGACCAATCACAAGTTCTGAAATTGAAACTGTGATTCAAAAACTTCCAACAAACAAAAGTCCAGGACCAGATGGTTTCACAGGCAAATTCTATCAAACATTTAGAGAAGAGCTAACACCTATCCTCCTGAAACTCTTTCCAAAAATTGCAGAGGAAGGGACACTCCCAAACTCATTCTATGAAGCAACCATCACCCTGATACCAAAACCAGACAAAAATATCACAAAAAAAGAATATCACAAGCCAATCTCACTGATGAACATAGATGTAAAAATCCTCAGCAAAATACTAGCCAACCGAATCCAACAATACAATAAAAGGATTGTACACCATGATCAAGTGGGATTTATCCCAGGGATGCAAGGATTCTTCAATAGCCGCAAATCAATCAGTGTGATACACCATGTTAACAAACTGCAGTATAAAAACCATATGATCCTCTCAATAGATGCAGAAAAAGCCTTTGACAAAATCCAACACCCATTTCTGATTAAAAAAAAGAAAAAAAACCTTCAGAAAGTGGGCATAGGAGAAACCTACCTCAACATATTAAAGGCCATCTGTGACAAACCCAGAGCTCACATCATTCTCAATGGTGAAAAGCTGAAGCAATTCCCGCTGAGATCAGGAACACAACAGGGAGGTCCACTCTTGCCACTACTATTCAACATCACTGTGGCTAGGACTTCCAAAACTGTCAGAGAAGTCAAAGAAATAAAAGGACTCCAAACTGGAAAGGAAGAAGTAAAACTATCACTATTTGCAGATGACATGATACTACACCTAGAGAATCCTAAAGACTCCACTAGAAAACTGGTAGAGCTCATCAATGACTTTGGCAAAGTTGCAGGATACAAAATTAATACATAGAAATCAACTGCATTTCTATATACTAACAATGAAAGATCAGAGAAATTAGGGAAGCAATCCCGTTTACCATCGCATCAAAAAGAACCAAATACTTAGGAATAAACCTATCTAAAGACACAAGAGACCTGTCCTCTGAGAACTATAAGACGCTGATGAAAGAAATCAAGGATGACATGAACAGATGGAAAGACATACCACGCTCTTGGATTGGAAGAGTCAATATTATCAAAATGACTATACTACCCAAGGCAATCTACAGATTCAATGCAATCCCTATCAAATTACCAAGGACCTTTTTCACAGAACTAGAACAAAGTATTTTAAAGTTTGTTTGGAAGCACAAAAGACCCAGAATAGCCAAAGACATCCTGAAAAAGAAAAATGGAGCTGGAGGAAATCAGGCTCCCTGACTTCAGACTATACTACAAAGCTACAGCCATACGGTACTGGCACAAAGACAGAAAGATAGATCGGTGAAACAGGATAGAAAGCCCAGAATTAAACCCATGCATCTATAGTCAACTAATCTATGACAAAGGAGGCAAGAATATACATTGGAGAAAAGACAGCCTCTTCAATAAGTGGTGCTGGGAAAAGGGCAGCTACATGTAAAAAAATGAAACTAGAATACTTCCTAACACCATGCACAAAAATAAACTCAAAATGGATTAAAGATCTAGATATAAGACAGATACTATAAAACTCTTAGAGGAAAACATAGGCCAAACACTCTCTGACATAAATGACAGCAACATCTTCTCAGATCCATGTGTCAGAGTAAGGACAATAAAAAGAAAAATAAACAAATGAGACTTAATTAAATTTCAAAGTTTCTGCACAGCAAAGGAAACCCTAAACAAAACGAAAAGACAACCCACAGAATGGGAGAAAATATTTGCGAGTGCATCGACTGACAAGGGATTCATCTCCAAAATTTACAAACACCTCCTATAGCTCAATACCAAAAAAAACCCAAACAGCCCCAGCAAAAAATGGGTGGAGGACCTAGGCAGACAATTCTCCAAAGAAGACATGCAGATGGCAAATAAATACATGAAAAGATGTTCAACATCGCTCATTAGAGATAATGCAAATCAAAACCACTGTGAGGTGCCACCTTACACCGGCCAGAATGGCCATCATCAAAAAGCCTACAAACAAGAAGTGCTGGAGAGGGTGTGGAGAAAATGGATCCCTATGACACTGTTGGTGGGAATGCAAATTGGTGCAACCACTGTGGAAAACAGTATGGAGATTCCTCAGAAAACTCAAAACAGAATTACCATTTGATCCAGCAATCCCACTCCTGGGCATCTATCCAGAGGAAACCATGACTCGAAATGACACATGTACTCCAGTGTTCATTGCAGCCCTCTATGCAATAGCCAGGTCATGGAAACAACCTAAATGCCCATCGACAGAGGAATGGATAGGGAAGATATGGTACATACACACAATGGAATATTACTCAGCCATCAAAAGGAACGAAGTAACAGCATTTATAGCAACATAGATGGACCTAGAAATTATCATGCGAAGCGAAACCAGTCAGACAATGAGACAGCAGCACCCAATGTTACGGCTTACATGTGGCAACTAAAAAGACACAATGAACTTCTTTGCAGAACAGACAATGACTCACAGACTTTGGAAAACCTATGGTTTTTCAAGACAGTCTAGGGGGTGGGGGGATGCACTGAGGGTTTGGTACCCTATCAAATTGTCTTGTGATGATTTTTGTACACCTATAATTGAAATAAAATTCATTAAGCAAAAAAAAATTATACTGAGGATGAAAAATGTAAAAAAAAAAAATACGTAGAAAAAAAAAAAGAATGGAATGCAAAATGTGAGGGAATTCTGCAGCTGAGATGGGGCCGAGGAGGATTCTGACTTCAGGTTATATAACTGAGTGGATGTGACGCTCAGGCTTGGAAGGTAGGGAGCAGATGGAACACCATAACTAGAGTCATTCTCTTCCATCTTACCTGCCAAAAAAGAAAAGCCTCGTGCTGTGCTGTCCGGAGCACCAGCCTGGGACTGGTTGTAATCTAATGTGAAGAGAGGAGGCTATAGCCCAGTTCAGTGCACAGCTCTGCCCCCTTAACTCCAAGCATACTCACAATTCCTCATGAAATGCTAAGGATGGCCCTAGCTGATTAAGCCTCAACCATTTTGGAAGGGGAGAAAAAGAGGTGGTGGGGTAAGTGAGATTGATTTCATAATAATAAAACTGAGGGGAACACAGTAATTTCATTTTCGACATGGTTGAGGTAACCATAAGATACCCAAGTGGAAATTTCTAACATATCTACTATTAAAAAAATCAGGGTATAAGTAAGAGATTTGGGGCCATTCTCTTCACAGTGAATGAAGCCACAGAGGTGGATGAGGTCACAAGAACGTGCAGCAGTGAACCTTGGCTGCACTTTGGAAGCGACTGGAGAACTTAAAAAGCAAACACATGGAATTAATGCCTGACTTTGCTTCCAGAGATTCTGGGGTGTGGCCGTGGCATAAAAATTTTTGAAAGTTCTCCAGGTTATTCTACCAGGTAGCCAAGTGGAGAACCCTTGGCTTCAGAGCAGGATAAAAACCCAGGATTGGTCTCGAGCTCAGAGAACAGAAACATGTGAGGATTAAGCAGAGCAAGGAGCTTGTAAGGGAGCGTTGCAATCCCCCCAGAAGAGAAAAACAGTAATGTTTCAAAAACCAAAGAAAGACCAGGGAAGACCAAGGAACGAGAAGCGGAGAGTCGAATACTGCAGAGAAGATTCTAAATGTGTCCATTTCACTACTGTGCTGTCCATGTATTACTAAAGCATAATAGAGAACGGTCCCTCAAAATCTACTTTAATTTAAAAATACATGCAAATTATGCATTCTATTCTTTAATATAAAGGTAGTATTTAAAATGACTTACCATAGAGGAAAAACAAAATAAGGCCCAAATCCCCTGGTTAGATCAGCAGGTTCCAGTGGGAACAGGTTGAGTTTTCTCTAATATTTATCTGTGAAGAAGTTTAGTGTCAAAGCGTTATATGTGCAATTACTTCATAATGCTCTTGTGATGAAAACTAGTTTTCTTATTTAAGCATTACAGATATTAACAAGTCTTTCTTATAAGTTATTATTGGTACTTTGTAGGGTGTCAAGTTTGTTGGAAAAATAAACTAATATTTGTATTAATATGTAACACTCACCTCCCCCCATGTCAGGAAAAATCCATTCATTTTACCAAGCCAAGAAAAGACACAAGTACACATGCCATCTATAACCCCGAGAGTAATGCTGCTTTACCCAACCTCAGAGAATGTATTTTGAATTTAGGGGATCTGGTATCAGGTCTTACTCACACAACCACCCTGCTGGGTCTTCTTCCGTAGCTGAAAGTACCTTTCACAGGCCTGGAGCAGGAGGCACAAAGGAAGAGGAGCAGAGAGGGTCAAGCCCCCTTAGCAGTCTGCTACATCCAGAGTAGTCCACTTTTATTTGCTTAATATAAGGGACTCCACAGTTTTAGGAGTTTGAGTCACATGAAAATAGGATTCTGTGCTTAAAAAAAATTTTTGAAAACTGCCAGATTAGAGTCTAAGATCTGAAAACACTTTCAAATTGCATGTATTAAATCACAGTATCTTTGACATTGCCAGAAACATAGTGGTAACTTAACCAATCTTAAACCCACAACCAATTTCCTCCAAGACTGAAATGGAAATATAAATAGGAAATGCCTCAAAACTTTGCAAATGCAGGATACAGGCTGTACTGAAGAGAAAAACAAAGAAAAGGAATTGAAATAAAACAGATCACACATCTTTTTCAAATGTCACATTTAATGTTTTCACCACTGTACTTCAAATCTACATTGTACAAAGTGACCAGTAAGTGTGCCACGGTAACTGACCAACCTCTGAGATTGTATCTTTCACACCAGTGTCTTCTTGGGCTCTTTTGATACTAAACACGTTTCTCATTCAAGTGAATTGAAATGCTTCAGTTGGGTTGATTCTCAGGAGCCTCATAAAAAAAAAACAAAGATATTGCACCATCTTTGTTTAGTAATTCATGTTTGTTTCTTTCACAGCAAATAATTACTTCATTGAAGTTAAAACCTCCAAACATAACTTATTAATCTTCAAATTCAGCTCAGATCACTCAAGATGAAAATACTCTGCTAAATACAGATAACTTACAATAACTTTAACAGTTAATTGTCCATAACACACACCAAGTATTTTTCCTAGACCAATTTAAGACGATCCATTAGTATTCCTTGTACAGGTGAAAAACGATCTTCAATTTTCTTGTCTTTTTATTTTTAATATAAAAGTTGGAAGGGACATTCAAGTTTCAAGTCTCCACATTGAACTTAAAAAAAAAAAAAATAGTCATCATCAGCATGTGGAGGTAAACAAGCCAAGTTGTATAACTCCAGGAGGTAGAGGCCTTCAATTTGTATTCATATATACATATGCACAGAAGAAATTCAGTGTTCCAACAGAAAAAAGAATTTGTCAAAAAGTAATAAGTTATTTACTACTGTGACATTTCAAGACTCCCACAGCTTTGCCTAAGGACACAAACACATTTGACATAATTCCCTATGTGCCTTTTTTTTGTGGCTTAAATTTTTTTTAATTTGTTTTTATTTATTTTACTGTCCAGTGCAGGAAAAGTCTCACAAAATTTCACAGACCTAAAATGTGCAAGCTAGTTCTCTCTCTATACAGCAATGTTGGGATTCTTTTGAAATTAGCCCAGAAATGAATTATTTACACACATGAAAGATGCATGCTTGGGGGTTCTTTTATGTAAGAAAGAGCAGAAAAACTTCTAATAAAAATAGATTAAATATATATATATATATTTATACTGGGTAAGGAAAACAAAAGTTTAGTCTCTCCTAGTCACAAACTCATTCTCTCTACCCACAACATTGGATTTTAGACAGCACACATCACCGTCACGGCTCTAATGAGAGGCTAATTATAGGGCTTGATCATTAGGTGGCATGCCCCTCCCCCTCCCCCCTCCCCCGAGGTGCAGCCACGATCAGCTCACGTGGCTCCATGATTGGTCGCAGGCAAGGTTTCTAGATTCTTTTGTTTTAGAAAACCCCAAATTTTTAGGAATGGCTCAAATATCAAAAGGTATTACTGTCCTTTGTGTACGTGTGTGTGAACAATCTCACTTCATTTTAAAAAAGAAAAAACGAAAACACAAAAACCCCAAACTCCCAAATTTGGTTCAATTCTCTTTTGTTCTGAGGTGAGCCATAACAGCTGCACTAAAATTCATAAAACATGTGCAACTCTGGGTAAAATATTTTTCTTCTAAAAGCACAACCACTTTACAAGATTAAAAGTCTAGTAACATTTCTAAATATTATTCATATCATACAAGTAGTGGTTGTTAATTTAAAACTTCATTAGTAAAATTACAGTACAAGCATGATTAACCTCCAGAATTGCAAATCCCAGACTCCAGTGGAAAGCTACATTACATCTTCAGTAGTACATTATCTTCCACAGTCACTCCCACACCAGAGGAGATGGAGGCATCTCAGACGGCTGAGCAACAGTGGAACTGGAAGAAAACAGACATGGTGAGATTGGTTGCAGCACCACAAAAGGCAGTGGGGCAGCTGACTGCTGCCTGTTCTCCCTCTTCCTTCCTCAAATTCAGTTAACTTCAATGCTATGTCAAAGTCAATGAAAAGAAAAGTGAGGGGTAGGGAAAGAGAAGCAGGGAGGAGAGGGAAAAAAGGAAGAGGAAGAAAGGCAGGAAGAGTGTGACCTCTCAGATCCAAAGCTGCGCTGTGTCCTGCTGATACTCTGAGCCAGACCTTGGTCACCTGTCTCCTTCACCCCCGGCTTGATGTCAACAGAGTGCGCTGGAAGGGCACTTGCAAGGCCATAGCACTGGGCAGCCACTTCCCTTTCTGGGTCTGGCATGCTTTTTTTGTTTGAGGTGGAGGCCCAGCTTTGGTCCACCCAACCTTTCTGGAATGTCTGCAACTCAGCAGGCTCTCTGATGGATCAACTCTACCCACGCTTTTTGAAGTTTCTTCATCACCCTCATGCTGTGTCCCTATGGGAGCCAGATCCTCTCTCCAAAGAGGGCATGGGTGGAGGGGCTTCCTCTGAGTTCTCAGTTTCTTCCTCATCCCTTCTCCCTCAGTCCAGAAACTGCTTTCTGCATTTGCTACTTCAGGACTCTTCAGAATCTTCTTTCATCCCTTTTAGTACTTAACCATCTTTTCCTAGTTAATGCTTCATGTTATTAAAGTTTCCCAGTTCATATTACTACTGGGTGTGGTGTCTGTCTCCTGACTGGACCTTAATTGATACAAGGAATTAGGGAAAAAGAGAGAAGGAAAGGACAAAGAGAATGAGGCTCAGTTCTGGAGGATGCTTATAGCTCAGTAAGACTGTTGGCTTCTCTTAATAGGATACACCAGCAGTCCACCTATAAAACACAGTTTTCTGGCATGCAGTTGTTATTAAGGTGGTGGGGATAGTAGTGAGAGTCGAGATGACCACATCCACCTCCAGGACAGTGGCTGCTGCACTGCTGTGTAAGGAGGATCCCTGCATACGTGGTCAGGCACTCTAATGGTCATCTGGGGGAAAACCACCACAGTGACCATAGTGAATTGGAGCTAACGTAAAAACAAATGCCTACCTTTTTGAATATGCTTTTGACTAAAGCCCAAGCTCATAACAGAAACTTCCTGTTGGACCGTTTATCTATGCTACCTAATACAAATAAAAGCAGAAATCTGCTAAATAACGAAACCACAAGTGGCATCCTTTTACTTCTGAGAGGACAGTTAGAATTACACACATACAGTTACCTAATAAAGCTCTTAAAAGCAGCAGACTGAGGGTTGATGCAGAGAGGCACTCTGTTTCCTTTCTGCTGTTCCAAAATGAACTGGTGAATGATTTCTGTGGAGAAAACAAACATCATACAACCCATGGCCAACTGGCAGGCCTGGGAGCAGTGGATTCTCAGGTTAACTCTAATCAGCATTAAACTCTGTTTCCTAGTGGTTTGGTTAAATCAAGCACATGAGGCAGAATCCAGTGCAACTTTCCTGAAACCAAAATGACAGCTGCTGCTAAACACAGGCAAAACCCCCAAAGTAGCATTACATGGACTGGAAACCCCATCAGTGGGAGGAGTAAATGGTCTCTAAATTTGAGAGTTACTCCGCGGGTTGCCATTATAAATGACCTCTTCTAGCTGCTGGTAATTACTGCCTAAAATCACTTTAAAAACCTCAATTGATATTTAGGTATATAGTTTCAGGCTAGTTACTTTAGGGACTACTTTCTTTTCTACAATGTCCTAGAGCAGACACTTAAAACCACTCAGATTTCTGGATGTCATTAATCCTCACCCCCATCCCAATAGATCATGTCAGGCAATTCTGAGTAGACCATCAGAAATTCTCTGATGACTCCCTCAGTGGGTGTTAAGGTGTTTTAAAACCTGCACATTATATAAAAAAAAGTCCAGTGTGTTTCATTCCATGAAATCCCATATGAGTGAATTACATATTAAATATACTGAATCACACTAAGTCAGCTTTGAAAACAATAACAAAACGTTCGTTTTTCTGCCTGTCCCCTGGATATTTATATGAATATGTATATATATATATACATATATATACACATATATGTGTGTATATATGTATATGTGTGTGTGTGTGTGTGTGTATATATCTTTTTTTTTGCTTTTTAGGGCTGTACCCTGTGGCATATGGAGGTTCCCAGGCTACGGGTCCAATCGGAGCTACAGCTCCCAGCCTACACCTCAGCCACTGCAACAGAAGATCCAAGACACGTCTGCCACCTACAGCACAGTTCAGGGCAACGCTGGATCCTTAACCCACTGAGCAAGGTCAGGGATCGAACCCACAACCTCATGGTTCTCTACTCGGATTCGTTTCCGCTTTGCCACGATGGGAACTCCCCCCTCAGATATAATATTAAATCAGTGTATTTATAACACATGTCGCTTTCTTGGCATATATACTCCAGACAAACAGCTATACGCAAGTTTGTGAAATAAACATGTAAAGGAGCTTTGATTATCCAGATCTCAGCTTCTCATGGCCACGTAATAGAAAATGTTACTAGTTCATCCTGCCTGGCTAAAGGCCAAAAAAAAGATACTCACCTTTAACCTGTCGAACAGAACTGAGGTTCTTCTCAAAAGTGTCATCAAATTTGGGATTGGTGACGGGCTCAAAGTCACTGGTATAAACTCTTCCCGTCGAGGTGGAAAAGCAACATTTACACATACACGTGTGATAGCGTAGTCGCCCTTCATCCAGGTAGGGGTGGGCTAAGGCATCCTTAGCAGATATTCTTTTGGACTGAAATCAAATTTAGAGACCAGCACATCAACACTACAGATAAACATGACTGTCCACACAGGATCTTTCACAAGCCACAGTGACTGCTTTACACAGTTTATACTTAATGGACACTACATCCTGTGTAGAGGGATAATTGCAGGTGGTGGTGAGAAGACGGGTGATTGAGTTCAGAGGTGGGTGATTGAGTTCAGAGGTGGGTAATTTCGCAGTACAGGGAATATATGACATAAAACGACAAACTCCTGTCACAAGTCGCCACTGACCACCAGAAAGCACTTAGAAATGACTGCCACAGACCACCAGAAAGCACTTAGAAATGACTTTCTACTAAATCCTGAAAAGTTTCTACCTTGAAATAGATGTATGCAGGGTCAAAAATGACAAATATCAGGACATTTAAATATGTAATGCTTTGGAGGGCATACGTTTATATTTTAAATAACAGTTACATTTTTCTAAATATGTCTCCGCATTTAGAAGAGATGTGATCATGGGGTCAATTTTACAAAGCTGCTTCAAACTTTTATCCTCTTGGAATACCCACTCAACTTCAGGCAAAAGCCTACCTGAAAGCAGCTGGAGTGAGGCACAGATAATGGCCGGAAGGTCATGTTTTTATATCTACCCAGTGTGAATAGCAGCAGCCTGGGGTTTTCTGGCACTTCAGATCAGAATACTCAGTATACTAGTTTCAGATTACATTAACCATGAACTTTTAAACTCATTGCTCCATTAAAAAAAAGAAGAAAGCACTCCCTACTTTTAACGGAGTGGACATGTAAGTACTATTGAGAGAAACTGGATTTTAAAGGATTTAAGGATGACTCAATAGTAGACTAGAACAAAAACTGATACCTTGCCCTGCTTCTGATATGATTCACTTCATATAACACGACTAAATTTACAAATATAAACTGAAGTACTTTTTTGGTATGTTTATGTGTCTTTTTAGGGTCACACCCGTGGCATATGGAAGTTCCCAGACTAGGGGTCGAAACAGAGCTGTAAGCTGCTGGCCTAAGCTACGGCCATAGCAATGTCAGATCTGAGCCGAGTCTGTGACTACAGCACAGCTCATGGCAACGCCAGATCCTTAACCCACTGAGTGAGGCCAGGGATCGAACTTGCATCCTCATGGATACTAGTCGGGTTTCTTACCACTAAGCCACAACTGAACTCCATAAATTGATGTACTTTATATAGTTCTTCAGGGAGTTAATATATTATGAAATCGCTTAAAAATCAAATGGAGCAAACTCCTATTCCAACTGGTTTTTAGAAACAATATTAACACATTAAAGGCATATAAAAAAATAGAACGATTTGAAGACATTATTCTTCCTTACAAATAGAATATTTTGGCTCTTTAGAAACTTCTTCTTGCCCAAGTTGTAACTCAGAAATTTAGAAAGGCTTTGAAGGAGTTCCCGTTGTGGTTCAGTGGTAATGGACCCGACTAGTATCCATGAGGATTTTTAGATCCCTGGCCCTGCTCAGTGGGTTAACGATCTGGTGCTGCTGTGAGCCTCTGCATAGGTTGCAGATGCAGCTCCATATGCGGAGGGTGCGGTCCTAAAAATAATAATAATAAAAAGCTTTGGAGTTCCCTTGTGGCTCAGCAGGTTAAGGATCCACTGTTGTCACAGCTATGACTCTGGTTACAGCTGTGCCATGGGTTCAGTCCCTGGCAATGGAAATTCTACATGTCATAGGGTGTGGCCAAAAAAAAAAAAAAAAAAGGAAAACAACACTTTCTGAGTTAAAAATAATACTCCTGATGACTAGGTTACAAAGTAAGAAAAAATATTCATCTTATAAGTTTTTTTTCCTTTTCTATTTTTTAGGGCCTCACCTAAAAAATATATGAGGCATATAGAAGTTCCTGGGTTAGGGAAAATCGGAGCTGCAGTTGCCAGCCTGCACAACAGCCACAGCAATGCAGGATCTGAGCCATGTGTGTGGCCTACGCAGAAGCTTGTAGAAATGCCAGATCCTTAACCCACTGAGTGAGGCTGGGGATTGAACATGCCTCCTCATGTATACTACTCAGGTTTGTTACAGCTGAACCACAAGGGGAACTCCACAACTTAGAAGAACTTTTAATATCTGGAATATAACTGTTTAAGATAGTTGAATGCAAAATGACTCTAGACAAATCAGTCTGAGTTAATAGTTGTAAAAATTTCTGTTTCCTTTCTGGTTTTACTTCCACATACAAATAATGCTAGTATAATATTCTAGCTTATATAAATTTGGGGTTTGTTTTCTCATAAAAAGACAAATCATTTTGAATCTGATTTTTTTTCCTGCTGGTTTTGCTGATCAGATAAACCAATATCACTTTGTCTAAGATTATGGAATTGCAAAATTATGTGTTCAACTTAATTAGAGGTCTGATAATAGTAATGTGTTTCTAAAAAGAAATTAGTTTTCTGTATACTACAAATCAGAAAGACAATGTGTCAACTTAAGTTTTAACCTTCTAATTCTTATAACATTAAGATCTTCCTAGTATTAATCTGAAATAATAAGCAGTCTTTAAATATCTGGACAACATAATTTTGATATATCTAGGCTCTTCATTAATACATTATTGAGCAGCCATCAATAAACAATTTTAAAAAATATGTAAAT
Organism: Catagonus wagneri; assembly: GCA_004024745.2. Taxonomy (NCBI): domain Eukaryota; kingdom Metazoa; phylum Chordata; class Mammalia; order Artiodactyla; family Tayassuidae; genus Catagonus; species Catagonus wagneri. The sequence goes on from PVHT020000004.1 coordinate 4,396,788, forward strand.
ACCTTTGGGTTAAAGTACACGTGGTTTTTTTTTTTTAAGAATGTAAAACAATATGTGATGATAGGAAGACGTATATATGCAAGGTAACATATGTTTTTGTTCAAGAGAAAAAAGTGATTTTTAAATTCCTAATGATTATTGTTGCACTTTAAAAATATTGCTTGTAACTGCTTATTGTTTTTAGATAAAGGTCTCTGAAGATGTGTTTAATGTCTTTACTATTGTGAGATAATAATTATGTCTTTTAAAATAATTTTTTATACTTCATCCTTTTCAATATAGTTGATACTATAATAAAAGAATCAGAGCCCTTTCATCTTAGCATCCTCTGGTGGTTTCTGCCTTCTCCTTATATTTGCTTAACAGTTTCTGCTACAAGCTAAACATCAGAAACTGAGTCTTCCGCAAGAAACATCACAAGGACCTCAGTAAAGGATTGTTATCAGGTTCTCCTGACTAATGTCTCTGGGGTACAATAAACTCATGGGTGCACCTGTTCTCATCACCACCACAGACATTTAACCTCTTAGACTGAACCAAGTACCTGAGTCAGGATTTCTAGGAATGTTACAGGAGCAGACAAGTGGCAGTAGGCTGCTTACACCAAGATCGATGAAATAAGAAATTAATTTTAATACTTTCCCACCCTCTTTTAGGTCACACCCACAGCACATGGAAGTTCCTGGTCCAGGGACTGAACCACAGCCACAGCTGCAACTGTGCCACAGCTGCACCAATGCCAGATCCTTAACCACTGTATCGCAGTGGGTACTCCAAGAATTAAACTGCTTTAATTATGGCTCATGTTCTATTTTTTTTCGTTTTGGCTGTGCCCATGGCATGTGGAAGTTCCCAGGCCAGGGACTGAACCCATGCCACAGCAGCAACCAGAGCCACCGCAGTGATAATACTGGATCTTTAACCCACTGTCACAAGAAAACTCCTTAATGTTTCTTTTTTTTTTTTTTTGTCTTTTTTGTCTTTTTCAGGGCCGCACCCACGGCATATGGAGGTTCCCAGGCTACGGGTCTAATCGGAGCTGTAACCACTGGCCTACGCCACAGTCACAGCAATGCGGGATCCGAGCTGCGTCTGCGACCTATACTACAGCTCACGGCAATGCCAGATCCTCAACCCACTGAGCAAGGCCAGGGATCAAACCCACAACCTCATGGTTCCTAATCGGATTCGTTAACCACGGAGCCACAATGGGAACTCCTAATGTTTCATTTTTTTTTTAATGTTTCCACAGCCACACTGGATCCTGGCCATGTCTGTGACCTACACAGCTCACAGAAACATTGGATCCTTAACTCACTGAGCGAGGCCAAGGGATCGAACCCGCGTCCTCATGGATACTAGTCGGGTTCATTACTGCTGAGCCACCAATGGGAACTCCCATTTCTTTCTTCTTAATGTATTGCTAGCCCTCAATTTAATAGGTTAAAACCAGAATGAAACATTCTATTAAAACGGTATCTATTTCCAAATGAATCCTCAAAACTGGAAAGAAAAGACTCCTTAATTTCAATCATAAACTAAGTTCAGTAAGAATTTGTCCTTCTTCTTATAGATAAATCTAATTTGTGACTATGACCACACCATTTAATTAGGTGTGACAATCCTTTTGTTAAGGAAGAAAGACTACATTTCACATGTACATGTTTAAAAGGCCTCCCAGGAAATGTGCTTGGTATCTGCGCTATGGCTCAGGAAATTCCAGCCCTAGAGTTGTGAAGACTATGAGCTCCTGGATCAAGATCATTAATTAACACGGGATATCAGAGAAAGAGGAGGATACCTTACAGCCTTAAGTTCTGCAGGTAAAATCTGGTACAGGCGAATCACACAGTTCTTGGTTCCTAATCTAAACAGAGCTAATAATATTTCTGACACATTAAAAAAAAGGTTCATCTCAGGGCCTTTAGAAAATCCTCTATGGGTAGACAGAAATTACCTTTGATACCTGAAGTTCACGTGCCTCTACTTTTGTTAACTGTACAAGAGGTCTTCATGCACTAATCAACAGCTTCATTAGCTATGTAGAAAAGCTAGCCAAATAAAATACCACACTAATGACACTAATCACTAGCTCATTCAACAAGTTAAGGGGCTGAAACTGTCCATAATGGCAGGAACTTGACCACAAGGAGGGTTTTTGTGGGAACGGGAACTGCCACTTTGTCCTGCTTCCCATCTCACCAAGCACCTCACATGCCAAAGTAAACAAACATAAGGAAAGCAAATGCAAATACCAACTGACAAAAAATCCACTTTGTACCCTGACATGTAATAAAAATAACTTGGTCACTCTGATTGGCTCACAAATAATAGAACCTTGACTGTTTCCCACAAACCCTGACTCCCTAACAAATTTTTTTCACCCCATCTTTGTTATGCTGACATCTGAAGATAGTTCTGACCTTTGTGGATTAAATGATCATGTGAGAGAGTTGCTGTTTTCTCACAAACAAACAATAAAATGTCAACTTAATAACTGGTAATTCTGTGGCTATTTTTCCCCTTTAAATACCTATTGTGTTTTGTATTTGGTGACTTCCATGTACTCTCAGCAAGTAAAATTTTCTTTTCTAAATGCTTCAGTTTTTTAGTCTTCTTTAACAATAGTTATTGGTGCAGATGTGAATAAAAAATATTCTTTGGATGAATGAATAAATAAGCTGAACTTTACCCTAGAAAAGTCAGATGTTTAGAAATGGCATTTGGAAGAGCTATCATCTCAACAACCCAGAGTAAACATTTCCTTATGCAATAATACAATGGGCAGATTTTTTTCAAATAATGTTAAATATTTTTTCCCTAATTTAACTTGGTGTCAAGCTCCTTTTACAATTATTGAGAATAAATAAGCATGGTACAGTTCCTTATCTCCCCTCACCTCAACTCTAACGTGTTAATAATCAAACTACTGTGTGCTGGGTGAGCATGATACCACAGAACTGGGAGATGAAGTTTATTTTTTCAAAAGTCATTCTATACACTGTCAATTTATTCAAACCCAGGATGTTTTTCTTAGAAAACACATTTTTAATTCATTAAAAGAATATAAAACCAAATACTACTTACTGGATCAAAGACCAACATCCTGCAAAGGAGATGAACAGCTTCATGTGTAGCCTGGCTGGACAGGGTATAAAGCACAGGAAGAGATGGCTATGAAAAAATAAAGAATTCAAATATGTGAGTCTTTGTGTAGGTAGATATGGAATCCAGCCAATTTATGACAAAGGTAAGTACCCAGCTCAAAAGATGTGTGCACGTCAGTCTCAACTCAAAGGCAATGAGTATTCCCCCCATTAACCAGCCTTCAAAGCAACAACTGTCATTGACTTTCAGTGGCATATTTTATATTGCATGATTACCTACTGTAGGTCAGAGCACAAGAGAGTCTGCAAAAAATGAAAGCTAATCCTATAAACATAGAGCTCCTATTAACCTTATATTGTGCATGCTTTGGCAAGAAGGGAGGCCAAATGTGCCTAGGGATGGGAGGAAAAAAAAAAAAAGATTTAAAACTCTAGCTACATGCAATGTTAAGCATGTAAATTCTATGTCTTTTGGTAACAGTACCATAAAGTTGCTAAAACACTAAAGGAGCTAGAGAACACTCAGGAATTTATAGAATCTGAGAAACTATGACACTGCTTTTGCTGGTTCCACCTGTAGCGCCTTTAGTGCTCATTACTCAATAATTGTTAAGTGGCCAGCCTATCCACATACACTTGTCTAATCCTCTTGCACTGAGGCAGAGGGATGGCTCTAATGACCCAAGAAGCCGCAGAGCTTATAAGGCTTCTATTTTGCTGCTTGGAAAGTCAAGGGATAGAGCGGGTGAAAAGCATCACTACTCTGTCTCACACAAGTAACACTAAAGGTCTCCTTATATCTCAGTTGCAGCTTCAGAATCCTATGATAACCACCAACATCAAGTATTTTACATATTTTACATTTTACATACAGATGTAAAAAGGAGGCAGATCTGCATGCCTCCTTCCCACAGCTCAGCCATTCAGGAACACCTAACAAGACACAATTATCAGGAGGTAATTATTCACCTTACAGATGTTTTCTTCAGGACAACAATGTTAGGAAACAAGAGGAGATGGGGGAGATTCTGGTTAACTAATTAGATAAATCAACATGTCTGAATTTCAGGATCCTTAGGTGTAAAATGAGAAGGTATGGACTCAATGATCTTTCAAATCTGCTTTAGTTCTAAAATTGTATGATACGTGATAGGATTATTCAGATAAAAAGCAGTATGTGCCCAGAGTTTATACATAGTTGGCATTCTAGTACTTGTAGACCAATTTACTAGTCCTTGATGTATTGACATTTTCCTGTTAAAAATATGTACATCTATGGCAGCTCTGAAACTATTTGTATTAATCGAAATAAGGGGGGGGATAGTAAAGAGTGCGGGGAAGAGGTTTTAACTTACAGCTTAGTTTACATTTATCTTCCCTGATAATTGTTTTTTTTATTTTTTGCTTTTTAGGGCTGCACACGCGGCATATGGAGGTTCCCAGGCTAGGGGTCCAATTGGAGCTACAGCTGCTGGCCTACGCCACAGCCACGGCCACTTATGATCTGAGCCACGTCTGGGGTCTATACCACACCTCACAGCAACACCAGATCCTTAACCCACTGAATGAGGCCAGGGATCAAACCCCAAACCTCATAATTACTAGCTGGATTCGTTTCCACTGTGCCACAGTGGGAACTCCTGAGAATTTTTTTTCTTAATGACTGCATCCACATGTATGGAAGGTCCCTGGGCCAGGGACTGAATCCAATCCACAGCTGTGACCTACATTGCCCTGTGCCCAGGATCAAACCTGCACCTCCACAGTGACCCAGGCCATGCCAGTCGGATTCTTAATCCACTGCACCACAGTGGGAACTCCTAAGAATTTTTTATTGTGTAAAATGAAGTCATTTGATATTCTTGAAAGATTCTGATTCTTGGTTTGACTGTGAATTGCTGTCCTCTTTTTCACTGGCTTGTGCTGGGTGGCAGCCAAATTCCAGCCAATTTTTACTGACCAAATTGTCTCTCCATAGGCAATCCTTTTCTGTCCACTCTCAAAGTGAATCTAGCCCTTGTCCCATGTTTGTGGTGGAGGCAGGTTATAGCGCAGGGAAGGGAATATTGGAATGAGTACTAGAAGACATGGCTTCAAATTCTAACCTTGCCATCACTAGACTCAGGTAAGTCACTTGGACTTCAGCTTTCTCATCTATTAGACTGCACCAGTACAGACCTGCCTCTCTACCAACATCATTGCTAATCATCCATGCAGGCCCTGGGCTGGCTGCCAGGACAACAAAGACGGATAACATCTCTCTGTGGGCAAGGAAAACATATAAACAAGAATTCCAGAGGCTGTTGAACAGAGAATAAGAAACAAATTAGAAGGCAAAATTTCTGACTTAAGGATGACTGGAAATGGGATGGGAGCTTGTGAAAATCAATAATGGATGTTTAAGGCTACCCAAAACTTTTAAATTTACCCCCAATTTTATTCTTTACAGAGGTACACCCCAACAAATACACTAAAACTAAGCTTAAGCTTCATTTCAGCCCAGTCATTTTTATGCTTTTTCCTTTTCTGTTTTTTAATATGCATGTTAAAAGGAGGCACAGAGAGGAGTTCCCGTCATGGCTTATGAGATCACAAACCCAACTAGTATCCATGAGGATGAGGGCTCAATCTCTGGTCTTGCTCAGTGGGTTAAGGATCTGCTGTTGCCGTGAGCTGTTGTGCAGGTCACAGACGCAGCTCAGATCCCGTACTGCTGTGGCTGTGGCGGAGGCCAACAGCTGCAGCTCCAATTCAGCACCTAGCCAGGAACTTCCATATGCCGCAGGCACAGCCCTAAAAACACACACACACACACACACAAAAGGCAAAGAGGAAAAGAAGAGTTAGTTCAGGCACACCAGTACCTCTCCAGAATAACCATTAATTATCTAGTACCACAGGAAAGATGCAATACTAGAAATGCTGCTTTCACTCCCCACGTTTCCCATTTTTGGCTGCCCCACAGCATATGGAGTTGTCTGGCCAGTGATCAGATCCGAGCTGTAGTCATAATCTGTGCGGCAGCTGCCAACAATGCTGGATCCTTAACCCACTGCACTGGGCCAGGGATTGAAGGATGAGCTTCTGCAGAGACACTGCCGATTCCATTCCACCACAACAAGAACTCCGAAATGGTGCATTTCTATTTCCATTTTCTTCCCCTCTAATTTACCAGCCATTATGATTGAAACCACTTGGGGTCTGGGTCCTAGAACTAGAGAAGTTTATAATATTTCTTATCAAGTATAAGAGAATCAGGAGTTCCCACTGTGGCCCAGTGGAAAGGAATCTGACTAGAAACCATGAGGTTGCGGGTTCGATCCCTGGCCTCAGTGGGTTAAGGATCCGGCATTGCTGTGCACTGTGGTGTAGGTCGTAGAGGCGGCTAGGATCTCGTGTTGCTGTGGCTGTGGCGTAGGCCGGCAGTTACAGCTCCGATTTGACCCCTAGCCTGGGAACCTCCACATGACGCAAGTGTGGCCCTAGAAAAGGCAAAAAAGACCAAAAGAAAAAAAAAAGAGAGAGAAAGAGAATCAATTTGAATAAGAGAAAAAACAAAATGCCTAGGAATATACTCTAAATATCTCATTTGGAACAAAGTTTTTGCCAATTCCCCTAACACACACATTAGTTTTCTCATTAAAATATGCCTGTCCATTTTCTGTTTTGCAAGTTTATAGGTCATTTAGACAATGTAGGAGTGAGTGAGTGCCAGTGCTGAATCACGAGGACAGGAAGGGTTACAAAGAGTGCTCTATTAATGACTACAATTAATTGTCAGTGAAACGAAGCAAGGATGAGCTTCTGGACTTAAGGGAGAGTCCCTAGATGGCATGCCACAGTCATCATGAGCCAACTGCAGAGTGTGGTCACTGCAGCAGAGTTGGCCAGGTTAAGCAAGGCCAGTTAGCTGTTCCTAATAGTTTTCACCTGGCAGGAGAGACGCCACAATCATGACTGAAGCGTGAACCGAGTTGCACCATGTGCAGTGCACTAGAGCAAGCGCTCTGGGGTTACACAAATGAAAACCTCCATCTTAGAGATAAGTTTGTTTTTATTTTTTATTATTGTTGATATACAATATTGTGCCAATGTCTGCTGTACAGCAAAGTGACTCAGTCATACATAAATATACATTTCCTTTCTTATATTATCTCCCATCATAGTCTGTACCAGGAGACTGGATATGGTTCCCTGTGCTATACAATAGGACCTCATTGCTTATCCATTCTAACTCTAATAGTTGGCATAGAGTTTGCAACTCCTAGTCCATCCCACTCCCTCCCCTCTTCCCCTTGGCAACCATAAGTATGTTGCTATGTCTGAGTCTGTTTCTGTTTTATAGGTAGGTTCATCTGTGCCATATTTTAGATTCTACATATAAGTGATATCATATGCTACTTGTTTTTCTCTTTCTGACTTACTTCCCTTAGTATAATTTCTAGTTGCATCCATGTTGCTGCAAATGGTATTATTTTGTTTTTATGGCCGAGCCGTATTCCACTGTATATATGTACACATTTTCTTAATCCATTCATCTGTTGCTGGACATTTAGGTTGTTTGCATGTCTTGGCTATTGTGAATAGTGCTGCTATGAACATGTGGATGTATCTATCTTTTTGAATTATAGTTTTGTCTGGATATATGCCCAGGAGTGGGATTGCTGGATCATATAGTAGTTCTATATTTAGTTTTCTGAGGAAACACCATACTATTTTCCATAGTGGTTGTACCAATTTACATTCCCACCAACAGTGTAGGAGGGTTCCAAGAAGTTTGAATTGAATGAACTCTCTAGCACACTCTGATTCTCTTAACTGTAAGATAAGGTCCCTGTTAGGAGACAAGACTATTTTTACCTCAGTGAAAGTATTTTACCTATTTCTGACACAACTAGCTGAGAATAGTCTAAGTAAAAATGAAGATCTACCTCTTACAAAAAATGAACCAAGGGACTAAGGGCTGAAAATAGACTTTTCAATTCTATCAACAGGGCAGTGCCTCAACAGGTATCTGCCTCAATAGATACCCGGGCCACGGCAGCTAAGATTCCCTTCATCCAAGATTTTGAGTTGCAGAAAAGAGACAATAAATTTAAAAATACCATACAGTATTTTGTCTACCCATCATTTCCTGAACTTTAGGAAACCACTCCCTTTCTAACTCTCAAATCAAGAGGTTTGGCTGGGCTTGATTTCAACCTCCCAGCTCTAAGAATGGGCACCTGACCTAGGCCTGGCCAATCAGATGATATATTCCCCTGGGCACCATTACTGGTTCCAGGATGGAAACACGGCCTAAAACATGTTGGGAACAGCCAATGGAATGGCTAACCTACCACAGACCCCAAGTCCTTTTATCCTTTATCTACTTTTATTATATGGGATAGAAAAGATGCATTTTTTAAGCCTGACTTGCATCTGGGAGGCCACATTATCACACAGTTCTGGATAATGACATAAGTAGAGGTCTGGTAAGCAGGTTTCTGGGAAAATTTTGCTTTCCTGATAAAAGGAATACATTGTGCTAGTGCTCCCTCATTCTTCCATTCTCTTGCTTTGAATATGGATATGATTTCTGGAGCAGCTACAGCCAGTTTGTGACCACAAAGCAATAGCAAGAGTATGAGCCAGCATTCTAAAGATGGCAGAGCAGAAAGGAAGGAAAAAAATTAGATCCTCCATGACATAACTGAGGTGCTAGGCCATCACTAGACTGCCTACCTCTGGGTTTTCATGATATGAGGAAAAAATGAACTTCTATTTCTTTCAGCTATCATAAGCAAGATTTTCTACGACTCATAACAAAACACATTCCCAACTGAATCAGAGGCTTTCCAAATATTTTTCTGGGTCTATTTGGGAAAGCTCTTTCCTGAAGGATTGATATTCTAATAGAATATAGGCTTAGACTGCTGGTTCCATTTTTGCAAACACATGGGGGAAAGAAAGCTGGTCTGAAAATGAAGCCAATACACACAGGAAAACAGAACATAAGAGAGTTAGATTCCTGGCATGAAACGTCACTTGACTAGCTGAACCTGGTAGAGCCTGAAGTCAGTGGTAGCGCAAGACTTCTCAGTGATAAGAGCCACTAAGTTCCTCTTTTGCTTAAGGCATTTTTTTTCTTTCCTTAGCTGTGCCTGTGGCATGCAGAAATTCCAGGGCCAGGGATCAAACCTGAGTCATGGCAATAACAACGCCGAGTTCTTAAGTGCTAGGCCACCAGGGAACTTCATGCTTAAGTCAGTTTTAACTTAAACTGGAAAGAGTCCTGATTGATACACCACATGGAAGTATATATTTAAGTATACTGAGACAGTAATCTGTGACCTTAAGAAGATAGCCATTAGGGTCTCCTTCTGTGTATGTATATTTACATTTTAAAAAAGGTTCCAACAAATAGAACATATTTCTGTCTATATGAATGTATATAAATAAATGCATACGAAAATGTCTGGAAAGATATTCTCAAATTAGTCCAAAGGACACTAGGATGGCATGGGAGGGGTAGCTAAGGATGTCTAACTCTTTGTAAAATTTTTATTTTACGTGTACTCACATAGTATTTGCACATATACAAATGAAATTTTTAAAAAATCTGCTTTGAAGGTACATGTGCCAGGTATTGATAAATTAGTTCAGTATTCCTGATGCCAATAAACTGAACATAAAAGATCTTGTTAGTTCCTTCTATTTACAGAACCTTCCTCTAGGTGAGATTTACTGTGCTCTTCTCGGGGCCAAATTATTTCATGCTTATAAACTAAATGCAATAGAAGGATATGACCAGCAGGGGGCTATATAAACACCAGCACCTACATCTCTAGCAGTAAATCTACATTTACTAGTTTGGGCTGGTTTTAGAAGATAACACATTTAAAGCATTGCCTTTTTCACCTGTGCAAATGGAAGCTCTGGAGTCATACTAGAATCACAGAAGGGAACTACAAGGGAAAGGCAAGGCCTTGACCAAATACCTTGACAAGGCCTTGACCAAGTAATTTGAGAGAAGTGTCAAACTTAGTCTGTCATTTGGTCTATAAATTACACCAACCAGATCTTCTAATGATCAATCAGATCATCTAAATGCCCAATTTAAAAGAAAGCAAGGCAAAGGCCAGGAGAATCAGTTGCCAAGTCTTCCTGTTCAAACCTTCTCTTGCCTGTTTCGGTTCGTTGATCCTAGGAAAAGTAATCCCCTTACTCACTCTTCACATCATTAAGCTGTTTTGTCCACAGGAGATTAGGAAAGTGCTTCTAAAAAATGCTGCTAGGAGTTCCCTTTGTGGCTCAGTGGTTAACGAATCCGACTAAGAACGATGAGGTTGCGGGTTCGATCCCTGGCCTTGCTCAGTGGGTTAAGGATCCGGAGTTGCCGTGAGCTGTGGTGTAGGCTGCAGATGCGGCTCGGATCCCGCGTTGCTGTGGCTGTGGCGAAGGCCGGCGGCTACAGCTCCTGTTAGACCCCTAGCCTGGGAACCTCCATATGCCGCGGGTGCGGCTCTACATAAAAGGCAAAAAGACAAAAAATAAAATAAATAAAAAATGCTGCTAAATCAACAGGATGGCAGTAATAACCATTTTGTCTTTCTCAGCAGTGACTTGGCTGATGGCAAGTAATATTGATCAGTGCAAATCTGGGAATTTCTCTTCATACTTCTAACAACATTCACATCTGATTCTGTGTTTACGGCAAGAGTGCAATAGAAACAGCTTCACATTTCTGGCTGGAATAAGAGATATTAGGTATTTCGGCTCAGTATATGGAAAGGATATCTTGATATACATGCATGAGGTTATGGCACTGAGGTCAAAGCTCTATCCCCAATAACTTTCCCCAGACACATCAAAAGCCAGGAGACAAAAGCCAGGGGTCATTTATTAGCAAAAGCGCTACAAAAATACTTACTTTCCTCTACAGTATTGGGAATTACTATATTTTTTGTGATTTGACAAATATTTTAACATTTTCTTACTTATGGCCGTAACATCAAAAAATAAATAAAACCTACAAGTAACGTTTTTGTTTAAAAATTCATTATTCAGTTGCTGGGAAGCTCTGCCCACACAGATGGTTACCAAATACAGAGCCCCTGCCTCTGCTTTTACCTGTTTATGAGGACCCCTGAGTATGTGTGCCTTAGCGCCTTCACAAGCCGTCCTCATTGCTTCCAGTGACGGTGTGCCCAAAAGATCTGTGATCAAATCCAACTACAAGGAAACATGAAATACAGATGGAGAGTAAGCTCATGGAAACAACTTTTCATTACTCTTAAAGCCTTAGAGATGAGGACCAAATTTTGGGGCAAAAAACCTTAAGGCAAATTCCAGATTAAGTAGTAGGAGCCCCTACTCTCACTTTCTAGACTATTATAAAAAGAGAGAGAAATGTTTATTATGAATCCATGTGATAGAAATATAGAAAACAGGGTGTTCCCGTTGTGGCTCGGTGATAATGAACCCGACTAGAATCCATGAGAATGAGGGTTTGATCCCCGGCCTTGCTCAGTGGGTTAAGGATCTAGCGGTGCTGTGCACTGTGGTGTAGGTTGCAGACATGGCTTGGACCTGGTGTTGCTGTGGCTGTGGTGTAAGCCAGCAGCTTCAGCTCTGATTCAATCACTAGCCTGGGAACTAACATATGCCACAAGTGCGGCACTAAAAAAAAGCAAAAAAAAAAAAAAATATTTTGGCAACTATAGCATTCTAAGGCTACAGTATTTTAGGAGTCTGCATCTGCCTGCTAGATACCATCGTCTGTATGAGCCTTGCAGAAATGAACTGCTCTTTTAGCGATGGCTAATGTCTATTCCGTTTAAACAGTTAATGAATGGATTCTGATGCTTCAAACGGATTCAGCCTCATCAAAGAGCTAGTCCACAAACTAGACAGCTGTGATTTAATAAATACTCAGAACATTCACATCTGAAATAAAAGCTAAGTTTGGGCCAGTACATACCCTTTACATTCTAATTTTGCTAGCAATCTCTTACACTAGAGAAAAACTGTGGTACTCAGAAAACCATGACACCGCATAAGGCTACATCTAATTAGCCACCACAATAACAGAGACCAATAAAAGTAGTCTCACAAAGAAGTCTTTGTAGGTAGCAAACTACCTTAATTTTCTGGAGTGCTATAATTGTTCTAACTTCATAACCCAATTAGCAATAACATTTCATTTGGATTCCTCCAGGATAGAAAATTTTCACCCAGAGAATACTTCTTTTCCTAATTCTGGGGTTGTCAAATATAAAGCACTATTTTTTGCACTTAACTAAATCATGGGGTAGCCATCAGTATCACTGCCCTCCAGGATAATGCAGATCAAGTAGCTTTTTTTGCACAGAATTAGAGACCTCTACACAATGCTTTTTGAGAAAAGTGTGCTGGCAATACTTTCGGACCTCTAAAACTACACTAAGAGCGGAAGGAAATAACTGGCTCATGAAAACAAATGGACATGTTGAGAGAGTTGTCTAAAATGGGTTAGTTCCATGGATGAACAACATCTTTATGAAGTCTACCGGTACTACGGTACATACGGTATTTATTTCTCAAAAGTAAAGAGAAAATGCTACAGAAAATACCTATTTCCATTTAGAAGTTAGGCTGTTTCTATTTTAGATACTGATTTTTCACCCCAAAATACACTGATGACAGACAGATGTGAGTTCTCCTTTAGTGGCTACATCAGACTGGCAAATTCAAGACCTATGTATTTCTCTAAAAAATGAGATATCCGAATCCTGTTCCAGTTGCTTCACACTTTCCCTTTTACATTCTTTTCAGCAGCAACCCAAGATCCTTGTTCAATATATAGGATTTGAATAAATCTTATTTTTTTACTTAAGCTTTTCTATATGGCAGCTATTTATGTCCAGATATGACATATTGTCTTACATAAGGTAAGTCTGTTAAACTTTACTTTCTAAAGAAATTGAAGAGTAAAATGGATATTGTCAATAAATAGGATCCAAAATTAGATGACATATGATACTTTTTTTAAATCACCAGGATCAATTTTAAAAACTGGAAACTTAAAAAAAAATGACTTTGAATGTAGAGCACAGAAATAAATTTAAGTGTTGATCAGAGCACACAGTTTCTATTATATCAGTTAACAATTCTTGGTAGATAAGAGCATACAGAAAATGATTCCATTTTTGGTCAAGTGCATGAATTATTTACAAAGATACACAGTACTCAGAGTGATCTTTAAAAATGTGATTAGGAGTTCCCGTCACAGCTCAGTGGCTAACGAACCTGACTAGTATCCATGAAGACGTGGGTTTGATCCCTGGCCTTGCTCAGTGGGTTAAGGATCCGGCGTTGCTGTGAGCTGTGGTGTAGGTCGCAGATGTGGCTCGGATCAGGCATTGCTGTGACTGTGGTGTGGGCCGATTGGACCCCTAGCCTGGGAACCTTCCATATGCTTTGGGTGCAGCCCTAAAAAGGCAAAAAAATAAAAATAAAAAATAGAAATAAAATAAAAAATGTGATTAATCAAATCTTGACACTCCCTTGCTCAAAACCTCATACAGCTTTCCATCACACTTTGGACAGAATAAAACCCAAAGTCCTTATCAGGTCGCCACGGCCAGGCGTTTTCCTCTCTGACCTCATCTCCTATGTGCTATTCCTAACTCATGCCATCTCTCCAACACCACACTTGCTCCTGCCTTTATTATGCTGGTTGTCCCTTTTATCCCAGGTGTGCTCCCAGCCTCATCTCCATCCATCACTTGCTAGTGTCCCTTTGCCTGGAACACTTCTTCCTGGAATCTTGCTCCCTCATTTCACTTGGGTCACTCTTCAGATGTCATCCCCTCAGAGTCCTTCAGCACTGCTGCTCCATCATTATTCTCCATCTCTAACCTCATTTTTTTTTCACAGAACTTTTTCATAGAACTTTCATTCTCCATCCCTAATCTCATTTCATTTTTTTTTCACAGAACTTATCATTACTTGGGATTGTATTTATTTGTATGCTTGTTAATTTTCTGTCTCAGGAGTTCCCCTTGTAGCACATCAGAAACGAATCTGACTAGGAACCATGAGGTTGTGGGTTCGATCCCTGGCCTCGCTCAGTGGGTTAAGGATCCGGTGTTGCCGTGAGCTGTGGTGTAGGTTGCAAATGTGGCTCAGATGTGGTGTTGATGTGGCTATGGTGTAGGCCAGCATCTGTAGTTCCGATTCGACCCCTAGCCTGGGAACCTCCATATGCCGTGGGTGTGATCCTAAAAAAAAAAAAAAAACTCTGTCTCATGTAAAAGTTTCACAAAGCCAGGAACTACCTCTGTCGTATTTGCTGCTGTATCCTTCACAACCTGGCACACTACTACCACCATAATTGCTAACATTTACTGAGTGCTTCCTAGATAGCAGTCTTATTTTCAGCTTTATTACTTTATTTAATCTGCACAACAATCCTCAGAACAGTTTAACATACCCAAGATTTAATACACAGTAAGTGGCAGAGCTAGGATTTGAACCTACTAATTTGATTCTAGAGCCTGACTCCTTGTTACATTACTCTCATGCAAACAGTATTGTTAAAATTTATGAATAAAAACGTACCTAGGAAATCTCCCAAAGAAAATAGGGGTAGTAACAAATTAGCTATAAAGGCAGACAGTTAAAATACCATGAATGGCTTCCTAAAGCTACGTTTTAATCAGCTTCTGATATTCTCTGCCATATTTAACTATTTTAGCACAAAAAAGTTAGAAAAGTTTCTAAATGCTCATATTTAAAGAAATCAACACTCAAAATTTATACTCTCAAGCACAAAATGTAAGTACATTAAGTCACCAAAATACATTTTCATGTCAGATCCATTCAGTTAGAAAGAACAGAGATCCTCTAACTGAAGATAACACCTGTGCAAACTGTTAAGAGTGGACCCTGCTGCCAAACCTCAGTGCCTTTGATAAAGTCAACAACCCCTCTAACCAGCTGTAAGTTGCAAAACCAATCTCTCAGTCATCTTCAGCTTCATAACTTTCTGAATTTTAGTGAATTTGAATTTGCTAAAAGCAATTTAGGCTGTATAATGAATAAGCCCAAGGCGTGTGCGTGAAGGTTTTTTCTTTAAATCTGTAATAGAATTGAAAGCTCCTAAAGCCAAAAGTGTAATCATACCTGTTGAATGGGACTCTGTGCCTGAAACAGTATTCTTCGTCCTAGTAGTTCTGCAAAGATACATCCGACAGACCAGATGTCAATAGCATTGCTGTAATGACGGCTGCCCATCAGGATTTCTGGAGCCCGATAATACTGAGTAACAACTTCCTGAGTCATGTGACGGGATTCATCTAATTCTTCCACTCTGGCCAATCCAAAATCACAAATCTAAATAGAAATGATTATCAAAATATTGTCAAGCAGACAAATGTATTTGCAAATGGAAAAATAAAACAAAATAAAAAATTAAAATCTTGACAGTCCTTTGAACTTTGAAAAGTTTTTAATGACACAGAGTGTAATTTGGTCTTATGTGGATGAGAGGAAAGAAAAGTCTCAAACTTCTACATTTCTAAAAATAAAATAATATAGCCTAAAGATATCTTTTTCACTTTTAATCTGTTTTCAATTGTTAACTAAACAAAAAGCAGCTGAAAGTATACTTCTAGGTTTTATGAAGAAACCAAGTTAATTTACTTTCAAGGCTGGCTTATGGAGGAAGATATTACAAGGGAAAAAAAGGGAATATCTTGAAGACCTCCTGAGCTAATTACGTTCACTGTCTTACTGGAATATATATAGTAAAGTTTCTTTAAAGCCCCGTTTCATATGGAGTCCTGCTCAATCCAGTTCTGAGGAGGTATTCCAGGAGTTCTGTAAACATTTTACCTAAACTTCATATGTACCTATTTAAAATACTACTTTACACTCAAATGTGTGACTATGTCAAAATGCAGCTTATTGGAGAATACCAATGCTAATAAGTTCATTCATTTCTTCATGTTATCAACATTTAATTGAGCGCCTGATATGTTTTAGACAGTATGCTACAAGTTGGACTCGAAACAGTAAATGAGAAAGACCGGTTAATTTATATGCAGCTCTAGGAATAAACCTTTTTGAGTTCTTTCTGTTTAAATGGAAAAGTAAGTGGAGGTTGCAAGGTGAGCTGCTGGTAGATAGCAGCAGCGCCACCACCAGCAACTTCTGCTTATTTTCAGGAATTAAGATTTTCTTGACATTGGGCAACCAAAACCAAAGCTGGGAGCAGTGAGGATGAGATAAGAGAGGAATGACCATCCAGCGTTCTCAATGATTAACTCTGAGTCAATATGAATGACAAAATAACATTTCCTATCTGTTTTCTAAGTTGAAGTCCCAATATAATATTTTATTTGAAAAAGGGGTTCTGGCAGCTTAAACAACATTTGAAAACCACTGCTTTAAAGAAAACAAACTCTACCCCTAACTTTTGTCAATCTCTTTTTATACTGAATCTACTATGTCTGGTAACATCAAATGAATTCATGTTTGTATGTGGTGAAATCAGTATGAGGCCAACATTTTTACAACTTAAAAATGAAAATAAATTTTCAGACCACACAGAAAAGCTGTAACAAAAAGGAAAAAAAGCATATGTTGTTTATCAAATCCTCCCAAAGGCCAGTGTTCCAACAACACATAATATTTAAAAACTCTATTACTTGGCCATGAATTTTTAAGATATCTTTTAAAACAAAACCACTGGAAAGAGCTTAACTCCACTTTATTATATTTATATTTAAAAAAAACACCCATCCACCCAACAGAAAATGTTTTCTCATATCAAGAAAGTTCTTTGTTAAACAAACAAACAAAAAAAAGGACCTGGAATCACTTTTGGCAATTTAACTGGAAGACTGAAACTATGATTTTTGCGATTTCCAGCAAAATCACTTGTCTTGTGCCTAATAGGAAACAGAATACCAAAGGATGCTAATTTTTAAAACACTGTTTCATCGTAACTATTTTCTATGGATTTTTACATTTGAGAAGACAAAATCAGCACCAGTAGACTATATTCTACTCTGGCCTTTAAAAGCAGACTGCTAAGACAAGTTAAAGGAGCAGCAAAATTTCAATTTGTTCTGATCTGCATGTTGTTTATTCATAAATGACATTTTCTTTTAGTTACTCATTCATGTAGCCAGAGGTTACAATGCTATAACAGATGATTTGGAAAATGGATTGCAAACAGTTAATGGCATCAAGCATGACAGGTTCTATATAAATGCTTTGTGAAGTTCTCCAACCAGAAACTGAAATAAGAAGAAACTGGCTTAAGTTGTCCTAAAAGTGATTTGGTCTTAATAGGACAACGAATTCCCGACTACAAGGTTTTTAATTTAATTTTTTTTTTAAATAAAGAATTAAATAGGCTATCGGAGAGATCTCCTGTGGCATAGCAGGTTGGGGATTTAGTGTCACTGGAGTGGCTTAGGTCGCTGCCATGCTATAGGTTCCAGAACTTCCACATGCTGCCAGGCATGGCCAAAAAAAAAAAAAAAAAAGGTTATGGGGATGGCTTACAGGCTCTTTTTAAAAAGTGAAAAGGAGAATGAACTCCTATGCCTATAGTAGGAATATTTACTTTAGTGGTTTTTGGGACAATTAATTACCTGTGGCAACAAAAGACTGAACTATAATATTAGTTGTTTTCAGGGAAAATATGAAAAATGGGTATTTTCAACCTTTCTACAGTTAAGATAGAGTTCTTCAAGGTTATAGTGAAGGAAAAATTTTTATTCAAAAACAGTAATAACACACGAGCTTTTAAAGAAAATTGGCCCACAGTTTAAAGAAAGTATTTAAAAGAAAAAAATGAAATGCATTTACGTACTTGCTTTTAAGGTTTAGTTTAACTGCCAACAAGCCAAATACTAATGACTGTTTTGATTACGTTTAGAGTAGGGAACATTTATAAACAGTTCTTTTCTTTTTCAAATATATCAGTTGAAATGTTAAGATTATTTACTGTACACTGGAGTACCACATAATACTGTGGCCACTCATAAAATAAATGGAATTTTAATTTGCTTACACAAAGATGATTCAGCTCTAGGAAAGCCCTTATCTCTAATTCCTATGATTTGGAGAAAATATGGTGGGCTCCTCCCTATTTAGGAGTTCTGTTAACACACATCTCTCTTAGAGGGAGGGTAATGCACACATGTGGATTTTGCTATTTATGAGCCACTCAAACGAAAGACAATGGGGGTGGGGGTGGTACTGGAATAAAAGTAAAAACTGAAATTGATGACGAGATTTGGCGCTACTAACCAAAATAAATCCTGTAATCGACTCCTGTTCAAAGGCATAACTAAGGATTGGCTATTATATACTATGGAAATACATTTGATCCTTTTCTGGCTTAGTATTTTCACTTATAAATGTTTCTATTCGTCCACTTTGCTGCCTCAGTCAAACAGAATATAAAAACATTAGCTGTACAAACGCAGTCTTCTTAAAAGCCATACTTTGTTCTCACATTACTGGTCTTTCAATCTCTCTTTTGATACACCCTTCCTTTATAATTGAACAATGTACAAAGAAATCACCTCCTCTATCCTCTTTCTAGTCACACTGCAAATTCCAATTCCAGTATTTCCAAAACATGTGCAAAATATCATGAAGAAACCATGAGCCAAGACTATAACTTGGTTACTATGGCCATGACTAGTAATTATGCTAGAGACAACTGGGTTAATTTTTGGTAAATGGTAAAAATAAATTTAATCACTTCTTTCACAAAAACATGTTCTTAAATATGCCTTGACATTCTCGTTTTTTTCTTGGATGTTTAAATAAACTGAAAAGCTACCTTTAGAACACAGTTGCTGTTCACAAGGAGATTCCCTGGCTTAATGTCTCGATGTAAAATGCCAGCTGAATGGAGATATTTCAAACCTGAAATAACAAACAGATTTAATTGCAGATATTTAATTCCTTTTACTCAGCCAATGATTTGTGGAAAACCATAGAAACAGAGTACAGGACCTTAAATTGTTCTCTAAATAACTACATTATGAACATTATTAAAAGGCTGACCTAGTCTTACCTCAAAAAACTATAATTTTGCTATCATAAAATAAAATCATTTCAGGTTTGCACAGTCTAGAGATAATAGTTATAATTTGAAAGATTATTTAGGTTTAAGTATAGATAAGTATTCCAAGCACTGGAGTTAAGGCCGACCAGATTACTAACCTTGAACTGGTTCATAAGTTTGGCTACTGGAGCTATGCTATTGATACTCTCAACCTGTGATCCTGAGCCTATTCCAGCAAAACAGTTCCCATTAACCCACAGGGAGCTTTTCCCAGGACAGGTTTTCATTGATAAGACAAAATTCAGAATCTTCTCCAGGTTTGTTGAGAGTATTCTCCACCACTGAGAATCAAGAGGGTAATTAATTACTTTAAAAATATTTTTGACCTCTTAAGGAACTGTGGGCTTTAGCACTGTTAAAGATCACAGAGTCCAAGTTGAGCCTTCTGAATAAAATACAGTAAATCACGTTTTTTTAGAAGTATAAAAAAAATCCAGTATCTTCCCTCTATCCTCACCCCCAAATATCAACAAATCTATAGAAGGTGATTTTCTAGGTTTAGTATCGCATATGTGTTTTAATCCTTCTGGAAGATGCTTTTCAGTTTTTATAAAGAATATCTTATAAACCCTGTGTGTGTGGCGGGGTATGCTGTTAGGTAAGAAAACTATTTCAGCTTTAAACAATTCTCCATTTGTAATGGCAGAATTCTGAAGCACACACTCAATAGCCGAGGAAGTTCCAACAATGTCAGCCCAAGTGGCTTTTCTAACAAGTCAGTGCTCTTTAGTGAGCCACGCTGGAGAATTATTTAGCTGGCTGTTTCCATCAGTCTCTTCCATGGCTTTAAGAGTCATTTTGCTTTTCTAGAGTTGGACTCAGGCATACTAGCCAACACTCTGATCCGGCTCACCTACTGCTGACTTAAAGAATGTATGTCATCCATAGGGAACACAGTTCCTTTTCAGGTCAGTCATCTCATGCCAGCCTTATACTCCTACTGAAGGCTGTTTACTGGAAACTTTATGGCAAAGCATCCCTGCTTGACAAGCCAGTCTCTTTATTTACCTCCTTAAATTAACCCACTTGACTACCTAATGAATTAGGGCCTTCGCTTCCATCACTGAAAATAAGAACTGTCTGCTACCCTTAAAAGTCTCATTTAACATCAAGTATAGAGATTATTAAATATATCATGTTCAAAGGAAAAGTTGTTAGGGGAGAAGTAAGCCTTTGGGAGGTCAGATTAGTTAAAGTTCAAAGGAAAAGCAAAACATTTATTTATACAGTGACACTACCTTTTTCTGCATAACAAAAATCTTACCTCGCAAAATCTGATAAAGAAAAACTTTGACATGATCTGAGCTGAGTGGCTGAGGAGAGACGATAATTTTATGTAGGTCACTCTGCATCAATTCTGTGACAACATATCTTGAAGTTTTATGTTAAGGAGAGTTCAGAGAATTCAGCCCCGAATCCCCTCAAAGTAGGTACCAGGTCTAAAAAATTTCTGTTCTTAAGGCTGGAAAAAGCTTAGGGAGAGAATGCTTCTACAGAGCATGAGAGGGGTGAGAACTCTAGTCCTCACAAGATACGACATTGCCAAAATTAAAGAATTTTTAAAAGTTAGCATTAGGAAACAACCAAGTCACTTCACTATAATTCACCTTATAAACGGGAAAAATAAGAGTAAATATTTTCAGTGACAGCCAGGCCAGGAAGAGTGTGAAGACCAAACAGTGTCAGGGTCTGTTCAGACATGTTACTTGAGTATGCTTTGAATCCAGACAAGACAGGGTTATTGGCCTCACTTGAGGCCACCATGGCACCAGTGGAAAAGATGACAACCTACCCATT
The DNA here is from genome assembly GCA_004024745.2 of Catagonus wagneri. NCBI lineage: Eukaryota > Metazoa > Chordata > Mammalia > Artiodactyla > Tayassuidae > Catagonus > Catagonus wagneri. Next base: position 4,417,809 of record PVHT020000004.1, read on the forward strand.
AACTGTGGCTTAATATATAAAGTACGGTACTCCCAAAAGTATGTAAAATGGTTAGTTTAAATCCAGATCTCCCTACGGTCTTCACAAATGAGTTTTTACATTTTATAACTTTTTATACATTGATTTTTATACATTTATACCTCCCTTACTAAATTATAAGCTTTCTATGATTTGTATTGTTACATTCTTGGGTTTTGCTCAATCAACAAAAGGCAGATAATCAAAGGCTGGGACCCAGGAGCAATGGAGATGTGGAATTCAGGACTCTTAGGAAGGTACTGTCTTTTGCCCTGTCTAGAAAAGGAGATTCACGTCTTACCTTGCCTGCAATTAAGAATTCCTGAAAAGTTTGGGTGAGTTTTATGATTTAAATAACATAACCTTCCTTAAGGGGAGAGGGCCTGTGACTCCTATCAGGATTCAAGTTCTTTTGACACCTTGTAGAAGTTCGTCTCATGTTCTGAGTAAAACACTAAGACTTTCCTGGCTTCCCTGAAAGCAGGGAAAAACAAGACAAAAAAATGGCAGGGTTATTTTACATCCTTATATAGTTCCTCAGATCCTAAAAATCTTCTTCCAGAGAAATATTAATGGAATCTTTTGAAAGGACAACCCACCTGAAAAGCCTGTAAAACACCTCTTGAACCAGTCTTGTCCCACAGCTAGTCCCAGAAGACGTCATTTCAAGGCGGAAGCTATAGCCTTTAGGATGCTTGGTATGAGCTATAAATGAACTGAGAGGGTCCTGGGACTCTTGTAAGGGTAAATGCTGGGCATATAAAAATAAAGAGGGGAAGGAGTCTGGCTTCCAAACTTAAGAGAAATTTTCAAAAAGTGATGTTAGATTTTGGAACTTACCTTTATGAATTAAAAAAAAATCCCTGTAGTGATTATTTGGAGAGAAGATTTAGAAAACACTTATTTACTGTATTTTTAGGACCATACTTGTGGCAAATAAGAGGTTCCCAGGCTAGGGGTCCAACGGGAGCTGTAGCCACTAGCCTATGCCACAGGCACGGCAACACCGGATCCTTAACCCACTGAGCGAGGCCAGGGATCACACCTGCGTCCTCATGGATACTAGTCAGATTAGTTTCCACTGAGCCACAACAGGAACTCCAATGCTTCTAATTTAATGTTCCAGCCAAAAAAAAGTAGGAAAAAGAACAACTTGGGAGCAGGGAGAATGAGTAATTGATATCACTTGACACACATAGTTGGAAACATGCTCCTCCCTCTCTGGTTGTTTCTCCTTATCACTTAGGGTTGAAATGCCCCAGGGATAGGCCCTCATTCTCCAGGGTAGTCTGATGCAGTCCCATGACTTTACATAACATCCACAGTGATGACTCTCAACTTTTTATCTCTAGTTACTCTTCTTTCCTTCAGTTCTTCCTTGTGTATCAACTGTCTACTCATCATCTCCACTGGATGTCTACATGACAGTTCAAACTAACATGTCCAAAATGTATTCTCAAACTCCCCACACTCTTTCTAGATGCAGGCTCTCCCCAGCAAACCTATTTTTCCAGCAAGTTGCTCACGCCACAAACCACAGACCTTGGAGTCATTCTTGATTTGTCACTTTCTCTGCCTTCAGTCCATCAGAAAATCTTGTTGGTTCTTTCCAGACTGAGCCACAGGAGTTCCTGTTGTGGCTCAGCGGTAACAAACTTGACTAGTATTCATGAAGACTCAGGTTCGATCCCTGGCCCCACTCAGTGGGTTAAGGATCTGGCGCTGCTGTGAGCTGTGGTGTAGGTTGCAGATGAGACTCGGGTCTGGCGTTGCTGTGGCTGTGGTGTAAGCTGACAGCTATTGATTGAATCCCTAGCCTGGGAATTTCCATATGCAGTGGATGCGGCCCTAAAAAAAGACCATACACACACAAAAAATTAGCCACAGAACTAGACTACTTCTAATGTCTACTGTTACCACCCTGGCCCCAGACCCCTAGACTTCTAAAACACAGTAGCCTGAATAGATTTTTCATAGTTATAATCTTATTTTGTCTATTGAATCACTTTATTATATAGAATTTTTTTTTTTTTTGCATTTTAGGGCCACACCTGTGGCATATGGAAGTTCCCAGGTTAGGGGTTGAATCGGAGCTGCAGTTGTCGACCTATGCCACAGCAACCATGAGGCCAGAGATCGAACCCGCATCCTCATGAGTACCACTCAGGTTCATTTCTGCTGAGCCACAATGGTAACTCCTGGAAAATATAATTTTTAAGGTTTTTATAGTTTTAGACATGATTTTTATGTTATATGTATCTACCACCTAGATTCTATACTTAATATTTTGTCATATTTGCTTCAGTGCACATTTATCCATGGCTCTTTCCACTCATCGATTCATCTTATTTTTTGGATGCACTCCACATAATCATCCTTTAGAACAAAAGCCAGATTATGTCACTCTTCTGAAAAAGCCTCCCATTTCATACAAAATAAAAGTCAAAGCCCTTAAAATGTCCTTACAGGGCCCTAAGTCATCTGGGCTTCCTTCTTTTTTGACCTCCTATCACTTTCCTCCTTGCTATTCTCTGAACATGCTAGACACACACTAAGCTTGAGACCTTTGCTTTGGCCTTTCTCTGCCTGGACTGTGCTTTCCCAAACATCTACCTGGCTAGCTCTTTCATCTCCTTTGCATCTTCGCTTGAATCTTACCTTTAGATTGAGACCTACCTAGACCACCCTAGTAGTGCATCTTTCATTCCTCATTCAATTGCTACCTCCTTGCACAGCTCCACTTTTTCTTTTTTCCTTTATTATTTATCTTACATAATTTACTTATTATGTTTATCGTTGTCTATCTCTCCAACCCTGCTCCAGGAGGGGCAAAGGTTTTTGTCTGTGTTGTTCACAAGTCTATCTAAAACTCTCAGAAGAAACAATGCTTACATATAGCAAGTCCCTTGTAAATATCTGTTGAATGAATGTACACTGAACACCTACTGGATATTAGCTACTCTACTAAGTATTTTATTTTATTTATTTTTTTAAGCCACACTCACAGCATAAGGAAGTTCCCGGGCCAGGGACTGAACCAGCGTAATGGCAGTGACCTGAGCCACGGCAGTGATAACACCAGATTCTTACCTGCGGCACCACCAGGGAATCCCCTAAGTATTTTTAATATATCATCTCATTTAATTTTCATGGAAATTCTATAAGATAGGTACTAGTCTCAATTACAGATGAAGAAATTAAGGTTAACAGAAGGCAACTAACCTAAGGTTACATAATAGTGAAACTTGAAATTGACTATATCTATATTGTTTCAGTGGTTGTCCTACACGAATTAGGATTTTATCTTCGAGTTACATATTTTAGTTTTATTTTTATATCTATAGCCACACCATGGCATACAGAAATTCCTGGGCTAGGGGTCAAATCAGAGCTGCAGCTGCCAGCCCACGCCACAGCCACAGCCAATCTGAGCTGCTTCTAGGACCTATGCCCAACTTTTGGCAATGCTGGATCCTTAACCTGGAGCTAGGCCAGGATCAAATCTGCATCCTCATGGACACTGTGTTGGGTTTTTAACCTGCTGAGCTACAATGAGAACTCCTGAGTTTATTTTTCTAAAAATTCTAACAAAATATACTAGATGTTAAGTGTTCTCTATAGAAGAATTTCAGCTAAGAAATGCAGAAGCAATGACAGATTAGGAAAAATAATCACTGTTGTGCAAACTCTATGATACCATGGATCTAAGGTACTAATTACCAATGGCTGCTAAAACCACTTGAAGGAATGAGACCCACATCCCTTCAACCCACCACTCAATCTTAGCAACACTTATTGTGGACAAGATATTATGTCCCTGTGATATATATACCACTGCCTAGCAAGCACTCATGGCTAAAGTAACAATATAATCAATTCTCTAACTCTAATTATCAGTTTACTAGAAATATGATAATTAAAAAAAGAAAAAGACACCATGAGGAAGCAATCAGGCAAACACATAATGTACATTGTTCTTCAGGAAAAGTATCTCCAATAAATCAACGAAAACGGGGGGGGGGAGGGGTATTTGTAAAGAAAAGGGAAGAGAAGAGAGAAATGTTTGGGATAAGAGTCTCAAGAGATTATAATAACCAGAGGCAAATGTATGGACTTCGTTAAGATCCTGATTCAAACAAACCTTATTTAAAAAAAAGATCTGGAGTTCCTGTCGTGGTGCAGTGGTTAATGAATCCGACTAGGAACTATGAGGTTGCGGGTTCGATCCCTGGCCTTGCTCAGTGGGTTAATGATTTGGTGTTGCTGTGACCTGTGGTGTAGGTTGCAGACGCAGCTCGGATCCTGTGTTGCTATGGCTGTGGAGTCAGCTGGCGGCTACATCTCCAATTAGACCCCTAGCCTGGGAACCTCCACATGCTGTGGATGCAGCTCTAAAATGACAAAAGACAAAAAAAAAAAAAAAAAAGAGAGAGAGAGAGAGAGAGAGAGAGATCTTCAAGGCCAATGGGAAATAGATAGTAAGGAATCAGCTAATTACATTAGGTTATGACGGTTAAGGCCCTTATCAGTCAGAAATGCATATTTAAGTATTTTTAGGTAAAATAATATATTTAGAATCTACTTTAAAATACTCTAGCTCCTCTTTCCCCCTCCCCTCTCAATTAAAAGGAAATGAGACTGGTAATGATTACTAACTGATGAAGCCAGGTATTGCATATATGATAGATATACTATTGTCTCTACTTGCATGTCTTTACATCACGGCTCGCGGTGACGAACTCGACTAGTATCCATGAGGATGCAAGTTCGATCCCTGGCCTTGCTCAGTGGGTTGGGGATCCGGCGTTGCCCTAGCTGTGGCATGAGTTGCAGACACAGCTTGGATCTGGTGTTGCTGTGACTTTGGTGTAAGCTGGCAGCTACAGATCTGATTCGACTCCTGGCCTGTGAACTTCCACGTGCTGTGGGTACGGCTCTAAAAAAAATAAATAAATAAAAGACAAAAATTTTTTTTTCCAAAATAGTGAAAAAACTTTATCACAGAAAACTAAGACAAAGAAGCCAAAGAGTACAAAAACTACCTAGAATTCTACTTCTTTGAACTAACCTATAACATGTTAATTCAAATGTTGTATATGCAAACATATATGCATATTTAAAACTGGGATTATGGTATAGACAGGGTTTTGCTTCCTGTTTTAAAATATAAGCATTTCTCCTTGTTATAAGAATTCTAATAAAGGGAACTTTAATGATTGTATAGGCTCTAATGTATGGATATATTTTATAATTCATTTAACCAACCTGTCATAGTTGAAAATCCATTTTTTCTTTTTTACTATATTAAATAACCCTGAGATAAGTATCCTATATATATATTTATGTGAATCTGATTATTTGCTGGTGCTATATTCCTTGAAGTGGAATTATGGTTACAAAGTAGATCACATTTTATATATAATACATATATATATGTAGTACACATACACATACATACAGTATACCATGGAAAGATGTTCACAAGATATTTTAAGTATCTTGGCAACATCTTTCCATGGTATACAATTTTTAAATATCATTTAAAATGCTTAAATAGTATTCCAATTTACATAATATGTCATGACTTAAGCAACCCCCTATCAATCAGTGGACTTTTAAGTTATTACTATTTTAACTATAATGCAGCTCTGTGGGAGGGCATAGAGCTTTACAACTGTGTTTCCTTCACTCTCTCCTTTTTTTTTTTTTTTTTTTTGGCGGGGGCCTTTTAGGGCTGCACCCGCGCCACATGCAAGTTCCCTGGCTAGAGGTCGAATCTGAACTGCAGCTGCCAGCCTACGCCACAGCCATAGCAACAGGGATCCGAGCAGTATCTGCAACGTACACCACAGATCATGGCAACGCCAGATCCTTAAACCCACTGAGCAAGGCCAGGGATCAAACCCGCATCCTCGTGGATACTAGCTGGGTTCCTAACTGCTGACCTACAACAGCAACTCCTACAATTATGCTTTATAAAGGACCCTCAATTATGTATAGAACCACTCTCTTGGGTTAATCTATTTCTCTAGAGAAGAGCCCTCTAAACTTCTGTCTTAGAAGGCACAGGCCAGGCTGCCAGCATTCTGTATGAGTGAGGGAAAGGGCCAAAGATACCATAGCTCAGCTCACGCTGTCTCCAGGGAATAAAGCTTTATTTGGTTTCCTGTGGGACAGGAGAGGATCTGAGCATTTGAACATCTGACTACTTCTTACACAGGCTTCCAAATAATTCTGCATTTAGGCCTACCCACATTTCTACTTTCTGAGATACTTGAAGCCTCCAATTCCTGAGCCGCTCTGATGTTCTGAGCAACAACTAACCTGTTCCTGGGTTTTCGTTACTATTAGCAGAGGTTTCTGCCTTTTCTAGTTCGAGTTCTTCCCCCTTTACTGACATTTCAGGGGGACTGCAGGAAGGACTGGCAGTAAAGATTTGTGTTCTATCAACTGAGTTTTCGGATGGAAAACTGTTCACATGGTTATTAGCCACATATGTGTGAGTAAGAGGGAGAGAGAGGAGAGAGAATTGTTTCTGTTCTTTACTCAGTTTTCTATTGGGGTGACAATTTTACTTGTAGAAGCACTTTACATATTAAGGACATTAACTCTCTTGTATATGCTGAAAAAAACTGTCCCATTAGGAAATGTTAATCATAGGATTAAGGAAAAAACTTCTATTTGCACCATTACGCCTTAATCAGAAATATTAATGTTCTTAAGCTGATTCCAGAAATCTCAAGGAACCAAAACAAAGGAACATTACACAGGAAAAAAAAAAAAAAAAAGATATAGAAAAACTTCACAACCGCCATTCCCATTTTATACAAGTATTATCAATTTGTGGTTTTAGTCAGGGCCAAAAAATTCCTCAAGAGAGAATGAAGCACTTATCTGTATGGGATGTCAGTCATGTCTTCTGAGTTGACAATTTTTTCTTCCTGCCAGGACTGAAAAGTTCTTGCACGGAAATGAAGAGCAGGTTATATTCTATTCTGCCTCACATATGGACAAAACAGGCAGCCAAGCTGCAATGCCAGAATCTTTACTGTTAGTAGTGACAGTTGGTATGCATGCAAACAGCAGAGAGAAAACATCTTAATTTTCAAGTTATCAGGTTGAATTCATAGTGCTGGCACTTGAAAAATCTTGCTTTGACTTATAAAAGGAACAAACTGATACAAAAGCTAAAAACAGAGAATAAGTATGAAATAACGTCATATGCTTTCTTCTAACAGGGACAACACTTTCAAAGGAAGGGGAAAAGAATAACACTGGTTGGCTGGAATGGGTACTGTTCTAACAAGATATTTTATAAATAATTACTAATTTCGGAAAAAATTCTTATGTTTCACTTAGCATTACAAAACATATATTTTCAGATAGGGGTGCTGCTCACACTCTAGACATACTGGATTTGAACTGATAATACCGGATCATTTTGATCAACAAAAACTAATTTCATATGATTCACCCTAACACAGAGCAAAGTATTACCAGATATCAAAAACTGAAAAATAAGGCACTCCAAATGAATATAAAGCATGTTTTCAAATGATAAGCCAGTTCTTCTGTACTAAGAGCAGATATGTACGTGCATAATTTCTTACAAAACATAAATCAGCAGGTATTCCTACTGCTAAACACAAATGACTAGATTACAGTGTTACTGTCCTAGGATATGCGAATTTAACAAAGCTTTCATTCAATCTCCTGTTATAATATTTAAGAAAGAAGAGTTTAAAAGAGTTCTACTTTCATATCTCAGCTTCTTGAGATGACAGCCTGGGTAAAAAAAAAAAAAAAAATGAGAGTAGGTTAATAAACTCTTGATTTAACCAGAAAGTCTAGGGCAAAACCACATAGAGCCCTGTTTGCCTTCACTATTTTGTCTACCATTTTGTAGAAGTGCTTTTCCCTCTTCTAATATCTTTTAACATAAAAGAATGAGAACTTTTAAATGTATGATTTTTACAAAGTGATTAAAACAGCCACTCTGCAGACAATAAGGTTTTTTAAGCTTTAGTGTAGCAAGATAAATTCTTCAGGGTTGAAATATTTTTCACGCTAAGCTTTTTTTTTTTTCCTGTCACAGAACACAAGCCAATGACCAGGTCAACCTTTTAAAATTTAATTTCTCTGGAAATTACAATTCCTGAATTTGGAGACTTAACAATATAGCTTCAGAAATTTAGAAGCAACACACACCACTTTGTGATAAGGTTTCTGCTTTGCTCTAGCAAAAATCCTCTGAAGTCTCAATCCCCAGCATAATGTCTCCCAGATGTCTCAACTAGTTGCCATGCCAACTAAAGCAGCTTAAATTAAATGAGGGCCTGAAAAGGCACCTGCATCACTCCAGGTCTGTTGTGCATTAAATAAAGCTCTCTTGACAGGGACTCAGAGGTGCCATTAACTTGAACCGCAGCTATCTGATTATTGTTTCTTGAGTAATTTAATGAGGGTCTACAAACAAGAAGAAAAACAAGGTGTTCTTTCCCTCTCCTGGTCCTTCTAAATGGGGCAGCCTCTCCTATAGCTGGTTGCACCCACTGGATCAATGACTTTGCTATAGCCTTTTAAGCTAGCATTGAGTAAATGTAGAAAACAGGACCAAAGTTAGGACTTGCAGGAGAATATTAGCAGATTAATAACCATGTTCCCTTATTAAAACTCATCATTAGGAGTTCCTGTTGTGGCTCAGCAGAAATGAACCCGACTACAAACCATGAGGTTGCAGGTTCGATCCCTGGCCTCGCTCAGGATCCGGCATTGCCATGAGCTGTGGCGTAGGTCGCACACGGGGCTTGGATCCAGCACTGCTGTTCCTCTGGCATAGGCTGGCGGCTACAGCTCCATTTCAACCCCTAGCCTGGGAACCTCCACATGCCATGGGTGCAGCCCTAAAAAGACAAAAAACTCATCATTAAAAATATGATTGTAAAAAACACACTGCGTATGGTATGCCAACCTCAGAGTGATCTGAACAGCCGTGCTATAAAATAAATTGCTGCTGATTGCAGCAATTAGTTAAGTAGCTCCATGAAATATGGATTTCAAAATGTAGTGATCTGCTTCAGAAAAATGAAGGCTGCAAATTAATAACTATAAATGCACGAGGGGAGGGGATGGCAGCTCTTGGTGCCTCAGGTGCCCAAGAGATACAAGTGTTTCTGCGTTGTTTTAAAGAGTTAATTGTGTGTGTTCTTGTCGTTTTTGTAATACTGACATTTCAAAAGCTTCTTTATATATAAATGGGGTAGAAAATAGTCCTTTTGCTGCTTTCTCAAATATTATTAGTCAGTGGGAAATATCACCTAGCGGAAACACAAACTTAGGCTAGAAAGGTCATGCGATTTACCCAAAGTCACATATCCAGTTTGCAAAAAGCCAGAAGGGCTACCTTAAGTTTCCCGACTCCTAGTCCAGTGCTCTCTCTACCCCACCAAGCTGCTTCCCATAGTAGCTGGCCTACTATTCCCATTTCTTAACCAAATGTCACACAGCATACAGACTACTTTGAAACGAAGAAAAGCTGAATTACTTTTCACCATGTGCTATGAGGAAAAGAAAGGAAGAAAAGAAGCTTTTTGTTGAAGTTACTTATGTGCCACTTCATACGTCACCTCGTTTATTAGCCTTTACTTACAACATCTAATCTGTCACTATTCTTGTTAAGAGATGAGCACATCCAGGTTGGGAGACGTTAAGCTGCTGACACAGAGTTTGGATTCAAACCTAGATTGTAGTGATTCAAAATCTGACCCTTTCCATGAAATTTTACCTCACTGATTGCTATTGCGAGAGAAAATGAAATTCACGAGACCAACATTACTTTCACATTGCAAAAACCAGGTTCCTAGCAAAAACCAGAAATTCAATACTGCACTACATGATGAGGCTTTTAGAACCCTCCATCGCTGTGTCTCTTCAACAAATACTCAAAGTAGCAGCATGTGCCAGACACTGTTCTAGGCACTGGCAATGCGTTGGTGTGCAACAGTGGAACTGCTCTCGCCAAGTTTACAGCCCACCAAGGGAGGTGGACAATTCAACAGGCAATTACAACAGATCCCCTCAAAGATCACAACAATGTTAAGGCTGTTAATCTCATTAAGCCCCTAGATATACTCTTCTAAAAAGATAAATCTCTGAATTATTAGAATTTAGTAATTCTAATTATAGAGGCTTGGTGATTTTTTTTTTTTTTGGTCTTTTTGCCTTATCTAGGGCCACACCTGCGGCATATGGAGGTTCCCAGGCTAGGGATCTAACAGGAGCTGTCACCACTAGCCTACACCACAGCCACGGCCACGCCAGATCTGAGCCACATCTGCAACCTACACCACAGCTCACGGCAATGCCAGATCCTTAACCCACTGAGCAAGGCCAGGGATGGAACCCACAACCTCGTGGTTCCTAGTCGGATTTGTTAACCACTGAGCCACGACGGGAACTCCCTAATTACAGAGATTTAAAGTTTTAGTTAAGCATGTGAGAAACCATCAAGATTTCGTCAGCCTCTACCGAACTTCCAATTAGATGCACATTTTAATTGGCGATTTACCTGTATCTATACACACACACACATACATGCACTAGGTTTCCTAAAATGGCTCACCTTAAGAGTTTTTGAGAAACAACAAAAATAAAAGCAAATGACATTTATTGAGTTCTACGTCCCAGGCACTTTCTATGAGTTTTTACAGCACAAGGGATAGGTTAGACCTAACTGTTCTCTTGAGTTTTAGTCTTGCCTTTTGGAAGGAACTGAACCTGAAACTGTCTGAATATTTCAACTGTCTTATTAATTTCTTCTAGCATCTGAACTGTAGTCTTAGTTCTGTCACTAGATGCTACAATGTCAAATAAGAAACAATCCCACTTTGCTAAGGGATTATCTCAATTTGTTGAAAAGCATTTTGGGGCCTACCATGTGCCACTTTTAACACAGGTCACCTCAATTAGTCCTCATAGCAACTTGGGACTGGTCCTATGCCACAAATCTAGGCTGGGGGGGGGAAGGAATGTCAGGTTGACAGACTGAATAATGATACTCCTTTTGCCAGCAACTGAAAAATAATACAAAGGTTAAAAAAAAAATCACAGGCAAGTTTTTCTACCTCACACACTCTCTTTCTACCTCTGGAGTTACTTTTTTTTGCGGGGGGGATCTTTTTTTAGGTCTGCACCCACAGCATATGTAGGTTCCCAGGCTAGGGGTCGAATCAGAGCTGTAGCTGCTGGCCTATGCCACAGCCACAGCAACGAGGGCTGAGCTGTATCTGCAACCTACACCACAGCTCAAGGCAACGCTGATCCTTAACCCACTGAGCAAGGCCAGAGATGGAACCTGCATCCTCATGGATACCAGTCGGGTTTGTCACTGGGTTTGTTACTGCTGAGCCACGACGGGAACTTCCGAGTTACTTAAAGTCTTTTTCCTTTCACCTTTCTTAGACAAATTACAAAGCTAAAATTGACAATTCAATAAACATTTTCCTAGTACCTATGAATCATGTTTACTTGAATAGCTTCATATTTCCTATTTTTCCTATGTTGCTGTGGCTGTGGTGTAGGCTGGCAGCTGTAGCTATGATTAGACCCCTAGCCTGGGAAACTCCATATGTCACAGGTGCAGCCCTAAAAAGCAAAAAAGAAAGAAAAAAAAACATGTCTGTATATGTATATAAGCCCCAGCTAACATTCTGTGTGTGATGGGTTAGAGGGCTGGTGACCCCTGTCAAGAAGATGGGGAGGAGTTCCTGTCATGGCCTAGCGGAAAAGAATCTGACTAGCATCCATGAGAAGGCAGGTTTGATCCCTGGCCTTGCTCAGTGGGCTAAGGATCCGGTGTTGCCGTGGTGTAGGTCACAGACATGACTTGGAGCCCTCATTGCTGTGGCTGTGTTGTAGGCTAGCAGTTATAGCTCTGATTTGACCCCTAGCCTGGGAACTTCCATATGCCATGGGTATAGCTCTAAAAAGCAATAAATAAATAAATAAATAAATAAACTCAACCTAATGACATAATGTTCTTTAGAATAGTGCACATCAGTGTCAAGAGCTGTCTAGTTAGTACACAGAACCCAAATATAATATGCAGGACATCCTATTAGACTCCTGCAAAGGTTACTAAAGAATAAAATGTGTTCATGAAGGAAAGTCTGAAGCAGGAAAAAGCAAAAATAAATCTTATAATGATCAAAAAAATGAGGTAGGAATATACTAAAGATACCAGAAAGGCAGAGATAAAGAGATGAGTGTTTAGAATTAAATATAGTTTTGCAGGGAGTTCCTGTTGTGGCACAGTGGTAACAAACCCGACTAGTATCCATGAGGATGGATACAGGTTTGATTCATGACCTCACTCAGTGGGTTAAGGATCTTGCGTTGCCGTGAGCTGTGGTGTAGGTCGAGGATGTGGTTTGGATCCTGTGTTGCTGTGTCTGTGGTAGAGGCCCTCAGCTGCAGCTCTGATTTGACCCCTAGCCTGGGAACTTCCATAAACTGTAGATGCAGCCCTAAAAAGACAAAAAACAAAAACAAAAAACAGTTTTGCACAAATTTCTTTACTGCAAAAAGAACTGTGGGCAAGAAGACTAGGGAACAATGTAGATACGAGTCTGGCAGCCAACTACCCCCTAACAGTAAGCCTCTCCTGACCTCTTGCTCCAGTTAAAGCAAATCTGTACTATGATCAATATTTGTTTAACCCACCTTTATGATGATGCATCTATTTTAGGAAGTAATTTAAGAATGCACAATAATCAGCCTTATGCCAGAAAGCCTTACTACTCCAACTGTCAAAGGAAATTCTGCTGAAAAAGCTACACAATCACCACAGAAACAAATGCTGACACCAAATTCTGACCTTCAATTTTAAGTAAGATGATTGAGTCTTTTACTGTTTTTAGGAAGTCATGATTACTCAGGCAGTCGCAGAGACTGCAGGACTGGTGCCAAAAGCATTTTTGTTGAGCCATCACCATTAGCATCAATAAATACTGACTTAGTACCAAGTGGGTGTAGAGTGCAGGCTAGCTCAATGACAAAACAGAGAAAAAGACAGATGAATGCAATGGTTAGCAAAAGACTGAGACTGATATATAAAAATCAGGTAGAGAAAACAAGACGGAAACAAAGATTTTAACATAAATGGCTACAGAAACTTAACCAAAAGAAAAATAGCTGATATCTATTGAGTTTTCTGTGTGTCCAGCATCCAGCTTAAACTTAATTTGCCTCATCTACCCCTAATTACTCCTAGTAAGTCCTATTAGGATTCCCATTACACAAATAAGCAAAGAGGTTACAGAGGTGAAGGAACTAGCCAAAGGTCAAAGCTGATACACAGAAGAGTTGATGCTGGATCCAGTTTTTGTTCTTAACCTGTGCCGTCTTTCAAAAGGTGAAGCCTCAAAAAAGGTGAACGAAATAATTCTACTTGAGAATAGATTTTTTTAAATGAGGAGTTAAATGGATTTAGGCAGTGGGAGGCAGTGTGGTGTAGGCTTTGAAATCAAAGACCAGGTAAGAATCGTGATTCACTTGATAACATTAGGCAAGCTAAAAAACTTCTCCGAGTTTGTTTCTGCATTTATAAAATAGGCACATTGATATCTACTATACAGGGTCACTGCCAGGGTTTAGATGTTGTATGTGAATCACACACAAATGCTTGGAGCACAGGGAACAGGGATTACTAACTGCTGCTACCATCATTGTTATGGGAGGAACACATGACTGTGTTCTTATTTCCTCCCAACATTTCCCCATAGGAAAAAGCCAAAGGAATATGAGTAAAAAAGACACACAAAACAGGCAACCAATTAAAAAAGTTCCTTTAAGGTACTGATCTTAAAAAGATCAGGCATCATGGAAACAACCTAAATGCCCATCGACAGAGGAGTGGATAGGGAAGATATACACACAATGGAATATTACTCAGCCATTAAAAGGAACGAATTACCAACATTTATAGCAACATGGATGGACCTAGAAATTATCATGAGAAGTGAAACCAGTCAGACAATTAGACAGCAACACCCAATGCTACATGTGGAAACTAAAAAGACACAATGAACCTCTTTGCAGAACAGACAATGACTCACAGACTTTGGAAAACCTTGGTTTTTCAAATAAGACAATCTGGGGGGTGGGGGGATACACTGTGGGTTTGGGACACAAAATCTGTCAAATTGACCTGTGATGATCTATGTACACTTATAATTGAAATAAAATCCATTAAGTTAAAAAAATTAAAAACAAACAAACAAACAAAAAAGATCAGGCAACCTCAAAAGGATATCACTGCCAAAGAAGAAAATTATATTCACTCCTTATTAATGGGGTCTCATGCAATTTTTTTGGCACCAAAAAAAAAAAAATTATGTTCATCCATGATAGTCACATTCATTCACATGAGGACAAACAAACCCCTCTTCTTAGACCAGAAAAGTTTTCTACAGGGCATACTGCATATTCTTTTTGAGAGAAATCTAGGATTGGTTTTGGACAGAATGGAAACTCAAGGGAGCAATTAAAAGTATTAATTTCTATAAGACCTTGACACAGGGCACTCCTGGTTTTGGTAAAGGACTTGTAAGTAACCTGAAGGGTTTCTCAGTCTTGAGCTCAGCGTGGTAAAAATTAGCTATCAGGTTGGCATCCCCTAACTGATTAGTATTACACATATCCAGAACAACATGCACACGAAACAAAGCTTGCTTGGCTCATGCATATCATATTTCCTTTGGAAAAATGCCACTTGAACCTAATCCTATTACCTACCATCTGGTTCTCTTGCCACCTCTAAGTGATATATCAATAAGAGGTACACTGTCAGACATGTAATTATTAAACTAAACCCATCACCAACAATTCAGTACTCTTCATATTTGATAATGACATTCATATATTATACAGAGAGCAAAGCAATGTAATAAGTAGTACATAAATAAATTGTACTCTGGCTAAAATACAGAGAGGTGCTCGTGCACTGTAGGTCTATTAAGTTCCCTGAAGTACTGCTCTCAAATAAATTGAGTTGGTAGCAGGAGACTCAGCTGGTCTATGAAGTGGCTAAAAGCCCCACTGCTTCCCCATACCCCCCAATTAAGGCAGGTCTGATATATTTAGTGGCTTCTGAAACCTCTGGGTCTCTGTGTAACACAAGCCTCCCTGGTGTCTATCAACCTTAAAAAATAGAAATAAAGTCAGAACAGGTGGATAGGACAATATAGATCAAATAAACAGTCCTAGGAGCGTCCCTCCCTAAACTCTCAGACATGAATTAAATATGTCAAGAGGCTTATAGCCAGAAGGTTAACCAGAAGGTTAAGCAGTTCAAGAGAATGATAACGGGGTTTTGTGACTTTTCAGGAGCTCAGATTAGGTATGGCTTTGTGGTTACTCATTATTACCCTCTAACAGTTGAGAAACCTGACAGCATTTTCTTCCCACCAGCTGGGAAGTTTTAGAGGTATATTTATTTTGTAACAGAGGTGAAAAGACTAGATTCTAGCTTTAGATTTTTTTTTGGCTTCACCTGAAACACAGGTGCTTCAAAGAGCTGGTGTGAATAAGTTGCTCTGACTACAGCAACTCTCTTCAAAGCAGAGAGAAAAAATTCCAACTGTGAGTTGGAACTTTAAACAGCTCCTTTAAAACCACTTTAGGATTTGCTGATACACTAAAGCCAAGGTAATCTTTATGCAGCCAGGAAGGGACTACTACTAGGAAATATGACTACTACATTAGGACCTAACAAGGGGAGTGGATATTGGGATGGTGGGTTGAAGGAGGGTTTTATGTCTTATTTTTCTATTTAATAAGAAAGGTTTGGTTAAGTAGTAAGAAGATAAAAGGTGGATGCAGTCTGGATGAAGGGCTTGGAGATGCTAGCCAGTTGTACATAGAATCTGCTAAGAGGAGACCAGGTAAGGGAATACGAGGTACTGAGGTTGACAGCTTACACCTCATTAACAGTTCACATCTTATTAAAAAAAAAAATTCTTTTTATGAACAAGCTAGGTTTGTTATTGATTGGCCATTCTGAAAGTCCATTTGTTCGTGATGAGTACTTGCTAATCCCATCTGTTTGTAGCTGGCTTGAAACATTTTGTTTACAACACCAACTTCACAAGAGTTTCTACTGTTGTTCAGCTTCACTAAATTCTACTTCCTCTATAAGATCTCTTATTACTTCTATAGCATTTTTAAGTGCCAGGCATTCTTCTAAGTCTGTCTCTTTAACTATCCTAGTGGATTCCTCAAAATAATTCCATGAGGTAGGCACTATTATTATTTTCTTTTTTACTAACCTGGAAATTGAGGCACAGAGAGGTTACACAACTTACTTGCCCAAGGTCACACAGGTCAGAGGCAAAGCTGGGATTCAAATCTAGATAGTCCAGGTTCCACATCCTTTACCACTACAATAGGTTTTTCTATTACTTCAAGCTAGCAGAACGCTGACTAGGTAGGCCCTGAAAAGATCATAAAGATTTTGAAATAAACAGTGGATGAGGATCTTGTTCCTGTTTCAGGATGTAACAGTAAGACTATTCCTGTCAGGCAGCAGAACTAATGAATGATGAGAGTATGAAAAGCAGAAGGAATGGAAAAGCGAACTGATTTCAGAGTGCTGTTATTTAGGCTCCAACACTAAGAACAAGTACTGGAGGAGCCATCAAGGCTTTGTAAGAAGAGGGTTGACACTTGCCAGTCAATTTCCTAATATAACAATCCTCTAAGAATATGTAATGAAGGTCAATTTTCCACATTCCCATGTTTAAGTCAGAAACTGCTTGTCAGACTCGGATTGTTGGCACCCCTCAGACAAAAAAGAATAAAGCTGATTTGTTACCCAGCTTCTAGAGTCAGTAAAAATCATGGGAATTTATAAATTAAATGATTGCTATTATGCAAATACGTCATAAGAAAGCACTTTAATAATAGATAGCCATTCTGGACAGCTCAAGTTGCATATATGTGTGAAAATTTGTCATGTGGTCTTACGTAAAAAACTACCAATCTGGTTCAAAAACTCTCAACATCTAGAGTTCAGACCTATAGTGGGCTTACCTGCTTGCTTAAATGAAGTCTGAGAACCCATTTACTGTTCTATGTGAAATGAGCAACCAAGGTTGTGTGAGAAACTATTAATGATGTGCTAAATGACTTCAGAGAGCAAAATAAGGGTATTTAATAGGTTTAGCTGGCTTGGGAAGAAAAAATGGAGAACCCGCTATATCAAATATTTCCTACAGAATAAATACAGACAGAAAACTGTGAAAAATACACAATTTTAACCCCTAAAAAGTCTTTACTGACTTCAGATAATGAAAACTGGATAATTCTTTCTTCCGTTTTGTACTGGACAGAGACTAACACTAAACCAGATTATAAAAAAGATATCTTACGGAGTCCCCGTCGTGGCGCAGCAGTTAACGAATCCAACTAGGAACCATGTGGTTGCGGGTTCGATCCCTGGCCTTGCTCAGTGGGTTAAGGATCTGGCGTTTCTGTGAGCTGTGGTGTAGGTAACAGACACGGCTCAGATCTGACGTTGCTGTGGCTGTGGCACAGGCCAGCAGCAACAGCTCCAATTAGACCCCTAGCCTAGGAACCTCCACATGCCACGGGTGCAGCCCTAAAATGACAAGAGACAAAAAGTAAAATAAAATTAAATTAAATTAAAAAGATATCTTAAATATTAACTATCAAGTTGGAGCTATGTTGGTCAACAGTTTCATAGCCTTCATCTTCATGCAATGTGAGTTAGAACAAACATGAAAATCAGGTGATTTTCCCAAAAGGACACAGTGAATTTTTGGTTTAATATGTAGATACTCAAGTCTGGTTCCTGAAGCCACAGATTCTCTTATTTGAAAAGACCAAGAATGACAGTTAAAACATGTTTAAACTCACTTTAAGCACTAATTCTAAAATCCTGTCATTCCTGGTGGAAGGAAAATCTCACAACCATAAATATGTGAGACCTAATAGCATCTTTTCCCTCACATTTTTTTTCCCTCCAAAACCAAGTCCACAGAGGGAAATTTCAAACTTGATCTCAGATATGTAACTGCCTCAGAAATAAAAATGGGAGTTCCCGTCGTGGCTCAGTGGAAACGAATCCAACTAGGAACCATGAGGTTGTGGGTTTGATCCCTGGCCTCACTCAGTGGGTTAAGGATCCGGAGTTGCCGTGAGCTGTGGTGTAGGTCGCAGACGCGGCTCAGATCTCACGTTGCTATGGCTGTGGCTGTGGCGTAGGCCGGCAGCTACAGCTCCGATTCAACCCCTAGCCTGGGAACCTCCGCATGCCGCGGGTGCGGCCCTAAAACAACTAAAGACAAAAAAAATATATATATAGAAAGAAAAATGAAGACATTAAATAGTATGGATAATGAAAACCTGGTTTATGGATATTGTTGATTTCAAACAATGCTTTCCACTTGAAAGAAAAACAGCAATGCATCACAGAGAAAATTGTTTTCTCTTGTAATAAATGGTCAGCCCTAAATCTCATCATCTTTGCAACAAAAAGCATGGGCGCCTTTGCAACTAGAAAAGATTGGTGTGTGCCTCAATTAGAATCATTGACCTTTTCTGAAGCATGCCTGTGCTTCTCTATAGAAATCAATGGAATAAAAGGTCACCATGTGAAAATACTACAATGTAACAATCTCTTTCCCAGGCACAGGCAAATTCCTCTTCTTTTTTTTTTTTTTTGCCTTTTTGTCATTTTATGGCCGCACCCGCGGCATGTGGAGGTTCCCAGGCTAGGGGTCTAATCGGAGCTGTGGCCACTGGCCTGCGCCGCAGCCACAGCAACGCGGGATCCGAGCCGCGTCTGCGACCTACACCACAGCTCACGGCAACGCCGGATCCTTAACCCACTGAGCAAGGGCAGGGATCGAACCCGCAACCTCATGGTTCCTAGTCGGATTCGTTAACCACTGCGCCACAACGGGAACTCCAAATTCCTCTTCTTTTGAAGGTAACTAATTGTTGTATAGAATGTCAAAAATCAAAAAAAAATATAACTACCTTTAATTTGCAATTTAAAATTGACTGAAAGAAAGAGTCAATTCTACCACTGGGGGGGGGGGGGAATGGAGAACTGTCATTCTAAATCTCCTACCATGGCCCAGAAGATTCTACTGGCTGAGTCCTTATCACTAAGGCTATAACCACATATGTAATAAAACAGAAAAAGCACTTTAGAAAATATGTTATTTCAAACCTCAGCTCTTCTCTTCCCAAAGTGGCAAAGGCAAGCTCTGTGTCTGTCAAATGTAGATGGTGGAGCCTGGGATTACTAATCTTCCATCATCACAACCCTCTAAAGCAAATAAATGCATGTATACACAAACCCAGACATTAGGAGACAAAGAACAGAAGCTGAATTTAGTGACTAAAATAGTCATTATTTTTTCTGGATATAAAAAACAGACGTATATTTGAAAGAAGAGTCTTTATCTGGATGAGAAACATTTTACCTCTTCATTTTTTTTTTTTTTTTCCCTAATGGCTACACCTTTAGCATATGGAAGTTCCTGGGCCAGGGACTGAACCTGAGCCACAGATGTGACCTATATACACCACAGCTGCGGCAACCCCGGATCCTTTAACCCACTCTCCTGAGCTAGGGATAAGACCTATACCTCTGCAGCAACCTGAGCCGATGCAGTCAGGTTCTCAACCCACTGTGCCACAGCGGGAACTCCTCTATTTTTTTTTTTTAAACAATGAGAAGAAGGGGCAAATTCTCCAGTCATCGCTTAATCCATTCATAGGATAAAGATGCACACATCAGTCATATAAGCTGCACCATGCTTCTTACTGCCAGTACAACAATCTTAACACTTTCTCCAAGAGACAATGAGTTCTCAAAGTAGACCTATCCAGCCTTTCTTGATGGGTCTGGAAAACTTACTTCTATGTCCAATCTGGTTTCAGATGTCCTTCTGCCCAGGAGAATTTGAGAGCAACTTACTCCAGTCATCCATTGTAAAACTGCAAGAATGATGTCATTAAAACCTGAGAGCAGATTGCTATCAACGGTATAAACAAACACAAACAGCACTCTGAAAAGAAGACAAGCCTCTCAATATGCCAAGCTACAGACGCACCTACCCAGTGCAACCCATCACCAGTGAAATTCATTCGGGGTTGAAGATTTTAAAAGGCAAAGTTTTTCAAAGGAATGGTTATAAAGGGTAGAGAGAATTCAAAATATTCGGGGAACAAAAATCTAGAAGCACCTAAGAGAGACAGAAGTCTCTGTCTCTGAGTACTTTCTTTGGCAATTGGGAAGAGACAAAGCTAAAACAATGGTCCATTTAAAGGCATCAGCCTCTTCTGTCAAGATATAAGATCTGGGATTTCCTGTCGGGGCGCAGTGGGTAACGAATCCGACTAGGAACCATGAGGTTGCGGGTTCGATCCCTGGCCTTGCTCAGTGGGTTAATGATCCGGTGTTGCCGTAAGCTGTGGTGTAGGTCGCAGATGTGGCTCGAATCTGGCATTGCTATGGGTGTGGTGCAGGTCGGCAGCTATAGTTCCGATTCAGCCCCTAGCCTGGGAACCTCCATATGCTGCGGGTATGGCCCTAAAAAAAAAAAGGGGGGATATAAGCTCTGTCACATATATCAAATTATATCTCCATAAAGCTAGGGAAAAAATATATGCGATCCAGCATACCTTATCCATTTGTTCACAGTAACCCCTTTCTAACATTTATTGAATATTCTATAGTGCATGGAGATGCACCACTTATAAGCATTGCTCCATACTGATAATTAATTAGAAGAGATACACAAAAAAAAGGGTTACATGGACCCATGAATAGAAAGCAGACTAAATTTTGTGGAAAAATAAGAATATGATTGGAAATACTGAAAATATATTTATATTACTGATATATGATTAATCTCATATGAATTGATATAGGAAGGACAAGTGAAAATGTTTTATTCTGTGAAAATTATAAGTTCGAGAAGTCTTCCAAACTCTTCTTTGGGGGAATAGGGGGAAGGAGAGCTGGGCAGTTTTCATACATAAGAAAATGTGGTTAATATCTCTAATGTAAACCCGATTACTCGGGTATTATAATTATCTGACAACTGTCAAACATCTCTATTGAACCATGAACTCATTAAAGAGAAGAGCAATGGCCATTATACTTTATACTACCTGCTGGTACCTCTTTCCTGAAGGTAAAGTTCTAAAGTTAAGGCATAAAATGAACACTGAGTATCACAAAAAATCACCTGGGAAGATGCCATGTTGGAGACCAATATATCAAACTCTCATTAAATTCAACAGTATTGTGTTCTCTGGCATTGGAACGGAGTGCTGTTTTCTTTGATTGAGCCCCACATGAAACTGCTGGCTTGTGTTAAGGGGTCATGCCACATAAAAGTCCCTCTCTCAACACCAGCATCACACTCAGTCTGGAGAAATGCTCTCACTATGCGAAGCCTGTGGGAGCTGAAAATACTGGAGGGAACGGCACATTCTTGATTTCTATCTCATGCTCACCCCTGAAAAGACGCTAAATGAATAGAACCGGGCATAAGCTAATTATCTCTTTTGACCATATTAAAAACAAAATGTGTTGCATATGCTTCAGTTTAAATTCAGGACTCTGACTACACTGTAAGTTAAAAAACTCACTGTTCAAAGAATAAATGAAGCAGAAATTTTGGGTGATAAGCTCAAGGCCCAGAGTCAAAGACACAAAGCCTTAAATTTTGACACCTGATTTGAATCCTGCCCTTTCCACTGCTGGTATATCAGAAGGAAAATAAAGTTGGAATTTTTGCCCTAAAAAGTGATATATTCTGTTTTCCCCTTTTTTTGGTTTTTTAAAATAATTTTTATTATAGTTGATTTACAATGTTCTGCCAATTTCTGCTGTATAGCAAAGTGACCCAGCCATACATATATACATTCTTTTTTCTCATATTATTCTGATTTTCTTAAAGCTTAATAGCAAATGAATTAGATGTTGAGGATTTTAAGATTTGCGAATCAATCACAGTTAATTTGACTGTCAAAAATCATAATGGATTTACATGAAGAGCATCAACATGATTTGGGGAACAAGGTCTCCATTTAAAGACCTGATGAGTGAAGAAGAGTAAGCTGCCTCCTCTCCCTTCCCTTTCCAGGCTTTGACTGGCCCCACTGCTATGTTCAATTCTCTTATCCTTTTCTTTTCTTTTTTTTTTGCCTTTTGTCATTTTAGGGCCGCACCCGCGGCGTGTGGAGGTTCCCAGGCTAGGGGTCCAACCGGAGCTGTAGCCACTGGCCTACGCTGCAGCCACAGCAACGCAGGATCCGAGCCGCGTCTGCGACCTACACTACAGCTCACAGCAACGCCGGATCCTTAACCCACTGAGCAAGGCCAGGGATCGAACCCACAACCTCATGGTTCCTAGTCGGATTTGTTAACCACTGCGCCACGATGGGAACTCCTATCCTCGTCTTTTCTACTAGCCTTTATAATAATTCTGATCTTAGCTAGATGACACAAACAACAGCGAGTTCACATTTGCGTATTCAAAATCTTTCAGGTGGTCACTGGCATTTCAACATTCACACTGATAACCATTCCAGTACTTTAGTCTAGTGGATCCTAACCCTGATTGATGCCTAAGATCCAACTCAAACCAATCAAATCAGAATCTCTGGGATGAAGGGTCTGCTCATTTTTATTTTAAAAATCCCCCCCCCCCCCCCCGCTTTGGCTGCCCTGCAGCATATGGAGTTCCTGGGCAAAGGATCAGACCTGAGCTGTAGTTGTGACCCAAGCCGTAGTGGCGGCAATGCCAGATCCCTAACCCACTGTGCCAGGCTGGGGATCAAACCTGCTTCCAAGGCTCCCAAGAAGTGCTGATCCCTTGCACAACAGCCAGAACTGCTACTCACTTCTATTTTTAAAAAAAGTTCCCTAGGTGAATGTATCAAATGTGCAGTTCCTCAGACAGCTGAACTTTTATTATTTTTTAACTCCTCCCTTATTATTCTACTTCATCCACCTCAAAGCATGGCTTCATGTCTGGAAGCTACTACAATTTGTTCCAATCACACCACTACTCCTGCTGAGCCTATTGTTTGGGTCATCCCAACACCTGACTTTGGGTCCTGCCTTTCCTTTTCTCTGAGCACTCCAAGTCCTCTTCTGAATTCACTTGCTTCTCTACCACATTGGCCACATTGCCAGCCATTCTGTAATGTTTTAAGCAGCACCTCAGATTTCTTCATTTCCTTGTGCTGCCTCTATAAACACCAACCAGACATCAACTCAACAACCCAGGCTGTTGAGTATAAGGCTAAAGAAGTCCCAATTAATTGCTGAGAATTCTTCCAACTTTTCACAACAGTCTGTGTACAACAGTCATTGCTTTCCAGCTGCAGGAGTTAGGTTCTTGTTAAGGTTTTCTCCTCCCACTTTTTTGGCCGCCCCATGGCACATGGTGTTCCCAGGCCAGGGATCAGATCTGAGCTACAGCTGCAGCCTATGCCACAATTGCCAGGCTGGGGTTAGAACCTACCTCCTGGCGCTGCAGAGATGCTGCCAGTCCCACTATGCCACATGGGAACTCCAAGGTATTTTTATTTTTTAAAGACTACGGTAAAACATACATAATAAAATTTACCATTTTAACCAATTTTACATGCACAATTCAGCAGCATTAAGCAGACTCACAACATTATGCAACTATCACCACCATCCAGTTCTAGAACATTCTCATTACGTATATAGAAACTCTTTGTTAAATTTATAAAGTATACTTCTGATTTCATCATTCCTCACCACAAAAATCTTTCACTGGGCCCTAAAATGCCTACTAAATAAAGATAATTTCCCTAGTTCGATATTCAAGACCATTCATGACTTGGCCCTAATAGCTCAATTTCTCATTATTCGTGCATTTAAACTCTAGCCATTCCATAAAAGATGCTAACAGTTATTCCCTCCATTTGGAATATCCATCCTCCTAAATGTTTCCCGTCCAAATCCTTCTCATCCTTCAATATATATCTTTTCCTCTACTAAGTCTTCTTATGTTTTTTTCTGCGTGAAACAACCTCTCCTTTTGAAGTCCCAAACCACATGCCCATATTTTTTTGGCACATTCTACCATATATGATAGTTATTTCTTTATATCTTATCTCACCCCACAGAAATATATTGTTCTTGAGGAAAAATATTAAGAGGCAGCAGTGGGCTGAAAGCACACTTGGCCCACTGGACCAGTCAACATGGGTTCAAATCCCAGCTCTGTCATTCTTAAGTGACCTTGATCAAGTTATCTATCTCTGAGCTACAGTTTCTTCACCTTTAAAATGCAGATAAAAGTATTCAGGAGTTCCCTTGCAGTACAGTGGGTTTAGGATCCGGTGTTATCACTGCCATGGCTCAGGTTGCTGCAATGGCCTGGGTTTGATCCCTGGCCCTGGAACTACTGCATGTTGCATGCATGACCGAATAAACAGATACAGTATTTAGAACAGTGCCTAACACATTAAATTCAAAAAGATCAAACAAATGAACAATTCATCTCTATAACCTCCACAGAGATTAGTATAATGCTAAATACACAGCACTGCTAAATGTTTGGTAAATGATTAAGTAAGCGCTGAGTAGGTACTGATTAAGGTAGTTAAAGCCAGGAATTTTGCTGTTTTGGGGTGGTTCTACTAACTTTCCCTTTGTTTTGTTTTTCTGTGTTTCTGACCTAGGCTTCACAGCTAAGGAGCCAGAATTGGTGACAGTGGGTAAGTGAAAGTTTTTGTTTTATATCATCAAATGCTTTTTAACTAATCAACTTGGAAACTAAAATGTGAAAGATACCCAACGTTCTCAGGATGAGATGATTTTTTTTTCCCCTACCACTATACTTTCCAACCTATATTGTAATTATTACTTATATGATTGTATCCTACACTACATTACAATCCTGGAAGGCAGAGACTATCTTATTCATTTAACAAATATTTATTTAGCACCTACTATATGTTAGGCACTGTTCTAAGTGCTGGGAATGTAACACTGTGCAAAACCAAAAGAAATTCCTGGTTCTAGGAACATAGTTGATACTTATGTTTATGGAATAAATGAAAAGGCTTTGGATTTTCTAAAATGATTAACTATTCAGTTAGTTTTAAAAAGACTTTCTGGTTTGTCTGCTAAAGCTTACATATGTAATATAATATCTCAATTTTCTGGTAGAAAAAGTGTAATGATATGGTACTGTATGTTCAATGGAAGATTACTACAGATTATTTCTTTCCCTTTACAACTTAATATGATATATATATATTTGACTCTATCAATGACTCCCTTATTGACTAAATATTAGAACACCCATTAGACGCATAGCAATATACATACTTAGAACTTACCTAAAACAACAGAGCCTCAAACAGACCTCAAAAATAGCTCCTTCAAAGCACCATTCCAAGATCACATAATTTAAACTCAAAATACTAACCATTCTAGAGTCTTCAAGATCATATAATTAAATAGTTTCCATTCTAATTTCTCCACTGTTTAAAACCACCTGTAATGTGTATGCCATGTTTTCGAGATACTATAGAGGGAGCTGGTGACCCAGATGGATAATATCTTAAGTTGAAATCAAACAGGAACTACTTTAGATTCTATTAATCCTCAAATATGTTTTGTTTTAGGTATTAAGTTTTTTTATTTTTCAGAAGGGAACTGAAGGAAAAAGATTTTTTTTTGCTTTGGCTACAACAAATTTATTAGTATCAAAAGGCACAGGACATAGAAAACTTTCTATTTAACATATTAAAAGAAGTGACAAAGGCAGAACATATAAGTAACTGAGGCATTTCTTATGTTTCCACTTAATAGCTATTCTAAAACACAAATTTTTAGTATCTTGTACTCTAAGCTGAACCATACCTTCATAATCGTGTGGCAGCTACAGGTTTAATTCCTTTTTATGTTAAGAGGGTTTGGTGTTTTCCAAATGGCACCACCACTGGAAGGCACCTTTTTTTTTCTGTGTATAATTCTACATCCAGTTAAAAGTTATACGACAGAAAACTAAAATAATGAGATTTAGGTTTGAAGGATTTTTCCATCTGCAGCCAGTTAATTACTGTGAAAGCACAGGTGTTGATTTTTTTAATCTGAAGGTAAAAATTAAAAAGTAAAACATTTAAATAAATTGTGTACTAAGTTCCATGAATATTTTATGACAAAGACTTTTTACTTAAACATTCATGAACAACTTTGGGAAAAGGAATTTCATAGAAACATTCTGCTATCTAATGAAATGGGCTGAAATCAGCTACCCACAGCTACTATACCACCTATGCCACTCATGGTTTCAAACCGTAACTATGCTAAATTTTCCTCTGCTCTGCAAGTATTCGAAGTACTAATGAATCCAGGATCTCCTAGACTCAAATTATGGCCAATAATAATAAGTGATCGAGAACTTCTAGCTTATAAAAGCATACACAGCATTTTTAAAGCAATGACAAACCCAAGTACAAAAAATTAATGCCTGAATGTAAACAGTTCTTCCTTGAACTATAAGTAAGATAGAAATGGATATGATGAAATTAGCTAAGTGTTCAGTACAAAATATCTAAAAATACTGACATTAGGAGTTCCCATCATGGCGCAGCAGTTAACCAATCTGACTAGGAACCATGAGGTTGCAGGTTCGATCCCTGGCCTTGCTCAGTGGGTTAAGGATCTGGCATTGCTGTGACTGTGGCAAAGGCCGGCGGCTACAGCTCCAATTCAACCCCTAGCCTGGGAACCTCCATATGCCGCAGGTGCCGCCCTAAAAAAGCAAAAAAAAATAAAAATACTGACATTAAAATTACTCATATTCACCAATTATCTTATATGAAAATGCACTTTCCCCACAGATGGTCAAAGTGCAATAAAGGGTTAACTCAGCAGATCTGGTTGCCCTAAACCTACACATTCCAAAAGTCTTCAGGACTGGCCTCTGACTGGCTCCTGGGACTAACCTTTGAACCTTTGCAATATCCTGCCTCATAAGAATGTTTTAGGATACCTGAGGCTTTGGTCAGACCAGATGGTTTATGCTAACAGAGTGATTTATGGTGAACAGCTGTTATTTATTTATTTATTTTTTCCGGCTGGTTCCCTGGACTAGCTGTATTAGTTCAATTTCTGGATTAGGAGAAGGGAGGAGGGCTGGAGGCTGAGTAGTTAAGGTCAGTCCCAAAGACTCACTGACCTCCAATAAAAGCACTGGACACCAAGGTTCAGGTGAGCTCACCTGGTGAGCTTCCCTGGTAAATGGTAACATTTACCTGCATTGTCAGTCCCACACTGCTGCTGGGAGAATTAAGCACTATTTGTGCACTTCCACTGGTATAGGAAAACTAGAACTCTGTGCCTGGTTTCTCTTGGACTCTGCCTTATGAACCTTTTTCCTTTGCTGATTAATCTGTATCCTTTTGCTGTAATAAACTGTAACCTGAGTAGAACAGCTTTCCTGGGTCCTTGAGTCCTTTCAATGAATCATCAAACCTGAGGGTGATCTTGGGGACCCTTGACACACCTGTAAATGCAGTAAAAGTCTTATTTAATGAAGAGGACTTCCTCATTTCTGAAGAGGCAGAAATAGTATTACATATTCAAAGGAATGCCTTCTAGTATGTGGATTCCTTTCCCACCAACTAAAACAATAAAGAAGGTAGATCCTGGCCAGGGAGAGAAAGTTGAATGAAATAAGTACTGCCCCTCTCCTACGGCTTCCTTCTTTTTTCCAGTGAGGAGCCAAGTAATCTTCAGGAAGTCTAAGAAACAGTGTCATTAATGCTTTTATCTCACTTGCTACCACTGACCTAGTGCCGAGGAGAAAAGAACTTTCTCAATTCTTCTATCCTTAATTTTGTACTTTTAAAAAGTGTGTCAGAACCATCTGGCCTGACCCAAGATCTCATTTTTGTCTACCAAAAGATAGATAAAGACCCTCTTTATCAGCAGGAGCCAGTCAAGGGCCAGTCCTTTCTTTGGGATGTGCAGGACTGGAGCACCCCAAATCCACTGAGCTATTAACCTTTTACTGTGCAAAGGGATTAGTTTATGAAGGACTGGTGGGCTAAAATATCACCAAGAATTATAGCATTCATGAGCTTTTGGTTTATCAGATCAAAACATCCCTACAGCATTGATAAGTGATAATTCTATCACCATATAAGGTTTTCCAACAAACACTCTAGTCAGCTTAGTTATTCTGTTTTCCATTGTTTTCAGGAACCTCTTAATTGCTCCTAGTCACTAAGGATATTACCAAAAATAGCTGCCTAGCATGGAATTATCTACCACCTGTGTAAAAATAAGATTTTTTTTCATTTATCCCACCACTGAATCTGAAAAAGTATCCTGTTATTGTACAGTGCCCCTCAACCCCCGACACTGCCATGGGTTCTGTACTACAGATTTTATATCTGCAGAGCAGTCCTGGAACAATTTCCCCATGGATACTGAGGGTCGATTGTACTGGTTTCCATTCTGAAATATGGAGCTAGTTTATAAAAAGCCTAGAGTGAATCAACTGCACTATCTTGAGCTCTTTGAAGTCAAAGATTTAGGGTTCCCTGTCTCTTACTTAAAGCATTACCAGGTTAAATGCAGAATGGTAAATGGTGACACTCTGCCTAGGAATATCAGATGGGCTAACTAATGTCCCTTTTTTTTCATGCGCAGTCACAGGAACTATATTACCAAGCATTATTTTATAGTTTATTATTACCCATAACATCTAACGTACTACTTTAACACATTAATAGCACTAACAGGAGAATACTAAAGCTGCTAGTCTGAGAGAATCATATGTAGGGTTGAAATCAAAACTATACGTTGGACTGCCTGGAATGGAACTTCAATTCTAATAGTTACTAAGCTATGTGATACAGGTCAAGTTTTTTTATTTTTTACCTTTTGTGCCTCAACTTTCTTTTCTGTAAAATGGGAATAATCACAATACCTTCCCCAGATGGCTGTCAGAGAGATTATACATAAACTCTTATGTCTAAAGAACTTAGAACTGTGCCTGACATCTGCTAAAAACTTTTATGAGTAATGGCTATTACCACCACCATCACCACCACCATTTTTCCAGGGAACTTGGGGACATTTAACTTACATTCTTCTCTTTAATTTTCACCTTATCCCGAGTAGCAGGAAAAAAGACAATATTATCTTCTTGACTGACTGGCGGTTGCTGTACAGTGTCAGGAGCACTTTAATGAGTTCTACTACAACACAGCTGCCTCACTGGTTTCATCAGCAAAGTGGGGATGGCAATAACCTATCTAATAAGGCTGTGGGGATTAAGTAAAACATCTGTTTAGAAGTTTTTGTTTTGTAGTATCATCACTCAGGATATATTCATAATGTTGTGCTCTGACAGATACTTGGGATTTCAAAATTACCTGGTTCCAGGTACTCAACCACTTCTGCAAGGATGAGATTTAATACACTTCAAGGCATGAACCCCAAAAGGTGCTAGAAGAACAAATTAATTAAGAAATTGTTCCCTTCTTTCACATTCCCTGGTTAGGATACATCTCTTCAAAATAGTCAATGTGTGGAGGTTGGAGTATGTCAAGGGCAGAGAGTACCTGGGAAAAGGGAAAAAAAAAAAAGCCAAATTTAGATAACTAAAAAGGAAACAAAATATGACACAAATGCAAGTAAATATCAACTCTTTAAAGATTTCAGGCTTAGTTACAATTGCCCACTGAGATTAACCAAATTTATCAATCAAGAAACATGGTCTGAAACATTAAGATGGATTTGTAAACTTATTATCAAAGACAATTCTACCTAAACCAAAATGAGAGGCACAACTGGATTATGCTACCTGCTCTGTGAACCCCTGTACAGGAGAGAGTGTCTTTTGTCTTTTTAGGGTTGCACCCGTGGCATACGGAAGTTCCCAGGCTAGGGGTCAAATCGGAGCTACAGCTGCTGGCCTACACCTCAGTCACAGCAACGCCAGATCCGAGCTGCGTCTGTGATCTACATACAGCTCATGGCAACGCTGGGTTCTTAACCCACTGAGTGAGGTCACGGATTGAACTCGCGTCCTCATGGATACTAGTCAGGTTCATTACCACTGAGTCACAAAGGGAACTCCTGAAATGCTCCATTTTTAACAACCAGTGTTGCTCATAAGAGCATGAGGAGCCATATCTAACATTCGTTCCTTTATTTCTATGTTCAAAAAATGTAACTAAGTGCATTCTGTCTGACAGGCACCATGGCAGGCTCTTGGGTAAAACTGATGAACAAATCTGATTATCATTCCTATTCTCATGACTAGGGGAAAGGAAGGCATTAAATAAACAAATAGTTATACAAATAAATCACTGCTGACATTTATTATTATGAAGGGAAAAGTAAAGAGGAGTGGGGAGGAAAAGCTTCTCTGAAGTACTACCACTCTAAGAATTGAAGGTTGAACAGGAGTTGGTCAGGCAACGTAAAAGCACTGAAGCAAGAAAGAACCAGAGAGATCCTAGAAACAGAAAAGCCATTGCTTATGAACACCGTGGGTGGGAGGAAAACAGACTGGGATAAAACAGAAGAGAAAGGCAAGGATATATCACACAAAATCTCCTTAAATTATGTTAAGTGTTTCGCACACAAAAAAATCACTAGGGTGGAAAAAAAGATTTTAAGGCATTTGAAATTCAAGTCCTTTATAGAAGCAGCACATCACCAATGTAACTTCTGCCACTGATAGGCCTTCTTCCCCCACCAGCTGTCTAGCTACTCTTTTAAATCCTATGAGGCCACACCCAAGAATTCGAAACTATCTTGCTAATATTAAACACCTGGCTCAAAGGATATAGAAGAAATGACTTTGAAGGAAATAAATTGTGTAGTACAAGTTCAAATTTTCTGATCTTTAACTTAGTTTCCTAAGAAAAAAACTTTCTATTATGGAGAACTTCACACATATAAAAGTGGGCAGAATCGTATAAGGAATATTCATGTAATTAAGACTGGCCTCAGCAGTTATCTGCACATGACTATTCTTGTTCCATCTATACCCTACACTCTTCCAACATAAATCTGAAGAAAACATAAGATTTATTTCAGCTATATGTCAGTAAATATCTCTAAGGGATAAAAACTTTAAAAAGTACAATTATCGATCTGAAATTTAATGATTTTCAATGCTCTCAAATATCCAGTGATCAAATTACCATTTTTTTTATTTAAAAAAAGAAGGCCCATAAATCTAACTCAGGAGCTAAATAAGATTACATATTATAGTTGATTTTTGTTTAAGTTTTATCTAGAGAGTCCTCCTCCATTTCCTTCTCTTTTTCCCTTGCAATTTATGTATAGAAGAAATCTTGTTCATTTTAAAGGTTATTCTTTTTTCAGCCAACCATTTGTCACTTTAAAATTTTTAATTACACTAAAACCTCCTGTACTGAAAAGGCCTTCACTCACTTTAAAACCAGTTAAATATAAAAGTTTTAAAATAGTTCAGATGTTTTATAAAGAATATCTGTACTTCCCTTCTGAATTAAAATGTTTCTACTTAGAATCTTGATAAAAATGGAAAATAAAATATTTTCCAGTTTCTTAAAGAATTTTCATCATATGAAAGAAATTATTTAATTTCTATATTTTTAAAAACCTATAATTAGCTGGTGTCACAAATTCATTTTTTTGTTACGTGATGGAACAATTTTTAACATGAATATTTGATGCTTGAGGAAGGCAGTTAGAAATTAGTGTTTTCTTGACATTTTTCGGACTCTAAATTCTCTATCTGAACAACATACATCCTGTCTTGGGGAAAACAGAATGCAATGAGTGACAGCGTCCATTAGACAAAGCTATTTTACACTTCAAATCTATCTGCTATAATTAGAGGTTATCTAGAGGAAAGTGACAACCATACATTTTAAACCTCGACAGAGAAGAATGAGGCTTTCTTATTCCAAATTTGATGAGGCTTTTTGTAGAAAAGCCATATAAAACAGGGTTAGACATTTGCACTAAAGCATTTAGCTGTGATTGTTAGCTTTAAAGGCACAATATTTTAAACTCTGCTTGGAATTTTTAAAATACCTGTTGTCTTAAACTCCTGTTCTTTCTACCTCAAAATGTTTATCAGATGATGGCATTCCATAGGGTTTCTAGGTGGCAAAAACCATGCTTAGACCATTAGAAATGATCCAGGAATCTCAAAAGTGATATAAATGAGTGAGAAGGAAGAGTAGCAGAGTTTCAAACTCCATACTTCATGCCTGACTCCCTATTTAAACAGCCTAAGTACTTCTATAACCCTCTATTATTTGTGGGCATATAGTGTGTGAGATTAGCCTTATGATGTAAATAGGAGGACGCCTGTAAAGACCTGGACTTGTAAGAGTTAAAGTATCCCAAAATGCCACAGACTCCTCAAAGGATCTCAAATACAAAAAAGGCAAGCAGACTTATCTAATTAAAAAATGACTAAAGCTACATCCCAAAATAATGGTCATTACCAGTGTCTCAGCACATTTCTCAAATCTTTTAAGAGTTGGACAAAAAGCTCATTGTGGTAGCTGCTTTTCAGAATTTTAACCTTTGTGATGTTAGAAGATTCACGATAAATTGATTACATGATGAGTAAATGGCTTAGTTTTTTTAAGTTAACCCTTTATCAATAAAACAATTGCTGTGAATGTCAATCCTAAATGTAAAGACAAAAAACTTAACTGTCCATAGAATCCAGTTAAATCTTGTATTTTAAAAAAGTCTTATATTTAAACAAAGGAGCTACCTTCCTCCCTATTTTCTCACACTTTCCAACAAGAGATTTTAAGTTCTTTAAGGTAGAGACTGTTAACTACTATTATTTTTCATAAGGTCATAACATGCAGTAAAGTATACAAATCCTTTTTTACACACACAAAATGCATAATAAGTTTTCACTCCATAGTTAAAATCTAGATCAAGAAATTAAGCATTTCAACATTCCAGAAGGCCTCCTTGCCCCTTTCCAGTCAAAACCCATCTCTGCTCAGAGGTTACCACTATTCTCAGTTCCATCACCATAGACACTTTTGCCTGTCCTTGAACTTTATACAAATTGAATCGTAAAGAATGAATTGAAGTCTTTCGTATATGGCTTCTTTAATTTACTGTTATGCCTGTGTGATTCATCCATGCTGATGCATGGATCAACAGCTCATCCTTCTCACTGATGTGTAATACATATACCATAATATGAATGGACTATAACAAAATGTATTTATCCACAGTATTGCTGGCAAACTTTTGGGTTGTTTCCAAATGGTAACGTGGATAAGGATGCTATGAACATTTTGGTACACGTCTTTTGAAGTTGTCTTGAGTATACCAAAGAGTAGGTCTGCTAGGTCATGAGCTTTAGTAGAAATTGCCAATTTTCCTAAGTGATTTTATAAATTTACATTCTCACCAGCAATGATAAGTTTCCACTGATTTACATCCTTGCCAGTACTGTGTATTGTCAGTCTTTTATTTCAGTCATTCTAGTGGGTATATTTTAGTATCTCACCAGTCTTACTTTACATTTCTCTGATGACTAACAACTTTGAGCAATTTGTCGTACGCTTATTAGCCAATTGGTTATCTCCTTTTGTGAAATTCTTGATTAAGTCTTTTACTGATGAGCAAAAATTCTTGATCTGTAGAAGCTCTTTATAAGATATATGATGTTTACATACAGAATTTACAGTCTGGGAAATTTCAAGTAGATTATTTATTTCTAATGGTCTTCCTCAGATGCTAAATATTTATTTTAAAAACTGTTCTATCACATAATATATTCCAGAAACAAGTTTTTTGTTCAGTAATATCCCAAGTCTGTCTTTCCATTTCCTAAAACTTTTTTTTTCTGCTACACCTGTGGCATGTGGAAGTTCCGAGGTCAAGGATTGAACCTGTGCCACAGCTGCAAGCTATAGCACAGCTGTGGCAATGCCATATTCTTAACCTGCTGTGCCACTAGGAAACTTCTTTTTAAAGTTTTAAAAAGTTTTAAAAAGTTCTTTTTAAACTTTTTCTTAAAGTTTTCTTAAGCTTTCAATGAGCATTAATTCTTAATGTTAATGGCGTCCTGTTTAACACTTTAAAAAGTCAGTGCTTTACTTCCCCAGTTAAGAAATCTTTGCAAATCTCAAAGTCATGAAGACATTCTCCTATGTTTTATTCCAGAAGCTTTGTTATTTTATCTTTCACATTTAGGTCTATGCTCCATTTTGAATTAATTTATGTTATGTCACGAAGCAGATATTTTTCATATGGATATCTAATTGATTCCTGTCTACTGAAATCATCCCTTCCCCACTGGATTACAATGGCACCTCTCTTGTAAATCAGGTGAGCATGTAAGTGTATGTCAGTGTATAGACTCTCTATTTGGTTCCACTAATCTATTTGTCTATCCTTGCGCTGCCTTCATCATTATCAGCACATGTTTCAATACCTGAGAGTGTGAATCTCTTACTTCAAGATTGTCTTGAGTATTTTAGGACTTTTCCATTGCCATAAACTTTTGAATGTCTGTCAATTTCCACACATACATACACATAAAACCCTGCTGGGATTCTCATTTGGATTACACTGAATACATAGATCAACCTGCGGAGAGCATGCATATTTATATTTACCACAGTGAGTACTCCAATCCATGAACACAGAGAGACTGTATTACTTTAAATGCATCAAGAACCTGCCAAGTACCACAAACTTTAGGCACAGAGTAAGCAAAACCAAATCCACTGAAAAGCAACCCATTCTAAGCATCCTTTGCCTTTTCACACTCCATAGCAGAATAACCATTAGCATTAATAACATCTGCAGCTAAACAGTTTGTCTGCATTCAGAGAAGGGTCCTATTGGTCCCATTTTGGTATGATTCTTTACCCATCTTATGAACCCAGAGACCTTGTTTGAGTTCGGTCAGGCTCTACAAAGGAAAACCAATGATACTTCTTTGTCTTTACTATCTCCTCTTTGCCTCCTCTACTCCTCTCGAGTACTCTAGAATAAAAAGGTTGGGGAAAAAGAACTCCAAGAGAGATCACTGAGGTTATCGTTCCAGATTTTATATTTTTTTCCTTATCACTTACTCACTATTCAATAGACTGACTGCTTACTGTGAGCTTAGTGCTATTGCCTAAGGACAAGAAAAACCCAAGAACTGTATTACAGGGGCTCTTAGCAGGAATCAATGGATCCTACCGATGAAAGGGCTTTAGAAGACTAGTGAAAGCCTAAAATGAAAACTAAAATTCTGTATATGTGTATTTTTCCCAAAGAGAGTTCATAGCTTTCATCAGATTCTCAAATACTGAAAACACCCTCAATCATCTTTCTTCTATGCTGATAAAATGACAACTCTGTGTGTGTGTGTGTGTGTGTGTGTGTGTGTGTGTGTACATGCATGCACAAGTGCAAAAGCAGGTGAAGTTAGAGCTTATCTTGTCAGATTTTACAATAGCTCAAATTCCTTTATTTTTAATATGGAAGTTCACAGGCTAAGGGTCAAATCAGAGCTACAGCTGCCGGCCTAGGCCACAGCCAAGCAATGTTGGATCCGAGCAAGGCCAGAGACCTACACTGCAGAGCGTGACAATGCCAGATCCTTAACCCACTCAGTGGGGCCAGGGATCAAACCCGCATCCTCATGGATACTAGGTGGGTTCAGTACTGCTGAGCCACAATGGGAACTACAGAATAATAGCTCAGATTCTGAAGAGACACTACTGAGAAGCCTAAAAACAACATCAATCTTTAGGAAGTTAAGCCCATTTCTGTTTTCCTAAGTTATTACATCAAGATAAACCTATCCTTTAAGATGAACAACATTTAAGAAAAAAAATGTGGGAGTTCTCTTGTGGCATAGTGGGTAAAGGATCTGGCGTTGTCACTGCAGTGGCTAAGTGTTGCTATGGCGTGGGTTTGATCCCTGGCCTGGGAACTTCCACATGCCACGGGCAAGGCCAAAAAAGAAAAAAAAATGTGTGTATGTGTATCTCAATCAATCAGATCGCCTGAAATCAATGAATATGATACAATGACTTTGAAGGTTCTGTTCAAAAGAAAATCCAAAGTCTCCCAGGGCTTTGTAGCTATTCTTTGACACATAAAAAGCCATCCAAATTAAAATCCAACCTTCCTACAATAGCCAGGTTCATTTTTCAAAATGCCATTATCACCGTGACATTCCTTTCTTCTCCTGTTCAACCAAATCATAATCTCAAAAGACTCATCTTAAGGTTTACCTTCTCTCTGTATAAATATCTTTGAGATTCTAAGTCCATGCAATTACTTGTTTTTTTTTTAAGTACAATACTTTTTTCTGCCATCATCCACCTGAGAAGCTTTTAAAAATACAGCTTCCTGGGTCTCAACCCCAGAGATGACAATTTAGTAGGTGTAGGATGAAACCCATGAATCTGTGTTTTGAAGGCCACCTGGTGACTGGAATATATTTTTAGATTTGGTAAAAAGCTGGGTTTTCACTATGCATAAAACATAGTTGCATAGTAATGTTTAACCTCACAGGCAGTCCTCCCACAGCACTGTTATCACAATATTTATCACATTACTAAACTCCTTGAGGGTAAAAACCCCTAGAAACGGATGTAGTTTATGGATATAGAATGGGCACAATAAATGTTTACTGAATTCATGATTATGGGCTCTGAAGCAAGATAGATCTAGACTGCAATCTTTTGCTATCTTGACCTTGGGCAAGTTGCTTAACTCTGAGCTTTGGTTTCCTCCTCTGTAAAGTAGGGATAACAAGCCCTACCTGGCAAGATTTTTAAGTATTAATCAATATATGTAAAGCATCTATATACTTCCTCACACTTGGTAACAAACACCTGGTCCACTTCCTTCAAAAAAAAAAAAGGGACAAAGTTTTAAGCTTGTTTTGTAATCTCCACATGACTTAACTCTGCACTCTGCACACAGGACACAGTTAATAAACATTTGCTGCCATAACTACATCAAATACCAATTGCCTCTTAGACTGGCATTCCACACATACCAAGTATGTGGGCCCTGAGATGCTTTCATAGATTTAAGAGCACAGCATAAATTCATTCTGTATAAAACAGTGGTGCCATGATATCTTCATCTCCAATATCTTCCTCACTTTTGAACATTCCCACAGAAGTCACAAGCTCTCTCTTATGACAGAGCTCAGGAGCTCCAAACAGTAGTTGCTGTGTTCTTATATGTGCGATTTTCAAGAATGCAGTTTGTTTCTTTTCTTACACTACTCACTCTGACACTAACTTATAGGAGTGCGTCAAGAGCAAAGAAAGCAATATATACAGATAGCAGCCCATGACAGACACCATCCCTCCTTTATAAAAGAAGCCAGGATAGGTCTGAATTGAACAAACCATTGAAATGCTTAGTAAGTGAATTTCTGATGCCGCCTTCAAAACATTCCTTCACTGTAGATCCCTTTGACTCTCTGACAATGTACATTAGCCTGTACTCTTTGATGCTGGGGTAGCACTCAGGCAAATGTGAGAAGCAAATAACAAAGCAAACATCATTCTAAGATCACTTTCAAAATTTTAAGAACCAGTCAAAAAATAGCAACTGGAGTGATGTTTTGAAAATCACTGAAACAAACACATTGCTAGGCAGTTTCAACTGAATGGACAATTAGTTACTTTTTTAAAAAGTTTAAGGAAAATGGATTTTAAGAGGGGCAGTAAATAAAATGAAATACGTCAAACCAAGGACCTTCGAGTAAACATACTATAAATTTGATATTCCTAGTTTTACCACATACTTCACACTTTTACAAATTATCTCTTATAGTGTGACCCACACTTCAGCCAAAGTTCTTAAGGTTCCTGTGAGAACAAGCAGTCAGACTTGCAAGAAATCATTTTCCTGATTTTTATTTCAGCAATTAAAATAACACAGGTTGAGTACCAAATGCAGAATGTCAGGCAGGTTTTTTTTTTTTTTTCCACATAAAATTGAAAACTAAGAGTCCAATGCTAACATCCTCTAGGGAAAATTTTACACATATCAAACTTCTAATTCAGGGTTAGTTGAGAAGAAGCTCTCTCAAACTACTATGATTCTATTAGCCCATGAGTCTTGATATCTCTGAACATAGCCATAAATGAGACAACCTATGTTACTTTAAGAGCTGTACTGTTTTTTAAGAGAAGAAACTGTTTTACCATATCTTTAACTTAATCTCTGGTTTAAAATATTAAAAGATAAAAAGAAAGCATTTAAAATCAGGGGTCAATTATTTCTATTTAAATCACTGAGACTACATAGTACACTATTTTTACGTTGACTATTGGCGCTGTTCCTCGACTACATATTAACATTTATTAATATTTATCTATCAATAAATCTTAAAATTCATTTAAACTTGTTCATTATTCAGTCTTAATTTGTCTCAGGTTTCCAAACCCCTTAATATAGTTCATGTACTTTTTCTTTTTTAACTCTCTTTTACTCGTTACTAATATAATTAAACATGCTTAAGAAATAGTTTATCCCAAACACCAATTTCACTTACATTATCATGTTTAAAAAAACACAACATCTTCAATTCCCGGAAGACCCTTTTGCAAGAGACCAGATTCTGGAAGACGTTGGGCATCTTTTTGAGTGCTACTCTCTTTCCATCTCTTGGATCTGTTACTGACCTAAAGACACAATATTTAGGGGGAGAGGAAAAAAAGACAGAGAAATCAATTCCAAACTTGTTCTTCAATGTATCAGAGTATGACAAACACCTTTAAGTCAAAATGCTCAATATTAAATCCACTTAATAATGCTAAGGTGTCAGTGAGAAAGATTTTAAAAAGGAAAATAAAGGGAATGTTTAGCCCACCCAACTCATTTGCCATGCTTTTTCTTTTTTAAAATCCCTGTCTAAATTTTAATAAACAGTCTTCCTGAGAAATTACTTAGCAATAAATCTGAGGTAGAAGGGCTATTAGTGGTAAAGCCATTTTAAAGTAGAG
>PVHT020000004.1:4456995-4508527 GCA_004024745.2 Catagonus wagneri
TGAGGTTGCGGGTTCGATCCCTGCCCTTGCTCAGTGGGTTAACGATCCGGCGTTGCCGTGAGCTGTGGTGTAGGTTGCAGACGCGGCTCGGATCCTGCGTTGCTGTGGCTGCGGCGCAGGCCAGTGGCCACAGCTCCGATTAGACCCCTAGCCTGGGAACCTCCACATGCCGCGGGTGCGGCCA
The DNA here is from genome assembly GCA_004024745.2 of Catagonus wagneri. Taxonomy (NCBI): domain Eukaryota; kingdom Metazoa; phylum Chordata; class Mammalia; order Artiodactyla; family Tayassuidae; genus Catagonus; species Catagonus wagneri. The sequence goes on from PVHT020000004.1 coordinate 4,457,180, forward strand.
TAAACCCGCGGCCATGAAATGACAAAAAGGCAAATAAATAAATAAATAAATAAATAAAGTAGAGGCAGGGGGGTGGGGTGGGGAAAACAGCACATTAACACGATTGAGGTCAAATTAGTTTTATGCTTTATTTTCAGAACCAAATTCAAGATGGAAGAGATGTTAATTCAGATGCTGTCACATTTAATTCAATGTAGAGAACACAATTTGAATATTTTGGTTTCCTATATAAATGAACGTCTTTTGTAATATGGATTTCAGTACATTTCAGAACACAGTAGCATCCACTCCTAAGTCTGAGCGATAGTTTAGGGCTATAGCTTCTAGGTTATCATAACCTCTTTCCTTTTGTTTCTCAGTTCTTGGTATGATAGCTGCCTACTGTGGTTACTCATTCTTTAATAGTTTAGTGTGTGCCTTTTCTCTCTTTCAGCCTTCTAACACCTGTACAACCAATTTCTTGTATTACATTTCCCTATGTTTGAAATACTAGTGTGCTTTCCATTTTCCTGACTAGACACAATCAGTACATATTAAACCAAACAGTTTTGGTAAATAAGGCCAACTGGACATTTGGCAAATTGATTTTCTATGAATTAATCTAGAGCTTTTTTCCTTTCATGCATCACTGATGCCTGAAAGGCAAACATGTAGAATTTATTCCTATCAGATTTATTTTGCTAGATTCCTATCATTCCCAACTACCACTACTTTTCATTTCCTGTTTCAGCCATTCAATGCTTTGGCTATCCCTCCCAGATTTGTACCATTTTAATGGTCTATATGTACTCAATGCCTTTACCCAAGTTACTAATTAAAATTTAGAATAGGACAGAGGATAGATCTCTGCAATAGACACACCAGAAGCCATCTATGTGGCTGGCATCCAATCATTAATCTTGGATATTTAACTACCATCACTCAGTCTGTTTCTTCACCTTGTCCACAAGAAAATTAGACACTCATCAACTGCCTTCGTGAAAATAAAGCATTCTTTTTTTTTTTTTTGCCTTTTGTCGCTTTTTTCAAGGGCTGCACCTGCGGCATGTGGAGTTCCCAGGATAGGGGTCCAATCGGAGCTACAGCCGCCAGCCTACACCACAGCCACAGCAATGCGGGATCCGAGCCGCATCTGTGACCTACACCACAGCTCACGGAAATGCCAGATCCTTAACCCACTGAGTGAGGCCAGGGATCGAACCTGCATCCTCATGGTTCCTAGTCGGATTCATTTCCACTGAGCCATGACAGGAACTCCAAAATAAAGCATTCTTGTTAACTACCCATCTGTGTAAAAATCACACCAAACCTTCTTTATGAATATCATCACTTCTTTATAAATTCATCTTAGCAGTCACTACTTCCCTTCCTATGTGTTCCTTCCTTTTTGGTGAAGGAGAAAAGAATAGCTTTACTGCTTTGCCAGGCAAAGCAGGACACAGTTGGATCAGGTCTTCAAAAATTGTTTGTCCCTCATAAAACTTTTTTTTTTTTTTTGCCTTTTTAGGGGCACACTGGCAGCATATGGAGGTTCCCAGGCTAGGGGTCCAATAAGAGCTGTAGCCACTGGCCTATGCCACACCGAGCAACATCTGCAACCTACACCACAGCTCACGGCAACGCTGGATCCTTAACCCACTGAGCGAGGCCAGGGATTGAACCTGCGTCCTCATGGATGCTAGTCGGGTTCATTAACCGCTGAGCCATGACAGGAACTCCCCTTATAAAACTCCTAAATGGTTCATTCTAGTATTTTAAAAACAGCATGAGGACTCTACTTTCTCGCATTGATTGGAAATTTGGTAAAACAAGTATTATCATTTTGAAGTCTTTGGTAGCTTGAAATGTAATTCAGCTAGGCCAAGAGACCTAACATTTTGGACCTTTGTTTAAAATATACCAACCAAAGTTCACAGTACTATTTGGAACCCACATAAACTAGGAAAGCAAAATAGAAAGGAAACAGTATTATATTCAGATTACTACACATTTTTTTCCTGTTTAAATATACCACTTCCACAGCTAGATACTAGGAGAAAAACATAAATGAAACAATAAAGAAAGGAAATTTTGGATCATACACTGCCTATCTGTCACTGTCTCTTGAGTCTTTAATCTAGAACAGCATTAGCATTTCTCTGTCTTTTATGACACTGCCATTTTGGAAGAGTTCAGGCTGCTGATTTTGTAGACTGTTCCTCAATTTGGATCGTCTGTCATCATCTCATGATTAGATTCATGTTATGTATTTTTAACAGGAATAACCAGAAGTGATGTCTTCTCAATGCATCACATTAGTAGGCACATGATGTCAATTTTTCCCATTATTGGTGACAATTTTGATCACTTAGATGAGGTGTGTGTCAGTAACGGCAAAGTTACTATTCATCAAACTTTGACCCATTTACCTTTAGCATCCACTGGTGATTTCTGCCTGAATCAGTTATTACTATGATGTTGCCACATAGTGCTTTAATCATTTTTAATATCTCTAATAGCTAGCTACACAATAAAAACTTGTTTTAAAAAATGAGTAATTGATTTAACACAATACCCTTTCCAAAGGCCTCATGAAGCAATACTTCTTTGCAACTTTTTGACTTTTTACTGGTCTTGACCCTACTGTGGTGACAAAAGCTGCTCTAAGATAAACCCACTTGTGGCTCAAGGTTAGTACTGCGCCTTGTAATGTTTTAAGGTAAAATTCACAAAGCAGCATTTTATTTTATTATTCATGCAAAAGTCAGTCATGCCTCTGGCTGGTTACAATATAACTCTAATGAATGTGAATGGCAGTGCAGTAATTTCACGCCATGTTGAGTTTGTTCCCTCTTAACTTGAGGTAGCAGATGCTTTAGTTCAGCACAAACAGTACCACAGAACACAGATAAGTGTGGAAGCCTGTTACATAGGAATTCTTTTATTTTCTTTGTTACTGAAAGGCTTGCTGTGCTTAGTTTCTCTGCTGCTGCAATACCCTGGTTATTTCAACTGCACTTATTAATGAAGCTCCGGCTGTAGAGATAATGAACAACATTTAGGGCAACTTTCCTCATTTCAGAAAAAAAGGAGCCATCCTTTGACCTACAATTCACTTATTGGTCAGTTACTGCCTTTAAAAATACTGGATGCTCTAAATAAAACACTGTATCTGTTTTCATCTGATACCTGCATAAGCATTCCAGTTATACTAACAGGCATTAACTTTCTAAGTTTTAAATGAATGTTTGATTTTGTCAACACTATATTAAAAATTAAGTTTTAAGAAATGTGAGGAAGAATCCTTTCTTACGTCTGCTTGGGGTGCATCAATCCTTCTCTGCACTTAAACTATAAGTACAACTGTTTTTAAGAAACAGCTAGAAGAAACCATTCTTCAGAGATAGTCCAAAGATTACAATACCAAATCAGGAAGCTCTTTAGATGTGGTGTGGTTGTTTTGTTATAGTTTCCTTAATCCCAGGAAACTGCGACCGTTGCCGCAAATCTGCTTAAATTACTGACAAGTAGAAGGGTTAGAATAAAACAAGAGTAGAACTTATTATTGGGGACACTTTCTCAGGCACTAGAATGTTACGTTATAATATCTTTAAATTAGTATAACTACTCAGCAAGAATTTCTAAGAAATTATATCCTCCTCATTCATTTTATGTGAAGAATCTTTTCCCCATGTATTTTAGCAGTTTTAAAGCTCATGGCTCTGACACAGGTTTTTAACTGTTCAAAAAAAATTTACAATGGGAATGCTTCAACTTGGATTAAGAAAATCAGGTTCATCTAACTCTAGTCACATTAACTTGTAATTAGCAATTCTCTCCTTTTTGCTATCCATACCACAATTACTACATCAACTGTACCAATAGAGCACACATCTCAGTAAAAGAACCTAACTACTCTATTTAGATTATTGCCTTCGCATTCATTTTGAAATTCATTCCCTTGAAAGTTATTTTTATTTGTATTTAGATTAAGTCTGAGAAAACAATAACAAACTATGAGACAAAAATTCTGAAAACAAATACATCTAGAAAATGTCTATTTATACTTAGTATTTATTACATTCAAGACACTATAGATTCTAAAATAAGGAATTTATTTGTATGACTCTCTGGTTTTTCTAACCAGAACTTCAACAAGCTATAGTCTGTGTGTACTCTGACATAATTTACAGAGTTGCACAATTTAGAAGAACAAATCTTCTAGGCTTCCCTGACCCCACCCAAAAACACACAAAAAAGGATTCTCATCTTTTATATTTAGGTAATTTGTTCCATCAGTTGGGATTTTCTGATGCTTGGTTCTTTTTAAAAAATTTTCATCCAAATTTGGTATTTGCTGAGTTAGCTCTACACGTAATAAGCAAATTTTTCCTTTTATCCAAGATACTTATAAAGTGATCCCAAACTTTGTTAATCTGATTATTACAAGGTAAACCATTTTTACACAGAGCCAAATCAAAGTAGTGCACTAGTTCTTTTTCTCGTATCCTAACATAACCCTATTGATCAGAAGAAGCAAAACATCTAAAACATCTTTTTTTAACTGAAAGAGTTAAACATGAACTTAAACATCCTCTCTGTGTTTAAATAAGTATAAATAGCAATGATCCCAGCAGATAAAAGACAGCACTGGATTTGATCTGTAGCAAGACACCCAGGGGTGCTGACAAGGGAGGAAGAATAAGGAAAAGGCAACTCATCCAATACAAAATAACACATTTATTTTCAAATTCTTGTTACTAGGGAGTAGGGTTTAACTTTCAAGACCTCCTCAACTCCCCACAACAATAATCACTAAGTTAAAATATAAGTGAAAAAAATTATTATTTTTATTGTCCTGTAATATTTTATGATTCTTTAGATCATGAATTAATCAGCTCCATCCTTACTGTAGATGCTGGGAAGATATGGACTCTTCTTCTCCTCAGTCACTGTCATATGTCTCTGTGAGAGTCTGACCTGCTTGCATGAAAGTTGCCACTGTCTCTTCAATGGGGATATTCTAATGTTAGAAGGCAAACGTGATGCAGCCTAGTCTGCCAAGTCTAGGAAGTTTTCATGGCCCACTAGTCACAGTCTTCTAGAAACAGTCTCTGCTGATGTCAATTATTATTTAGAAAGTTCACATCATCAGAAAAAAAAGTTTTGTTAACTGCCATAGAGAATGCCTTAACATTTGATATTTTGGTGACTAAACTAATATTTTAATAATTTAACATAAAATTTGTCTCAATATGCTGTTAATTAAAAGCTAACTGACTGGGAGTTCCCGTTGTGGCGCAGTGGTTAACGAATCCAACTAGGAATCATGAGGTTGCAGGTTCGATCCCTGGCCTTGCACAGTGAGTTAAGGATCTGGCGTTGCCGTGAGCTGTGGTGTAGGTTGCAGACGCGGCTCGGATCCTGCGTTGCTGTGGCTGTGGCGTAAGCCAGTGGCTATAGCTCCGATTAGACCCCTAGCCTGGGAGCCTCTGTATGCTGCAGGTGTGGCCCTAAAATGACAAAAAGGCAAAAAAAAAAAAAGCTAACTGTCTGAAATACTAATGGTAAAAAGTCATTTTTGAAATAAAAGGGAAAACTTGAATATGGCTTAAAATTACGATTATAAATTTCCATATTTTCTAGAGATATATATATTAAATATATGCACATGAAATGACATGAGATCTAAGATTTATTTTAAAATACTTCAATAGGGAGTTCCTGTTTGTGGCTCAGTGGTAACAAGCCTGAGTAGTATCCATGGGGATGCAGGTTTGATCCCTGGCCTTGCTCAATGGGTTAAGGCTCTGGTGTTGTCGTGAGTTGTAGTGTAGGTCACTGACACAGCTCAGATATGGTGTTGCTATGGCTGTAGTATAGGCTAGCAGCTGCAGCTCTGATTCAACCCCTAGCCTGGGAACTTCCCTATGCCATATCTGCAGCCCTAAAAATTAAAACATAAAAAAAAAAAAAAAAGAAAACAAACAGAACTTCAATAATAAGGATTATTGAAACAAATGAAGCAAATATTGAAATTACTGAATCTAAGTGGTGGGTTAAATGGGGTCTAACTACTCAAAAGTAAAGAGAAGTTCCCATTGTATCTCAGTGGAAACAAACCTGACTAGTATCCATGAGGATGCAGGTTCAATCCCTGACCTTGTTCAGGGTTAAGGATCTGGTGTTACCATGAACTGTGGTGTAGATCGCAGATGTGGCTAGGATCTGTTGTGGCTGTGGCCATGGTGTAGGCTGGCAGCTGCAGCTCCGATTTAACCACTAGCCTGGGAACTTCCATGTGCTTCAGGTGTGGCCCGAAAGAAAGGGAAAGCTCCCAAAACAAAAAAACCCACAAAAGTAAAGAAAATAAGTTTGAAAAATTGAAATAAAAGTATTTATAATAATGATAAAATATTTAATGCTGTAATTACAGCTAACAAAAATTAAGCAAGACTTCCACATAAAAGGACTAAAAAATAGCACATAAATAAATGGAGAGATGTACCATATTCACGGATTAGAAAACTACTCAATATTGTAAAAATTTCAATTCTCCCCAAACTGACATATAAACTCAGTGAAATTCAAAACATGAAATGGTTTTCTTTTTGTGGAACTAGACAAATTAGTTTTCGGGGTTTTTGTTTGTTTTTGTTTGTTTTGTTTTTTTTTTTTTTTTGCTTTTTAGGGCCACACCTGCAGCATACAGAGGCTCCCAGGATAGGGGTTGATCAGAGTTGTAGCTGCTGGCCTACGCTACAGCCATGGCAATGCAGGATCTGAGATGCGTCTGAGACCTACACAACAGCTCAGGGCAATGCTAGATCCTTAACCCACTGAGCAAGGCCAGGGATTGAATATGCATCCTCATAGATGCTACTCAGATTCATTAACCACTGAGCCACGACAGGAACTCCTAGTCAAATTAGTCAGTTTTTATGGAAAAGCAAATATACCAAGGACAGCTAAAACACTCTTCAGGAAGAATAAGGTGGAAAAAATTGTTCTACCAGATATGAAAAAAACAGAAATTTAGCTGGTGTAATAGAACAATCAAATAGAAAGAGGGCTCAGAAATAGGTTCTCCCATATACAGACACTTGGCTTACCATAAAGGTCACTCTGCAGACAGGAAGGTTGTGCCTTAAGCTAGTGTTTCTCAGTTTCAAACCCATTAGTCTAAGTACTCTCTATAATCCTGGAGCTAAGACTGCAAATCCTCTTTTGGTTTTGCCAAATAGCTCCATGTTAAACTCTGCTTATAGGGAGCTTTAGGGGAGACTGAAAGGCTGGAGGGGGAAGAAAGGAACAAAGGGCTCTTATCCAGATGTACACAGAACTCCTACAAATCAATTTTTTTAAAGGCTCTAGAACAGGCCCTTCACAAAAAAAGGATAATTCAAATGACATATATGAAAAGAAGCTTAACCTTATTGATCACTTGGGAAATGAAAATTAAAATTAAAGAGAAAGTACTATATAACCACCACAATGACGAATATTTAAAAGTCTGACAACAGCAAATGTTTGGTGAAGATGTGGTACAATGTCAATCTTAATCCACTGATAGAGGAAGTGTAAATTCATACAACCACTTTGGGAAACAAGTTGGCTTTATATACTAAAATAAAAATAAGTATACACTAGAACCCAGCAATTTGATTCTTAGGAGTACACCCAAAAGGAATGTGCATACCTATACACTAAAAGGCATACAAGTGTTGTTGCGTGTTCGTGAACGGACAGAACTCCAATATCCATAAACAGTACAATGGGTAAACAAACTGTTGTATGTTCACAAAGTGTAATATTCTATAACAATTAAAATGAACTACTGCTATATGCAACAACATAAATAAATCTCAATGTAATTTTGAGCCAAAGGAAAGAGGCACAAATTAATAGTAAGATTTCTCCAACATTAAGAATATGAGTAAAATTAAACTCATGTTTAGGGATACATACTGAGGACATAGAAACTATTAAGAAATAGGAGTTTCCATCGCGGTTCAGTGATTAACAAGCCCAACTAGCACCCATAAGGACACAGGTTTGATCCCTGGCCTCGCTCAGTGAGTTAAGGATCCAGTGTTTCCGGATCTGTGAGCTGTGGTGTACGTCACAGACACAGCTCAGATCTTGTGTTGCTGTGGTTGGTGTAGGCCGTGGCTACAGCTCCGACCTGACCCCTAGCCTGGGAAACCCCATACACTGTGGGAGCGGAAAGAAAGAAAGGAAGGAAGGAAGGAAGGAAGGAAGAGAGGGAGGGAGGGAGGGAGGAAGGGAGAAAGCAAAGCAAAGCAAAGCAAAGCAAAGCAAAGCAAAGAACTATTAAGAAATAAATAGTTACTATAACAGTAAGGACAACAGTTATCTTGGTGGGGGTAATGATGCAGGGGACCAGAGGAGATTTCTGGGGGCTGGTGGTGTCGTATTTCTCATGTGGATGGTGGCTAGAGGTGTGTACTTTGTGATAAATCACTCAGTTGTATATTTCATTTTTTGTATGGTTTCTACATGTGTGTTATTATTATTTTTGTCTTTTTAGGGCTGCACCCATGGCATATGGAGGTTCCCAGGCTAGGGGTCCAATCGGAGTTGTAGCCGCCAGCCTACACCACAGCTCACAGCAACACCGGATCCTTAACCCACTGAGCGGGGCCAGGGATCGAACCTGAGTCCTCATGGATGCTAGTCAGGTTTGTTAACCACTGAGCCACGACGGGAACTCCTATATGTGTGTTATTACATAACTTAAAAGGTAAAGACAAATTTTCCAGTTAAATTTGGACATAAAAAAGCATTTTAGACAGAAATCTATATAATGAGTAATTTTTAAAGATGAATTCTTTCCATTTTTTTTCACATAGATACACAAATACTCCAGCCCAATGGGTTCTGTCCTATTTTTCCTTGTGCCTCTGGTTCATTCCATAGAGAGGAGTATACATAATATCTTTCCTATGTTTTGACAGAATTCCAAAAGAATTTGCTTGCTTAAAAAAAAATAAACATTTTCTTCATTACACAAGAATATGCTATTAAGGAGCATTCCACAGGAGAGTGCTGTCAGCAGAATTATAGGAGCACTACAGTCCCACCCCTAATCTAATCACAATCTCCTAACTTCTATTGTGAAGGAAAATGCTGAAGCAGCTACAATACATAGATGTGCTTCAGGTTTTTAATTAGTTAGCCTTTTAGAAATAACCAAAACCAAAAATATTGCAAATACAAAACAGGAGGCAAGACTTCCAGCTGTGGTAAACTGAAGAAATCAGCAAATACTCTCCCCACAAAACTACTACAAAACTGGACAAAGGTGTTAAAAACAACCATTTCAAGGGCTCCAGAAAACAATTACAGTCAAATGACAAATTTTAAAGTATTTATGAAAAATGTGGAACTTTGGGTAAGAACAGTGGGAGTCAGTGCATTTATTGCTTGGGGTTGCTCCTTATCCAACCCCCACTCCAAGCACAACCCTTGCATTAGTTGTACTTGGGCAGGGCTGACCACAGAAACCAACAGCTTCACTGTTGAGGTTGCTGATGTGATCTGAAATGGATGGCAAAACCCCACAACCCTGTGGCACTGAGAATAAAACCATTAAATAGAACTAGTAAGGAACAGATAACAGCCTCTGTTGGCCTGAGGCTGCTGTTCCAGGTGGGAAGAGGGGCAGACTAAGAGAAACATAGAAATTTAACAAGGAGGTTCTGGAAATGAGAGCCACCAGGAGCTAAGTAAACTCTACATATATCCCTGGCTAACTGGAGGCTGCATATATACTCAGAGTTGAACTGGAGAGATCCTAAGCTCTCCATATATCAAAGGCTGACTGGGATGTTTCCCACATATGAAGAGAAGAAATTAGAATCTTAGCAGAAAGTAAAAGTTGAGGCATGCTTGAAAACTAGATGAGCTCCCCAACATATCCACAGATGGATCTGCAAACAGTAGAAGCCCTACTGGCTCAAGATGTTTGAGCACAACCTCTAACTAATCATTGGCTGACCACTATGCTATGGGACCCCAAGTTAAAAATAAAAACAACTGAGCAGAGACTTGAGTGGCTGCAACCCACAGAGAAGAAAGATCCCATACATTTAGTCCAATCAAGTTACATAAATATAAGCAAACTTACATAGTAACAGCAATAGTGATAACCTCAGGGGTGGGGAGGTGAGCTGGGGAGGAATCAGATTCAGAGTTGTTACAACATATTATCAAATAGGTCGAATTTTAAACAAACAAAAAAAGTTACAAGACATGTAAGAACCAGGAAAATGTGACCCATACTCAGGGGGTAAAAAAGCAGGTAACAAAGTGGGCCCAGATGCTGTGTTCAGGAAGACTTCAGAGCATCAAAAAAAAATCAAATTCTAAAGTTGTAGTACAATACTAGAAACGAAAAATTCACTAGATTGACCCAATAGCAGATCTGAGATAGCAGAAGAAAAAAAAAATCTGTGAACATAAAATACACTCTCAAGAATAGAGACTTAGAGGTCTGGAGAAAAATGAAGAGACTCAAGAGACCTATGAAATAATTCTCAGTGCACCAACATAACCTAATGGGAATATCATGAGAAAAGGAAAGAAAGGGGCAGGAAAAAATACTTGAAGAAATAATGGCTTAAAGCTTTCCAAATTTGATGAAAAATAATATACAAAACTCAGAAACTCTCAAGTAGGATGGACACAAGAGTTCTGCATTAGATACTTCATAGGCAACCACAGATCAAGTCAAAGTCTTGAAAATAATGGGAAAACTAAGGATATTAATGACTGACTTTTCATCAGATATAATGGAGGCCAGAGGGCAGTGGAACACCATAACTGCAGTGGTGGTGATGAAGAGGACAAAAATTCTATATCCAGTTTAAAAAAAAAAACAAAAAACCCATCCTTCAAAAATGAAGACAAAATGAAAACAATCCAAGATAAGTAATGACTGAAAGACTCTGCTGTCAGCAGATGTGCCTTACAGGAAATAAATAGAATTCCTTTGATCTGAAAAGAAATGACTCCAGAGAGTAACTCAAGTCCACAGGAAGAAATGAACAACTAGAAATGACAAATATGTGGATAAATAAAACAACATATTGTTGAGTTTAACATATATAGATGTAATGCATATGACAGTAACAGCACAAAGGGCGGGAGGGAATTGAGCTATACTGAACAACGCTGCTGCATTTTACCAGAATTAAAATACTATTAATCTGAAATAAATTGTTAAGAAATGAAGATGCACACTGCAATTCCTAGATCAATAAGAAAATAACTAAACCAAAAGAGGGTTAAAAAAAATAAACAGGAGTTAAAATAGTCAACTGAAAAACAGTCAACAAAAAAGAAAAATATACAATTCTGAAATTCAAATTTGTTTGTAACAGAAGATATAGGAAGACTGCAAGCAACAAACAAAACATAAGATAATGGCAAATGTAAATTCTATCAATCAATAATTATTAAACTAAATGTGAAAAGTACTAAACACTTCAATCAAAAGGCAGAGATTATCTGACAATTTTTAAATAGCAAGATTCTACTACAACTTATCTATAAAAGACACTTTAATTTTTGGTTTTTTTGTCTCTTTAGGGCAGCACCCTCGGCATATGGAGGTTCCCAGGCTAGGGGTCGACTCCAAGCTGTAGCTTCCAGCCTACGCCACAGCCAAAGCAATGCCAGATCTGAGCACAATCTGTGACCTACACCACAGCTCATGGCAACACCAAATTCCTAACCCACTGAGCGAGGCCAGGGATCGAACCCGCATCCTCATGTATGCTAGTTGGGTTCACTAACTGCTGAGCCATGACAGGAACTCCAAAAGACACACTTTAGATTTAAAAATAAAAACAGAAAAATTTAAAATAGATTCAAAGTTAAAAGATGGAAAAAGACAAATCATACAATGATGACCACAAGAGAGCTGGAGAAGCTATGTTAATGTAAAACAGAATAGATATTAAGACAAATATTACTATAGACAATGAGGAACATTTCATAATGATATAAGAGTAAATGCATCAGAAAATATGATCGATAATCATAAATGTCTACATGGTTAAAAACAGAGTCCCAAATTTTACAAAGCAAAACTTGACAGAAGAGAAGAAATAGATAATTATATTTGGAGGTTTAAATACCCTACTCTCAAAAACAGAACAACTAAATAGAAATTAAGCAAGGACAGAAAGGAGTTAAATAATATCATAAATCAACTTCATGTAAGCAACATTTATAGAACACCCTACTCAACAAGAACAGAATACATATTTTTCTCCAAGCACACAAAGAATGTTCTCTAGGAGAGACCAAATGCTAGGTCAAAAAACAAGTCTTAATAAGCAAAACATTTTTAAATAATCCATGGTTCAAAGAAGTAATCACAGGAGTTCTCACTGTGGCTCTATGAGTTAAGAACCCAACTAGCATCCACAAGGATGTGGGTTTGATCCCTGGCCTCACTCAGTGGGTTTAAGGAAACTCAGATGAAATAAAGCCCAAAAGAGATAAAAATTACTGAAAGTGTCCAAATAGAAAATCTGAAAATCCCATAACAAGAAACTGAATTAATTCAAAATATTCCCTCAATGAAGAGCCCAGGTCCAAATGGCATCACTGGTCAATTATATCAAACATTTAAAGAAGAAATAGTACCAACTTTTCACAAATTCTTCCAGAAACTGAAAAGGGACCACTTCCCAACTCATTCTATGAGGCCAAAGTCAGGCAAAGATAAAAGGATTGAATTTCTTTATCCCAAGAGATGAAAACTACAGCTCGATACCCTTCAAGAACATTAATAGAAACATTCATGAATAGGAAATCAAATCCAACAACATAAAATCCAACTCCCATTTATGATAAGAAACGGTCAACAAACTAGCAATAGAAAACTTCTTCAACCCAACAAAGGGCATATGAAAAGTAAAGCTAGTATCTTACTTCACAATGAAGACTGAATGCTTCTCCCTAAGGTCAAGGAACAAGGCAAAAATGTCCGCTCTGTCCATTTCTGTTCAAATTCTACCGGAGGTTCTCATCAGTAGAAAAAGGCCAAAAAAAATATTTTTTTTTTTAGACATCCAAACTGGAAATAAATAAAACTGGTTTTATTTTCAGATGACACGACCATCTACGTAGAAAATCCTAATGAACACACAAAAACTGTACTCAAACTAATAAACAGGTTTATCAAGGTTGTAGGATATGAGATTATCACACAAAAACCCATTGTTTTTATAATGCCTGCAATGAACAATCTAAAAATGAAATTAAGAAAACAATTCCACTTTGCTATAGAGCAGAAATTAATATAACATTGTAAATCAACTCTACTTTAATAAAAAAAATTTAAAGAGTTAAAAAAACAGTTCCATTCACAACATAATCAAATATAATAAAATACTCAGGGAATAAATTCAACAAAAATGTAAGATGTATATACTGCCAACTATAAAACATTACTGAAATAAATTAGAGAAGATCTAAATAGACTTAGAAACACTTTATATTCATGAATTGGAAAACTCAATGTTAAGATGTCAATCTTCCCATGGTGACCGAGATATTCAGTGCAATCCCAGACTAAACTGGAACCCACATATATTATTGGTGGGAATGTAAAATGGTACATCCACTTTGGAAAACAGTTTGTCTGTTTCTGAAAAAATTAAAATCCACTTACCATATGACGCAGCAAATCAACTCTTATGTATTTAAACAAGGGAAATGAAAACATATGCTCAAAGACTACTATGTGAATATTCATAGCCATATTATAGTCAAAAAACTGCAGTCAAATCCATCAACTAGTGAATGGGTACACAAATTGTGGTACACCTATACAACAGAATAAAAAGGAACAAACTAGTACTTACTAATATATGGATAAACCTCAAAAACATTATGCTATGGAAGTTCCCCTGTAGCACAGCTGGCTCGGGATCTAGCATCGCTACAGCTGTGGCACGGGTTCAATCCCTGGCCCGAGAACTTCCACATGCCATGGTAGTGACAAAAAAAAAAACAAAAATCGAAAAACACACCATGCTGAAAGAAGCCAAAAATAAAAGACCTCAGGATATATGAAACCATTTATAAGAAAATTTTGAAAAGAGACAGAAAGCATAACAGTGGTTGCTCAGGTAGGAACTGCAATGGGTAGTTGATTATAAATGGTTAAGTTTTTAAGGTGATGAAAACGTTCTAAAACTGGGTTGTGATTATTGCACAAAAGTGGAAATTTACTAAACATCACTGAATTACACACTCATGATGGGTGAATATTACAATGTGCAAATTATGCCCCACTAAAGCTGTTAAAACAAAAATAAATCATCACCTCAGAATGTTTTGATTATGCTATACAATTTCTTCCCTTGGTATTTCTACAGTTCTTCCATTTACTCACACAGATCACATATTAACCACTTATTCAAAGGAATAGAGAAAAATTATTTTGTTTATCTCTAATTCATTTGGAAACTTCTAAAATATATGCAATGCGGAATTAGTTTATAACAATATAAACCATGAATAGACTTTTGGAACTGCTACTTTGTTCTCTGGTTTACTTGACTATTTTTCAACAAATACTATTTGATAATTATCACCTAATATATCTTACAACTTTTTCATATACACATTAATGTCATTTTATCAAATTGTTTAAAGCAGCTGCCATAAATTTAGCACATCAGAATCAACTGGTGGGTTTTAGAAAAAGAAACACAAAAGCAAAATAACCCTATTTCATTACTTGTAGCAGGGCCTAAGAATTTATATTTTTAAAAGCTCCCAGCTGACTCTTTTACCCAGACTCAAGAACTGTTGCTTTAAACACAGTGCTTTTATAATGTTAAGGTACTTAAGAATCACCCAGAATTCTTAAAGTCTTAAAATGAAGACTGATTCACTATGTCTGGGGTGGGGAATTGAGATTCTGTATTTACAACAAGTTTGCAGGTGATGTTGATGTTGCTAGTGGCAAGGTTTCAAGGTATCTCACTTGGTTAAATATTAAATACATCAATACAATAAACATGGGGATTTAGTAATTTGGCCTTCCCATTAGCTAGGGTATAAGTCTTCATTTATTCAAACTTCAATGGTATGCCTACCATTAAGGTTTTATTGTTCACATACACACAATAAGCTGATGTATGGTGTCTGCTGCCCCAGTTTTTATGACTGCTACTAGGGGATGCTCTCGAGGCCAAGGGATTTTGCATTCCTGGTCCCATGGGACTGTTAATGATTTGCGTTATCCAGAAAGCTCATACACCAACTAGTGCTTTTTGTTACTGCTGCTGGGAATACCTCTATCCTGCCTGGCTCTGGTGGCCAGTGAGGCCTATGCTTGTGGGTCCCACAGTACTTATAACCAAGGCACTAAGAAGAGTTCTTCAACAGTTACCACCCCAGGGCACAGCACGAGGCCACAGACCCAAGAGCTTGGTCTGTGAAGGCGGCCTACTGGCTTATCATAACTGCAGCCTGAGGGGACAGTCTTGCATCTAGGGGCTAACTATAATGCTTTCCAGAGACCTTGGAGGGTGGGTACTATCCTTTACATTCATCCTCTGGCATGCTCTGGGGCACCAGTATCTCCTGGAGAGGAGTTTTACATGTGTCCGGTACACTGGTTTTTTGCAGCTGCTGCCCAGGGAACACCCCTTGATCGCCTGGCTCTGGGGACCAGAAGGTCTTGCATTCTTGGTTCCCATGGGATTGTGGCAATCAGATAGACAGTTCTAGGCAGCATTCCCCCCACCCAAGGCACCGCACAGACTGAGGAGGCACACCTCCCCGTCTTTCTAAAAAGGAGGCCTCTTTGCTTGCCTTTAGCACCAGCTTAGGGGCATGCTGCAAGTTGGCACATATTCAGTGGCCTAGGAATGTAGGGTGCTCTCCCTGGTCTTGCTCCAGATCATGAGTATCACCTAGGAAAGGGCTAATACACTCATCTGGAGCCCTGATTTTTGCAACTGCTACCCAGGGGACACCACCAGATTACCTGGCTCTGGTTGCCAACAGGGCCTACACTTGCAGTCCCCAAAAACTGTATATATTTGCATAATTTTAAAAGCTGGTATCTGAGGATCTGGCTTCTAGTTAGCCTGAATGTAGGTGCTGAGATCCTCCTTTTGGGGATGCTGACAGGTCTTGGCACACCCTTAACCACTAGGAGCTATTAAAAATATGATAAGCTGGTTAGACAAGCACAAAGGTTTGAGAAACAACCAAAAGCTGAGGCAGGGCTGAATAAGGTTCATCTCCTACATGATAGGATCAAGACTGGGAGCGGTGGTTGCTTTATCTACTGCATAGAAACCAATACAGAGAGCAAAGCAAAATAAAGAAACAGAAGAATATGTTCTAAATGAGAGAACAAGATAAAACCTCAGAGGAAAAAAACTTAATGAAACCAGAGATACATAATTTGCTTGATAAGGAGTTCAGAGTAATGGTCCTAAAGATGCTCACTGAACTGGGAAGAAGAATGGATAAACACAACAGATTCATTCAAAATATCTAGCTGTGAGGAGTTCCCATTGTGGCTGAGCAGTATCGACCCCAGCTAGTATCCATGAGGATGCAGGTTTGATCCCTGGCCTCGCTCAGTGGGTTACGGATCCAGTGTTGCTGTGAGAGGTGGTGTAGGTCACTACTTGGCTAGGATCCCATGTGGCTGTGGTATATGCTGGCAGCTGCAGCTCCGATTTGACCCCTAGCCCGGGAATCTCCATGTGCCACAGGTGTGACCTAAAAAACTCTAGTTGTATAATATTCTAAACTTTTTAAGTCTTGTTTCTAAATTTTTATCTTATTTTGGTCTATGTTATTACTCTGTTCTTTTCTTAGATCCTTTTTTTGATTAACTAATCCATTATATATACAGATATTTTTTCTTGTTGAAATAGGTGGGTAGAATCGAACAAACTTTAAGGTAGCTTGCTAGTCTTATAAGCTGAATAATTGGTGACAAGGGTTTTTGTCTTTCAAGTACATAGCCTTTTGCAGCATGGACTTCTCTTCCTCATCTGGCTGTAAATCTCCTGTGTTTCACTACTCATTTTCAATCTTATTGTACCATAATCTGAAGATGTTCTATATAAAATTTATGCTGAAAAGTATTCACTAAGAAATTGTATATATTCAAATCTGTGCACTAAAGCACATATGCTGTTTTCATCTTGTTCTCTCAAAAATTTATATTATTATATTACTAAGAGGAATTAATTTTTTATCTATTTGAATTGAATTTTTGATAATAAGATACTATCTCCTACTCGAGTATTCTGGTATACAGTTCTTGAAACTATCAGTTTTTGTTTCCATGTTTTCCTGTTACATAACTTGGAATGCATCTGCTAGAATATAAGAACAGTGTGTAAGACATATCTCAATTTTAAAAAGGGCATTTTGGTTTAGGTATTTTATAAATTTTCATTATACATGAATTGAAAATGATTTTAAAATGGTAATGTACAGGAAACACTATTTTGTTTACATAAATTAAGCACACTATAAATAATTTAGTTGAAGATAAGTTCTGAATATGCAAAAAAATTCTAAAAACTAAGAAAATTTAAGAAATAAATCATTTGAGATATGTTTTCAATAAAATATAGTCAAGTACGCAAATCATAATTCTATGTATTTTATGCTAGGTTCTTCAACCACAATGTGGATGCCTGAGATACAGAATAAGTTTTGGAAAATATATTTGGGAAAAATGCACAGGCAAATGTGATTTACTTCACTCTTGGTTTTTAATTATAGTAAAAGTAAAAAGGAAATGAAATAAATCATCCACAAGAGGAACATTAAACACTGCAAACAATTTTTTTCATATCTTGGTGTTTTAACATAGGGCTAAATTCAGTCTTGGTTCTGGGCGATGAAGCCTGATATGATGCAGGGAGTAAATGGGCTCTAAATGAGCAGGGTGATCATGATTAGCTAACAATGGCTACCTAAGATCCACCTAGGGAAATGGGCATGGGCTTGGATGTTGCTAGTAATGGATAACAATAACTTTCTCCTATAGCCAGTGGATGGGTAAATCACCTGCTCTTCTTTATAGCTCACTTAAGAAAGGGTGGAGGAGGGATTTGGCTGCCCAAACACCTGGCAGGGGTGTACACCTGGCACGTGATGACAGAGTCCTAATTTTTTTCCCAAATCCATTTTTCACCAGCAAATGACACCTGTAACCCTTTGAAGAGTAATCCCTATTTTCTCCCACTGAAAAAGACAGCTGAAGGGAAGCAAAGGAAACACCATCCTGGGTTTAGATCTGAAGTGTTCCACACTTTGGACCAAACAATGATTTAAAACTTTTACATTACAAGTTAAAAATAAATAATATTAATATAATACATAGATTATATAATTACAAACTATAAAATGAGGTAAGCAGGAATACATTTGGGAGTGCCCGTCACAGCTCGGTGGAAACGAGTCTGACTAGCATCCATGAGGACGCAGGTTTGATCCCTGGCCTTGCTCAGTGGGTTAAGGATCTGGCATCACCATGCACTATGGTGCAGGTTGCAGACTTGGCTCAGATCTGGCATTGCTGTGGCTATGGTGTAAACCGGTGGCTACAGCTCCTATTAGACCCCTAGCCTGGGAACCTCCATATGCCACAGGTGCAGCCCTAAAAAGACAAACAAACAAACCAAAAACTAAAAAAAAAAAGAATACACTTGCTTTGGTCACAGCTCATTAGCCATGTTTGAGAAGTAACCTGTCTTACCAAGCTAGAATTTCAGGTGTACATTATTACATGGTAGGAGGATTTTTCAATCTTCCTTTGGGTATGAATTTGAAAGACAGCACTGGGTAAAAAGAGATGCCTGATTCCTTTCCCTTCAGGCTAAGACAGACAACTCTGAACCAAGGTGAAGATTCAGTGTAGCAACTGAGAGACAGTTATGCAGAATGTGGCTGAATACAGGAAAATGGTCTGCTGCCTGGAACTGTACCAAGTGAAACATGTGAAAAAACCACCTGAAGAAGAGAACTAAAGTAGGATTCATCGGTGCAACAGTTTTAGTATTGAAAGGTCAAAGAAGGTGGCCACAGAAAACCATTAAAAAAAAAAAAGATAACTACCTAAACCTAGCTCCTATTTTCCAGTGACTGGCCACACTTTGATAAAATAAAAATAATTGTTTATATATAGCAATTTGTTATCAGGTCACACAAATCCCCAGGAGAAACAAACCACAGAAATAAGAACTGTGAAGGTTCAGAAAGCAGTTTTACATCTAGTCCAAGACTATTTTACAATCCCTTCCTGCTCTTAGAGAAAGAATATAGTAGTTTCGGTGAACAATGTAATAAAGTGAACATCAAGCAGTACTATATTCATCACTAGACAAAGGGTCAGTGGAGACTCTCAAGTTGAAAAAGAATTCTAACGTGTTCCACTTAAGGAGCAACTACAACCAATAACACTTAAAACAGAATGGGAATACACAAAATGATAAAGGTATGGTATGAGTCAAAAAACTAGTAGGTAAAGTGGTCACAATAAAGGCTTCAAAGACCTTATCAATCTTTAATTCCCTTGGAATATTAGTCTAACATACAAAACTTTTTTTTTTCTTTTGTCATTTCAGGGTCGCACCCGCAGCATATGGAGGTTCCCAGGCTAGGGCTCTAATCAGAGCTGTAGCTGCCAGCCTACGCCACAGCTACAGCAAAGCCAGATCTGAGCCACATCTGCAAACTACGCCACAGCTCACGCCAACGCCAGATCCTTAACCCATTGAGCAGGGCCAGGGATCGAACCCGCAACCTCAGGTTTCCTAGTCAGATTCATTTCCACTGTACCACAACGGGAACTCCTACAAAACTTCTAAATTTAGAAATATATTAGATGTTTGCCTGTTTATAAAAGTATTTATTCAAACTTGGTTTCAAAAGTTCACCAGTGACATTAATTTGCCACTACTGTGGTAACCAGATAAAATTTTAAATCTAAGAGTACTTTCAAATCTATTATTAATCATTTGTAAATGCACATTAAAAATCTCCCCAATTAAATCTTTAGGGCTTTAAATATGTAGTGACTATCTGAAACAGCTCCTCTTGAACTGTTTTTCAATATATGGCTGAATACAAATAACTTTCAAACAAAAACTTCAACATTACAAAAGTTTCCAAGCTCAGAAAAAAAGAGTTAAAGCATAATCATGAAAAGTGAGTGCAAAAAAAAAAATTAACTCAGTAAAAAGGCATGCAGTATAAAATCAGAATGGCGGCTGGCTTAAACTTCTAAATTTCCAGAGAGCAACCTACAGAACTCATCCTTGTCTCTCTCAAAACAACATTTTTAACATTATATATAAACTTGCAAGAAACAGGGTAGGAATCACATTATAGTACAAAATAAAACTTCCTTCCACTTCATCATTGTTCTTTAGTACAGAATGGTGGCCTCTAAACTCTCTTATGCTACTTTAAAGAGTTATCATAGAACATAATAAAGGTAGAATAAACTTATATAACATTAGAAATGTTTTACTTATCTGCTTTGCAAAGACAAAAAGCCTTTTTCAACGTCAAAATTTTAACAAAAATGAAAAAAATTATAATAGGGATAAAAGATTCTCAATGACCAAAGATACACAGAATAAGTCTAATAAAGGATGAAGATAGACAGGTAATAAATAGACATAGATACATAAAAATGGTAAATTTTTATACAAAAGATAACTTAAACAGAATACAGAATAAAACACTCTTCTGAAAGAAAAGAGTAGAGCAGACTGTATTTTCCACGAATTAACACAATAATATTACCAGTCCCACATGCTCTTCAAAACATTGCCATTTCAGAAGTTCCCGTTGTGGCTCAGTGTGTTATGAACCCAACTAGTATCCATGAGGATGCGGGTTTGATCCCTGGCCTCGCTCAATGGGTTAAGGATCTGACATTGCTATGGCTGTGATGTAGGTACAGCTCCAACTCGACTCCTACCCTGGGAACTTCCACATGCCACAGGTGTGGCCTGAAGAAGCGAAAAACTAAAAACCCAACAAAAAATTTCTGTTCCTCTCAGAGAGATGGGCCTATTTCCTTTTCTTGAATCTGGGGGAAGGCTTGTGATTGGGTTATTCAAATGCTGAAATTCTCCCAGACATAGACCAAAAAAACAAAATCTCTCCCTTGACCTCTGAAGTACAACTACAGTGTAAAAAGTCTCACAATCCTGGAGTTCCCATCGTGGCTCAGTGGTTAACGAATCCGACTAGGAACCATGAGGTTGCAGGTTCGATCCCTGGCCTTGCTCGGTGGGTTAAGGATCTGGCATTGCCGTGAGCTGTGGTGTAGGTTGCAGATGTGGCTCGGAACCCAGGTTGCTGTGGCTGTGGCAAAGGTCAGCAGCTACAGCTCCTGTTAGACCCCTAGCCTGGGAACCTCCACATGCCGTGGGTGTGGCCCTACATAAGGGAAAAAAAGAAAAAGAAAAAGTCTCACTATCCTGTAGCCACTCTGCTGAAATGACCACATAATGATAAAGATGCCTATGGAGCCCTAGTTCTTCCAGCCTCAGCTGTCTGAATCTTCCTGATCTAGTCACCACTTATGTGAGTAAGGAAGCCTTCTGATGATTTCAGTCTTCAGCCTTGAAGCTGTCCATGCTGACACCAAATGCAGCAGAAACTAGCCATCCCCACTGAACCCTCATCAGACTACAAATCCAGGAGCATGTTATTTTTAGCTCTAAGTTTTCAGGTGGTGTTACACAGCCATAGTTAAGTGACAAAATAGTACTAGGATACAGATTGTCAATTCCTATATAAATTTAACAAAATTACAATTAATACTCCAAAAAGATTTTGGAGAAAATCTGATATAATGAACCTCTGGCAGTTTAAAGACAGCCATAAATTCTTGGACACTAACTGTATTATCCCTTCAGATTAGACCAACTCACAGATGAATACTGTCAAATGACCTTTATGACCTTTTCTTTCTTTCTTTTTTTTTCTTTGGTCATTTTGAGGCCGAACCCACGGCATATGGAGGTTCCAGGCTAGGGGTCTAATCGGAGTTGTAGCTGCCAGCCACAGCCACAGCATTGCCAGATCCATATTGCATCTGCAACCTACACCACCACTCATGGTAACACCAGATCCTTAAGCCACTGAGCGAGGCCAGGGATTGAACCCACAACCTCCTGGTTCCTAGTTGGATTCATTTCCACTGCGCCATGACGGGAAATCCCAAATGACCTTAGTAAATGGCATGTGGAGCAGAATTCGCAGCCAACCCCACATAAATAAACACCTGACCCACTATTGTGAACAAAAAATGACTGTGTTTTAATCCACTAAGTTTGGAGTAGTTTGTTATGCAGCAACAGATACTTGGAATGGGTTCTAAGATTTATCTGAAAGAATAACTATTGACAAATAGCTAGGAAAACGATAAAATGCTTTGCTGTACAGATATAAAATGTAACAATCTATAAAAGTTACAATACATTAAAGTATGGTAATATGGTATAGTAATAGAACATAAGTACATCGGGGATTGGATTAAGATGGCAGAATAGAAGGACTGGAGCTCAACTTCTCTCATAAAAACAACAAAATTACAACCAAATGCCGAGAAACCTTCAATCAAATGGGCTGCAAACTTTCAAAAACATATCCTGCTCCAGAAGACAAAGAGGAGACCATATCAAGAGGCAGAAGGGGCGATTATGCAATATAAGCAACCCCATACCTCCCAGGTGGGAAGCACCACAGACTGAAAAGTAACTGTATCACCTACAGGACTGACAGTTCTGAGCCCAACATCGAATCGCCATGCATGGGAATCTGGCACAGGGAGAAAGAGCCCCCGGAGCATCTGGCATTGAAGGCCAGTGGGGCTTGTGTGCAGGAGCTCCACAGGACGGGGGGAAAAGGAGACACCATTCTTGAAAGGCACACACAGACTTTCACATGCACTGGGTACCAGGGCAAAGCAGAGTCTTCATAGGATTTGGGTCAAACCTGACTGCAATTCTCGGAGGATATCCTGGGAAAACAGGAGTGACTGTGGCTTGCTGAGGGGAAAGGGCATTGGAGGCAAAACTCTCAGGAACATTCATGAGCCTGCATTTCTCTGGACATAATCATTTTTGGGAAAATTTGGTCCCTCCCATCAGCACTGAGAAGCCCCAGGCCAAACAATAATCCAGGTAGGACCACAGCCCCACCCATCAGTAAACAGGCTGCCTAAAGACCCCTCAGGCACAAAGCCAGCCTCTAATCTCACCCAGAGAAAAAGCCTCACCCACCAGAGGGATAGGAATCAACCCCACCTACAAGTGGGCAGGCACCAGTCCCTCCCACTGGGAAGCCTACAGCAAGCCCCCCACCACTACCCCATACCAACTTCAGCCACAGGGGAGGCAAACACCAGAAGTAAGAGAGGCTACAACTCTATTGTCTGCAAAAAGGTTACCATGCCAAAAACCTATAAAAATGAAAAGACAGAAAACTATAACTCAGATAAGGGAGAAAGAAAAAAGCCCAGAAAAACAGTTCAGTGATGAGATTATCAGCCTCTCAGAGAAAGACTTTAGACTGTTGACACTGAAGATGATGTAAGACACTGGAAATAAACCGGAGGCAAAGATTGATAATTTACAGGAAACACTGAGCAAAGAAATACGAGATATAAAAATTAAACAAGATGCAAAACACAATAACTTAAATAAAAAATTCATTAGAAGCACCAACTGTAGAATACAGGAGGCAAAAGAACGAATCAGCGAGGTGGAAGACAGATTAGTGGAAATCACTAACACAGAAGAGAAAAGAGGTAAAAGATTGAAAGGAAATGAGAGTCTCAGAGAACTCTGGGATGATGTAAAACACACCAACATCCGTATTATAGGGGTGCCAGAGGGAGAAGAGAGAGAGAAGGCGACAGAAAAAATATTCGAAGAGATAATAGCCAAAAACTTCCCTAACATGGGAAAGGAACCACTCAATTAAATCCAGGAAGCTCAAAGATAACCATATAAAATAAACCAAAGGATGACCACCCCAAGACAAAGAGAAAATATTGAAAGCAGCTAGGGAAAAGAAACAAATAACATACAAGGGAACCCCCATAAGGTTATTAGCAGATTTTTCAGCTGAAACTAGGCAGGCCAGAAGGGAGTGGCATGAGATACTTAACGTGATGAAAGGAAAAATCTTCCAACCAAGATTACTTTACCCAGCAAGACTCTCATTCACATTTGAAGGAGAGATGAAAACCTTTACAGGATTTCCCGTCGCGGCTCAGTGGTTAACGAATCCGACTAAGAACCATGAGGTTGCGGGTTTGATCCCTGGCCTTGTTCAGTGGGTTAAGGATCCGGCGTTGCCGTGAGCTGTGGTGTAGGTTGCAGACGCGGCTTGGATCCTGTGTTGCTGTGGCTGTGGTGTAGGCTGGCGGCTACAGCTCCAATTAGACCCCTAGCCTGGGAACCTCAATATGCCGCAGGTGCAGCCCTAGATAAGGCAAAAAGACAAAAAAAAAAAACCCTTTATAGATAAGCAAAAGGTAAGAGATTTCTACGACACTAAACCAGCTGTACAACAGAAGTTCTAAAGGAACTTCTCTAGTCGAAAAGAAAAGGCCACAACCAGAAACAAAAACACCACAAATGACAAGGCTCACCAGTAAAGGCATATATACAGTAAAGATACTAAATCACCATGCACAACTGTGTGACCAAAATTAGAAATCATGAGAACACAAATGCAGAACACTGGAGATGTACTTGCAGTTAAGAAACCAACAGCTGGAGTTCCCGTTGTGGCGCAGAAGTTAACGAATCCAACTAGGAACCATGAGGTTGCAGGTTCGATCCCTTGCCTCACTCACTGGGTTAATGATCCGTGGTTGCCATGAGCTGTGGTGTAGGTCACAGATGTGGCCTGGATTCTGCATTGCTGTGGCTGCAGCACAGGCCAGCAGCTACAGCTCTGATTAGACCCCTAGCCTGGGAACCTCCACATGCTGTGGGTGCAGCTCTAAAATGACAAAAAGGCAAAAAAAAAGAAAAAGAAAAAAAAAGAAGAAACCAACAACTTAAAACAATCTCATTTATATATAGACTCCTATATCAAAACATCAGCGTAACTGCAAACCAACAATCTACAACTGATACACAAACAAATAAGAAAAATCAACTCAAATACAACATTAAGGATAGTCATCAAACCACAATAGGAGACAACAAGAGATAAGAGAAGAAAAAAGAGCAACAAAAACCCAAAACAGTTAATAAAATGGCAATAAGAACATACATGTCAATAATCACCTTAAATGTTAATGGACTGAACGCCCCAACCAAAAGACATAGACTAGCTGAATGCATACAAAAACAGGACCCATATAGATGCTGTCTTCAAGGGACCCACTCCACTTCTAGGGACACATACAAATTGAAAGTGAGAGGATGGAAGAAAATATTCCATGCAAACGGGAATCAAAGGAGAGTCGGAGTAGCAATACTCCTATCAGACAAAATAGACTTTAAAAAGAAGAACGTTTGAAGAGACAAGGAAGGGCACTACATAATGATCCAAGGATCAATCCAGGAAGATATGGCAATTTTAAGTATCTATGCACCCAACATAGGATCACCACAATATATAAGGCAACCGCTGACAACCTTAAAGGAGAAATCAACAATAACACAATCATAGTGGGGGACTTTTAACACTCCACTTACAGCAATGGATAGATCATCCTGACAGAAAATCAGTACGGAAACACAGGCCCTGAAGGAAGCATTAGATCAGATGGACTTAATAGATATTTATAGGACATTCCATCCAAAAGAAACAAAATACACATTCTTCTCAAGTGCGCACAGAACAGTCTCTAAGATTGACCACATCCTGGGCTACAAATCAAGCCTCGGTAACTTTAAGAAAATTGAGGTCATATCAAGCATCTTTTCTGACAACAATGCTATACAACTAGAAATCAACAACAAGAAAAAAACGGCAAAAAATACAAACACATAGAGACTAAACAGCATGCTACTAAACAACCAATGGATCACTGAAGAAATCAAAGAGGAAATTTAAAAATACCTAGAAGCAAATGACAACAAAGATATGACACTCCAAAACCCACTGATGCAGCAAAAGCAGTTCTAAGAGGAAAGTTTATAGCAGTACAAGCCTACCTCAGGAAACAAGAAAAGCTCAAATAAGCAACCTAACTTTACATCTAAAGTGGCTAGAGAGGGAAGAACAGACAAGACCTAAAGTTAGTAGAAGAAAAGAAATCATAAAGATCAGAGCAGAAATCAATGAAATAGAAAAGAAGAAAACCATAGAAAAGATCCATGAAACTAAAAGCTGGTTCTTTGACAAGATCAACAAAATGGATAAACCCTTAGCCAGACTTAGCAACAAAAAAAGAGAGAGGACACAAATCAATAAAATTAGAAATGAAAAAGAAGTAACAGCGGACATCACAGAAATACAAAGGATCATAAGAGACTACTATATGCAACTATATGGCAATAAAATGGAAAACCTAGAAGAAATGGACACATTCTTAGAAAAGTACAATCTTCCAAGACTAAACCAAGATGAAATAGAAAATATTAATAGACCAATCACAAGTTCTGAAATGGAAACTGTGATTAAAAAGCTTCCAACAATCAAAAGTCCAGGACCAGATGGCTTCACAGGCAAATTCTATCAAACATTTAGAGAAGAGCTAACACCTATCCTTTTGAAACTATTCCAAAAAATTGCAGAGGAAGGGACATTCCAAAACTCATTCCTGATACCAAAACCACACAAAGATACCACAAAAAAAGAAAATCACAGGCTAATCTCACTGATGAACATAGATGCAAAAATCCTCAACAAAGTACTAGCCAACCGAATCCAACAATACATTAAAGGGATTTATCCCAGGGATGCAAGGATTCTTCAATATTCGCAAATCAATCAGTGTTACACACCATATTAACAAACTGAAGAATAAAACCATATGATCCTCTCAATAGACGCAGAAAAAGCCTCTGACAAAATCCAACACCCATTTCTGATTAAAAAAAAGAAAAAAAACCTTCAGAAAGTGGGCATAGGGGGAACCTACCTCAACATAATAAAGGCCATCTATGACAAACCCAGAGCTCACAGCATTCTCAACGGTGAAAAGTTGAAAGAATTCCTGCTGAGATCAGGAACACGACAGGGATGTCCACTCTCGCCACTTCTATTCAACATAGTTTTGGAAGTCCTAGCCACAGTGGTTACAGAAGTCAAAGAAATAAAAGGAATCCAAACTGGGAAGGAAGAAGTAAAACTATCACTATTTGCAGATGACATTATACTACACCTAGAGAATTCTAAAGACTCCATCAGGAAACTGGTAGAGCTCATCAATGAATTTGGAAAAGCTGCAGGATACAAAATTAATACACAGAAATCAACTGCATTTCTATTTACTAACAAGGAAAGATCAGAAAGAGAAATTAGGGAAGCAATCCCATTTACCATCGCATCAAAAAGAATCACATATTTAGGAATAAGCCTACCTAAAGAGACAAAAGACCTGTACTCTGAAAATTATAAGGCGCTGGTTGACATGAACAGATGGAAAGGCACACCGTGCTCTTGGATTGGAAGAGTCAATATTATCAAAATGACTATACTGCCCAAGGCAATCTACACATTCAATGCAATCCCTATCAAATTACCAAGGACCTTTTTCACAGAACTAGAACAAAATATTTTTAAGTTTGTTTTGAAGCACAAAAGACCCAGAATAGCCAAAGACAGCCTGAAAAAGAAAAATGGAGCTGGAGGAATCAATCTCCCTGACTTCAGGCTATACTACAAAGCTACAGTCATCAAAACCATATGGTACTGGCACAAAGACAGAAATATAGATCAGTGGAACAGGATAGAAAGCCCAGAATTAAACCCACATACCTACAGTCAACTAATCTATGACAAAGGAGGCAAGAATATACAATGGAGAAAAGACAGCCTGTTCAGTAAGTGATGCTGGGAAAACTGAACAGCCACATGTAAAAAAATGAAATTAGAACACTTCCTAACACCATGCACAGAAATAAACTCAAAATGGATTTAGACCAGATACCATAAAACTCATAGGCCAAAACACTCTCATAGGCCAAACACTCTCCGACGTAAACAACAGGAACATCTTCTCAGATCTACCTGTTAGAGTAATGACAATAAAAAGAAAAATAAACATATGGGACTTAATTAAACTTAAAAGTTTCTGCATAGCAAAGGAAACCCTAAACAAAATGAAAAGACACCCCACAGAATGGGAGAAAATACTTACAAATGAATCAACTGACAAGAGATTAATCTCCAAAATTTACAAACACCTCCTATAGCTCAATACCAAAAAAACAAACAACCTCAGCAAAAAATGGGCAGAAGATCTAAACAGACAATTCTCCAAAGAAGACATACAGATGGCCTAAAAACCCATGAAAAGATGTTCAACATCACTAGTTATTAAAGATATGCAAATCAAAACCAGTATGAAGTACTACCATCATCAAAAAGTCTACAAACAGGAGTTCCCATTCGTGGCTCAGTGGTTAATGAATCCGACTAGGAACCATGAGGTTGAGGGTTGGATCCTTGGCCTTGCTGAGTGGGTTCAGGATCCAGCATTGCCGTGAGCTGTGGTGTAGGTTGCAGATCCGGCTTGGATCCTATGTTGCTGTGGCTGTGGTGTAGGCCGGTGGCTATAGCTCCGATTAGACCCCTAGCCTGAGAACCTCCATATGCCGCAAGCACAGCCCTAGAAACGGCAAAAAGAAAAAAAAAAGTCTACAAACAGGAAGTACTGGACGGGTGTGGAGACAAAGGATCCCTATTACACTGTTGGTGGGAATGCAAATTGGTGCAACCACTGTGGAAAACAGTACAGAGATTCCCTAGAAAACTAAAAATAGAATTACTATTTGATCCAGCAATCCCACTCCTGGGCATCTATCCAGAGGAATCCATGACTTGAAAAGACACATGTACTCCAATGTTCACTGCAGCACTCTATACAATAGCCAAGTCATGGAAACAACCCAAATGCCCATAGACAGAGGAGTGGATAGGGAAGATCTGGTACATATACACAATGGAATATTACTCAGCCATTAAAAGGAACGAAATAAGAACATTTATAGCAACATAGATGGACCTAGAAATTACCATGCAAAGTGAAACCAGTCAAACAATTAGACACCAACATCAACTGCTACCACTTACATGTGGAAACTAAAAAAAAGGACACAATGAACTTCTTTGCAGAACAGATACTGACTCACAGACTTTGGAGAACCTATGGTTTCCAAATGAGACAAGTTGCGGGGCAGGGGGATGCACTGAGGGTTTGGGATGAAAATGTTATAAAATTGAGTTGTGATGATTTTTGTACACCTATAATTGTAATAAAATTCATGAAGTAATGGAAAAAAGAAAAAACACATCATTTTTAAAAAGGAAATTCTGAAATAGACTCAAGTAGATATAAGTTTTTAGAGAATGATAAATATATTTCTTGTGTGCGTGTGCGTGTGTGTGTGTTTTCTAGGGCCGCACCTGCAGCATAGGGAGGTTCCCAGGCTAGGGGTCCAACTGGAGCTGTAGCCATCGGCCAGTGCCACAGCCACAGCAACAGCAACACAGGATCCGAGCAGTGTCTGCAACCTACACCACAGCTCAAGGCAACGCTGGATCGCCAACCCACTGAGCAATGCCAGGGATGGAATACGCAACCTCATGGTTCCTAGTTGGATTCGTTAACTACTGAGCCACGAGGGGAACTCCAAGAATGATAAATGTATTTCAAACCAAAAAGGGGTATTATGCAATAAATGGTGTTGGGACAACTAACTACTTTCTTTGGAAGGGGGAAAGTTATATTGTTATATTTTATGTCAAACAACAACAACAGAATACAGATAGCCTGAATATTTGAAAGTAGAAAATAAATCCATAAAATCGCTAAAAAGAAAGATGAATAGTTACACATTCTTAAAATGGGCCAGATCTCTCTTAAGTATAACAATAAGCAAAAGTCCTAAAATAAAATTTGACCAATGTAGGAATTATAAGCACTATAAGAGAAAAACAAAGGAAAACACTAAAAAATATAGTACTTAATCCACCACATATCAAGATTTTTATAAATTCATAAGAAAACCAGAAATAGTCCAACAGAAAAAAATGGGCAAAGGGCATAAAGAGAGACTTCACAGAAAAATATATATAGCCAATTTCTTTCTTTTCTTTTTTGGCCACCCACAAGCATATGGAGTTCCTGGGCCAGGGATCAGATCTGAGCCGCAGCCATGACCCATACTGTAGCTGCAGTAACACCAGATCCTTTTAATCCACTGTGCCAGGCTGGGGATCAAACCTGCGTCCTGGACTGCAGAGACATCACCAATCCCATTGTTCTATAGCAGAAACTTCTATGGCCAATTATTTTTAAAATGAAATACTGATTGGAGAAAACAGAATCTAGACTCTCTATAATACAACATTCACAATGTCCAGGATACAATCCAAAATCATCTGACATATGAAGAACCAAGATAATGAAATATGTTCTCAAGAGAAAAGAAAAATTCGGCAAGTTTGAGAATAACTAGATGCTCAAACAAAAAGACGAGGATTTTAAAAACGGCTGTTATTATGATCCTCAATAAGGCAAATCAAAACATGTTTTTCAGGGTGTGTTTTGTTTTGTTTTCTTTTGTTTGTCTTTTTCCAGGGCCACGCTCACGGCATACGGAGGTTCCCAGACTAGGGGTCTAACAGGAACTGTAGCTGCCGGCCTTCGCCACAGCCACAGCAACGCTGGATCCAAGCCACGTCTGCAACCTATACCACAGCTCACGGCAACGCCAGATCCTTAACCCACTGAGCAAGGCCAGGGGTCGAACCCACAACCTCATGGTTCCTAGTCAGATTCGTTAACCACTGAGCCACGACGGGAACTCCCCAAAACACGTTTTTAATAAATAAAAAATTCATCAGAAAAATGAGAAATCTTAGTAGAAAAATAAAGCCAAAAAGACAAAAGCAAATTCTACAGCTGGAAAGTTGTTTCTGAAATTGAAAATGTTCAATTAATGCATTTAATAGCCAAATGGACACAGTAAAGAGTAAGTGAACGTGAAGATAAGTCAATAGAAATTATCCAAGATGAAGGACAAAAGCACACAATTTTTTTAAGATGAAATAATAGTCTCTGGGACCTATATGATTAGACCAAGCAGTCTGACATATTTGTAACTGGAATGCCAGAAGGAGTGGAGAAAGAAAATGAGATAGAAAAAATATCTGAAAAAAAATGGTTGCAATTTTATCAATTTTGATGAATGCATCATAGTCAAACTGTTGTTATTTAAACATTAGGAGCAAATCTTCAAGGCAGTAAGAGAAAAAAAACATGTTATACACAAGGTAAAAAGCACACTGATTCACAATCTACTTCTTAAGAGGAACATGGAAGGCCAACAGAAAGTGGAATAACATCTCTGAAATGCCTTTGAAAGAAAAAAATAACTCTGCTATATATTCAGTGAAAATACCCTTCCAAGAATAAAGTCAAAATAGAAATGTTCACAGATTTTATTTTATTTTTTTTAATGGCCACACCTACAGCATGGAAGTTCACAGACCAGGGGCTGAATTGGAGTTGCAGCTGTGGCGTGCACCACAACTTGGGACACTGCTGGGTCCCTAAGCCGGTGAATGAAGCCAGGGATCAAACCCACATCCTCACAAAGACAACTTTGGGTCCTTAACCCACTGAACTACAACGGGAACTCCCATAGATTTTTTTTTTTTAATTAAGAAAATTCATTGGCACAGCAGACCTAAAAGAAACGTCAAAAAAAGTTTCTTAAGTTGAAGGGAATTGATACCAGATAAAAACTGGATCCTCAGAAAACAATAAAGAACTCAAAATGATAAATATCTGGTTAATACAAAACTTTTTCCTGATTGTCCTTTTCTTCCTAATTCTTTATAAACAATTAAACAGTTCAAAGAAAAATGTGCATCACTGTTTTATGGTTCAGAATGCACTACATATAACAACTATAATATAAAAGATGAGGAGTTCCAACATTGCAGAGCAGAAACGAATCCAACTAGGAACCATGAGGATGTGGGTTTCATCCCTGGCCTTGCTCAGTGGGTTAAGGATCCAGCGTTGCTGTGGTTGTGGCGTAGGCCAGTGGCTATAGCTCTGATTAGACCCCTAGGCCTGGGAACCTCCATATGCTCCGGGTGCAGCGCTAAAAATGACAAAAGACATAGAAAGAGAGAGAGAGAGAGAGAGAGAGAAGAAAGAAAGAAAGAAGGGGTTTCAGAGCTGTAACACTGCAAGATTTCAATATTTTATGAGAAGCAGTACATTATTAATTGCAGGTAAGCTATGAAAAGTTAAGGATGTATACCACTACCCCAGAGCAACTACTAAAAAAATAATGTAAAGAAGTATGGCCAAAAAGCCAAAAGGAAAACTGAAATCAAATTCTAAAATTATAGTTCAAATAATCCAAAGGGGGGGGTGACAAAAAGAAACATAACAACAAAAAAAACAAGGAGTTCCTGCTGTGGCATATTCGGTGTTGCCTCTGCAGCAGCTTGTGCCACTGTTAAGGTGTGGTTTGATCCCTGACCCAGGGTAGCGGGTTAAGGATTGGTGTTACTGCAACTCCAGCACAGGCTCCAGCTGAGGCCTGGATTTGATCCCTGGCCTAGGAACTTCCATATGCTGTGGGTGCAGCCAAAAAAGAAAAAAGAGAGACAACAGAAAACAAAATAATATGGTAAACCCAAACTTGCCTATATCAGTAATTATGTTAAACATTAATGGACTAAAAATTCCAATTAAAAGGCAGAGACTGTCAGAATAGCTATTAAAGCAATACCCAACTATATGCTGTCTCATCTAGTTGACACACAGATTAACCATAAAGACAGATAGGTTGAAAGTAAATGAATGGAAAAGAATATACCAAGTAGACAGTAAGCTTAAGAAGGCTAGAATGGTTATATTAATACTAGATAAAACAGATTTCAAGACAAAATTTATTCAAAATTAAAGAGAGAGAGGAGTTCCTGTCGTAGCTCAGTGGTTAATGAATTTGACTAGGAACCATGAGGTTGCGGGTTCGATCACTGGCCTTGCTCAGTGAGTTAAGGATCCGGCATTGCCATGAGCTGTGGTGTAGGTTGCAGACACGGCTCAGATCCCACGTTGCTGTGGCTGTGGTGAAGGCCGGTAGCTACAGCTCCTGTTAGACCCCTAGCCTGGGAACCTCCATATGTTGCGGGTGCAGCCCTAGATAAGGCAAAAAGACAAAAAAAAAAAAAAAAAAATTAAAGAGAGACATGTTATATACATAAAGGACAATTTGTCATGAAGACATAGCAATCGTAAGTGTGCATGTACCCAATAACAGAGATTCAAAATGAATTAGGCTAAAATTTACAGAACCAAAGAGAGAAGCAGATCATTCCACCACTATAGTTGTGATTTTAAAACCTCTCATAAGAATTGGCAAAACAGTAAGACAAAACATCAGAAAAGACATAGCTGATCTTTTCTTTTCTTTTTTTTTTGCCTTTTAGGGCCACACTCACAGCATATGGAGGTTTCCAGGCTAGGGGTCGAATTGGAGCTGTAGCTGCTGGCCTATGCCACAGTCACAGCAATGCAGGATCTGAACCACATCTGTGATCACAGCTCACCTGGCAATGGCCAGATCCTTAATCCACTAAGCAAGGCCAGAGACTGAACCTACGTCCTCATGGATGCTAGTCAGATTCATTAACCACTGAGTCACTATGGGCACTCCCTGCTGACCCTCAACAACAGCATAATAAATTATTTTCACAAGCCTGAGCTGTAAAACATTTCAATAAATTCAAAACAAGTGAAATTATAGAAAGAATGTTCTTTAGTCATAATGCAATTAAAGTTAGAAATCTATAACAATAACATTAAGAGAAAAACAAGTATTTGGAAAACAAACCACATACTTCTAAATAATCAGTGAGTCAAAGGAGAAATCTGAAAATATTTTGAATGGAAGGATGATGAAAATACCACAGAGCAAAATTTGAGATGCAATTAAAACAGTGTTTACAAGGAAATTAACAACTTTAGAAAACTATATTAGCAAAAGGGATCTAAACTCAATAACCTGAATTTTCATCTTAAGAAGCTAGAAAAGGAATAACAAATGAAATCCAAAATATACATGAAGGAAATAATAATGGGCAGAAATTAAAGAAAAATAGACAAAAATCAATGTACCAAAAGCTAATTCATTAAAAGACTGATAAAATTGCTAAGCCTATGGCAATACTGATCAAGGAGGGAAAAAGAAAAATAGAGGCCACAACTTATCAGTATCAACAATGAATATGGGCTTTATAGCTACAGATCCTGCAGCTATTAAAAAGTATAAGGCAATATTATTAACAATTTTATGCTAATAAATTTAATTTCACTTCCTAAGGTCAGTATTATCCTAATATCAAAAGCAGACACAGACATCATAAAAACAGAGAATTACAAACTACCTGAAGAACATAAAACATAAGTTGGAAAAACTCATTGACAAAACATTAAAAAATTGAAACCAATGGTGTATATATACAAAGTACAATTCGCCACAATCAACTGGAGTTTAACCCAGGTACTCAAGGTTGGTTTAACTTCTGAAAATCAATGCAATTTGTCATATTAAATAAAGGAGAAAATGAACACAGTTGTTTGAATACTGAAAAAGCACTTGACAAAATTCAATACTCTTTCATAATTAATATTAAAGGTAGATGATAATCTCCTCAACCTGATTAAAACTAACAGCTAAAATTACATGCAATGATAAAAGGCTCAATGTTTTCTAAGATCAGGAA
This sequence comes from Catagonus wagneri, assembly GCA_004024745.2. NCBI lineage: Eukaryota > Metazoa > Chordata > Mammalia > Artiodactyla > Tayassuidae > Catagonus > Catagonus wagneri. Next base: position 4,492,157 of record PVHT020000004.1, read on the forward strand.
CAAGGTGAGAGTGCCTACTCTCTCCACTTCCATTTAACAGTGTATTGGAGTACCTAGCCAATACAATAAAAAGGAAAATAAAAGCATACAGGGGAAATTTTAAGAAGTAAAACTATCCTCACTGATAGATGACATGATCATGCATGTATCAAACTCTAATGAATCTACAACAAAGCTATAAGAATGAATAGATTAAAGTGGCAAAGTTCAAAGATATGAAGTTAATAAACAAAACAGTTATATTTCTACACATTATTAATGAACAATTAGAAAGTAAAAAATTTAAAAACCCCACTTAGAATAAAAAAAAACATATGTAAGAATAAATTCAATGAGAGATATGTAAGATCTATAAAACGATTGCAAAGGGAAATTACAGACAATCTGAATAAAAAGAAATATATCACATCCATGGATTCAAGTTCATTGTCTTCAAAGACTTAATATTGTTCAAATAGCAAACCTTCCAAAACTGATCTTTAGATTCAATCCAATTCCAATCAAAATCCTGCAGGCTTTTTAAAAAATTATTATTATTTAATTTACACTCAAAGACAAAAGACCTAGAATATGCAATTTGTTTTGTTTTGTTTTGTTTGCTTTCTAGGGCCAAACCCACAGCATATGGAAGTTCCCAGGCTAGGGGTCGAATCAGAGCTGTAGCTGCCTGCCTATGCCACAGCCACAACAATGCCAGATCCAAGGCAAGACTGCAACCTACACCACAGCTCACAGCAACACCAGATCCTTAACCCACTGAGTGGGGCCAGGAATCGAACCCTTATCCTCATGGATACTAGTCAGGTTCATTACAGCTGAGCCACAACGGGAACTCCTTTTTTGGATTTTTTTAGGGCCGCACCCACCACATATGGAAGTTCTCAGGCTAGGGGGTAAATGGGAACCACAGCTGCTGGCCTATGCTGCAGCCACAGCAACGCCAGATCCAAGTTGCATCTGCAACCTACTCAGCAGCTTGTGGCAATGCCAGATTCTTAACCCACTAAGTAAGGCCAATGACTGAACCTGCATCCTCATAGATACCACCTGGGTTCTTAACCCACTGAGCCACAATGGGAACTCCAAGAACATGCAGTTTTGAAGAACAAAGTTAAAGGTCTTACATTACCTGATTTCAAAACTTACTATAAAGCCACATAAATCAAAGATGGTGTGGTAGCAGCATCATGATAGACACACAGACATAAAACAGAATAGAGTCCAAAAATAGACCCACACTTACGTGTCAACTGATTTTCAACAAAGGGGCCAAGGTAATTTCAATGCAGTTAAAGTCTGACCATAAAGAGTGGTAGTGAAAAGCAGTATGGCAGTATCTTATAAACTTAAGACTATACCTAACACGTTACCTAACAATTCCACTTCTAGGTATTTACCCAAGAACAATGAAAATATATATCCACATCAAGAGCTGCTATACAAAAAATTCCTAACAGTATGATTCATAATAGCCAAAACTTCAACGCACTCCAAATGCCCATCAAGTGATGAACAGTAAATTTTAGTACATACATAGTATATATAATACAATTCAACATTACAAATGAAATATTAATAAACAACAACATGGATGAATCTCACAACATTATGCTAAGTAAAAGAAGTCAAACACAGAAGACCATTACTACATGATTCTACTTGTTTGAAACTCTAGAAAAGACCAAACTATACTGACATAAAGAAGAAAAATTGTTACCTGGGGTTGCAAGTGGAAGAGGGTACCAACTACAAAGGAATGGGAAGAAACTTGTTAGAGTTACAGACTCATTCTATGCCTTGACTGTGATAGTGGTTGCACAAAAATTCAACATACAATTAAAATGAGTGAATTTTACTGTATATAAATAAAACTTTAAGAAAAAGAACACAGGAGTTCCCGTCGTGGCGCAGTGGTTAACGAATCCGACTAGGAACCATAAGGTTGCGGGTTCGATCCCTGGCCTTAATCAGTGGGTTAAGGATCCGGCGTTGCCGTGAGCTGTGGTGTAGGTCGCAGATGCGGCTCGGATCCCATGTTGCTGTGGCTGCAGCGTTGGCCGGTGGCTACAGCTCCGATTAGACCCCTAGCCTGGGAACCTCCACATGTCGTGGTTGCGGCCCTAAAAAATGACAAAAGACAAAAAAAAAGAAAGAAAGAAAGAAAAAGGACACAATCAGAAAACAAAAGAAATGGTGCTCCACTTCACTAGTAAAAGAAAGGACATTGAAACCATGAGCTATCGTTTTTTTTCTCCAATAGACTTAGCAAAAATTATACTAGTGATGAAAGGCATTAATTAGTACATTTCTTGAGAGTAATTTGGTATTGTGTACCTACTTTCCTAAAAACGAGCGGACCTTTTGACCCATCAATTCTATTTCTAGGAATTTTTACTATAGAAGTAATCAGAAAAATTAGACTATCTACAAGAAGGGTATTGGAAAGCTTTTCATAACAGTGAAAAATAACTGGGAAAAAGCCCTGTATGTCCAACAACAGGTGATTGGTTAAATAATAAAACATCAACTCAAGTAAAATGATGTCCTTATTGATGAGGGGGAAGATGTATTCAATGTCGGTTTTCTTTTTTACTGCATTCTAAGTTGGTACCTTCACAAATATATTTATCCTCTACCTGTGAGAGTTATGTTACAAATAAGTGACTAATAACTATCACAGCAGTCAGATTTCTAACATTAGATGGAAACTAATTAATTGTTCCTGCCCTCTTTTACTCCAGTTTGGGCAGAGGAGGCTTTATTTTCTGTAATTATTAACGATGATTAATGGAAAGAAGAAAAAAAAGAACTTTTGGACTTTACTCAGTATTATGACAAATGATCTGATACTGCAACTATTTCATTTCTCTCACCCACAAATTTAATTAGTTATTTTAATACTTTACTTACAGTTTGCCCTTTAATAGATAAAAGAGTAAAAGAAGGTTCTAATATACAATTTTTAGGTTTGTATTATTTGGGTCTCAGCTCCTAATCTATTAAAGAAAAATGGCAAGATGCGAGATCAGGATATTTCTAGTTCTAAAGATTAATATATTAGGAGTTCCCGTCGTGGCGCAGTGGTTAACGAATCCGACTAAGAACCATGAGGTTGCGGGTTCGGTCCCTGGCCTTGCTCAGTGGGTTAACGATCTGGCGTTGCCGTGAGCTGTGGTGTAGGTTGCAGACGCGGCTCGGATCCTGCGTTGCTGTGGCCGCAGCGTAGGCCAGTAGCTACAGCTCCGATAAGACCCCTAGCGTGGGAACCTCCACATGCCGCAGGTGCGGCCCTAAAACGACAAAAGGCAAAAAAAAAAATAAAAATAAAAAAATAAAGATTAATATATTTAAAAAAATTAGTCATTGCTTCAAAAAATTATAGAATTGGCAAATGCAAAGTGCCAAGAAATAAATCTTTGTCAACTAGTCTGGTATATCTCGTAAACCTTGCCCTAAACAAGGAAAAAAAAAAGATTAAGATCCTTATTAAATCCTGGTGAATTTAAACCCAGGGAACATTCACTATAACATAAAAAGGAAATTCAATCTGTCAAGGAGACTAACAAAGGCAGGAATCACAACTGTAAAGTGATATATCCTCAATGGTTTCCTAGGTTCTAAAATTTAAAGTTAACTATCTTATTTGAAGACAGTGAGAATGTACAGCATCTGCCATTATAACCACACCAGCATCAGGAAATAAGATGCCTAATAATCCCACAACTACAGGTAATTCAAACAGAAAAGAACAATATGCTACTAGTTTTTTAGGGCTAATAATTTGTTCTACTTTAAAATAATAATGTTTCCCAATGCAACTAGGCTCAGATACTCAAATCAACTAAGGATAATTCATTTATAAAAATGAAATACAACTTGGGTTTCCACCGAACAATAGTATCATGTCTAACAAATTTGACCTGCAACTCAGCATATCTCATTTCAAAGAAGAAAGCAAATAACCTATGTAAGGTGTTTATAAAATTGACTATAAAGATTTGTTTCACTGGAGTTCCCATCATGGCTCAGTGGTTAATGAATCCGACTAGGAACTGGGGTTGCGGGTTCGATCCCTGGCGTTGCTCAGTGGGTTAAGGATCCAGCGTTGCCGTGAGCTGTGGTGTAGGTTGCAGAGGCGGCTCAGATGCCGCGTTGCTGTGGCTGTGGTGAAGGCTGGCAGTTACAGCTCCTGTTAGACCCGTAGCCTGGGAACATCCATATGCCGCTGGTGTGGCCCTAGATAAAGCAAAAAGACAAAAAAAAAAAAAAAAGATTTGTTTCATTTAATGTCAAATCAAAGAAAATAAATTAAATATACAAACAGACACAAGAAATGAAACTCATTTATTAAATCTTAAAGGAAATAATTACATTTAGGAAGAAATTGTCAAAGATATTACACAGTACTATTTTTCCATAATCAACTATCTGAACTATCTTTGCTACATCTTTGCTATCTTTGTGCCACTGACTTCAGAAGTTACAAGATAAAAATAACTTGTAGCATGGCCCTTTTACCTTGATGTCTAATTTGTAAGTTAAACTATACCCCAAACCAAAGTGAAATACAAGCAGTTGCCTCAAAGTTTCATCGGAATAAAACTATAATTAAGTTTGGTTGGAGATGATGGTGATGAGATGTAATGTGGCTATATATAAGACACAGCCAGACAAAGCAAAGCATTAAACAAGGGAAAGGCTCCATCCTGACACTGGTTAGATCCCAGAGTTTATAACTGCTGGAAGAAGAATGAACCTCTCATTCTCTAATAGAAAAGGAAATGATTCTTTATCTGCCAATAGTAAGGGATTTCTTAAATTGTTTCCTGACATCAGTGATTTGTAAAAGTAAATTTTTATTAGAGCCTTATTCCTTTATTGAGGAAAACAAAAATGTTTCAATATTTGGGGGGGGGGGGGGCATGCCCACAGCATGTGGAAGTTCCCAGGTCAGGGATCGATCAGGCCACGCAGCAACCTGAGCTGCTACAGTGACAATGTTGGATACTTAACCTGATGTGCCACAAAGGAACCCTGATGTTTCAATATTTTTTCCTTTTTTCTCTGCTGTTTGTAAATAGACATAGGAGTGTGGAACTAGAGCAGTATCTTCAAGATCTACAGGGGTTTTAACTGACTTGTATCAATGGCCCACTGAAAGTTTCTCTTTTGACGCCCATGTGTCAAAATTCTAATATTAAAGTTCAGGTAATCTTTCAGTCCAAATGCAATGCTTAACCAACATTTTCTCCTCCTTCAGTACTCCTTTGATTATATTCCCTTAAGTCTTAGAGATCTTAAGCTGTACTGTAGGATCATTTTTTAAAGTTTATGAACATTTCTTTTTTTTTTTTTTTGTCTTTTTGCCTTATCTAGGGCCGCACCCGCAGCATATGGAGGTTCCCAGGCTAGGGGTCTAACAGGAGCTACAGCTGCTGGCCTTCACCACAGCCACACGCGATCTGAGCCATATCTGCAACCTACACCACAGCTCATGGCAACACTGGATCTTTAACCCACTGAGCAAGGCCAGGGATCAAACCGGATTCGTTAACCACTGAGCCACAACAGGAACTCCTCATTTTTAAAAACTCAAGTCTACACCAACTGAGCCACAATAACAGCAGTTCTGCAAGAGTTTGGTCAGCCTACATTTTTTATGCTTAATTATGTCAACTAGGGTAAAAGTAAACTATATTGTACATTTTCCCTATGTGTGAAATTAAAATCTTACATGGTAGAATCAAGAACTCATACATTTTGTCACCCTCTTCAAAAAACAGTTCCTATTTTCAGTGAGTCAGTGTGAGGTAGAGAACACTAATTAAGCCTGTTTCTATAGTACAGTGGTTAAGAAGCTCATGACACAGAACACTGTTTAAACTAGAGTCTTCTGAACTAAACTAGATTCTGATTAGGTAGCTACCATTCTTTTTCAACTTTTTCAAAAGAAGTATATTCTTGACCTATAAAAGAATGCTTGGGCTGACAATTTCTTGAATATCACTATTTTAAAAGTAAGGCATCATCATGAATGTGCTATTACACTTCATTTACAAGAAAGAGCTAGATGGAGAAACATTGGAAATTTTGGAAAAGAAATTCTCCATTTAGGTTTTATGATTTTAAGAAAAGAGCAACAGTTAGAATATGCAACACCAAGAGGAAAGGACAGGAACATACTTGGGGGAAGATGACTTTTCTGTTTGAGCCAGCTATTTTGGAAAATCCTAGAATACTTACAGTGAGTGTCAGAATGCCATCTGGTTGTACTATTGATGTAATTTTTAAATGTAACTTTAAGGACTGATGCAATCCAGGGGGAGGGGAGAGGAAGACTAATGGAATAATCACTTCAACTATATTTATTTTAACTGCAGAAAATTTAGAATCATATGACACTGTACATCCTGATCAAGAAGCAAATTTTATTGACATATTACTTTACATATAATAAAGCCCTTGAAGATTAAAGAATTACAAGTAGGATCCTTGATTCTAGAAGGGAGCCTTGCATAGAGAGAGGCATCTTTTCTAAAGAACTGTAAATTTCTTCCACAACTATAAGTGTTACAGTCTGGGGGGGAAAAAAATCCACCACACGTAGAAGCTACTGATCCAATGGAATGAATTGGATTCACCGCCATGGAGAATGGTCAACACACCCTAGGATCCAAATGACTGTCCAAGTTGACTACCTGCCTAGTTTGAGGGGTATTGCCTAGTTCAGGGGAAAGAAGGAGATAAAACAAGGGGTACTACCTAGTTCGGGGGAAAGAAGGAGATAAAACAAGAAGACAAGCCCGGGAGGCAGCAACAGGAGTATAGTGTGAGATTTACGAGCAACATATATAACTCAGTCTCCTCTCCCACGAATACGATCCTCTCCTAGCACACATAGCAACAATTTCCACTTGAGGTGGCTTATGGTTATTATTTACGCTTTCCCCAATGTTCCTTTTTATCTTATTCTGATAAGCAGATCACAATCCCTGGAGCTAGGAGAGGTTCCCTTTCCTCTTTCATTAAAGAGCTGTAAGGATGTGTATTGAGAACTACCTCTACCATGCAGAGAAACCAATTCAAGAAAATAATCACAATTTGCAGAGAAAGAGCAAGGAGACACGAATCCTGATAGTATTCAAGTCTTACATTTCAGATATATCTAAGGCTAATTTAATTCTACTTCTATCCATCCTGAGCTCTGGTTATGTGAGCCAAGAAATCTTTTTTGCTTGATTGAGATGAACTTTTATAATCTAAAAGACTCAACTCATACCAACTTTTATTAGATGCTCATTTTTACCTGTATAAAAAATTAGTTTTTGTCTCTCTTTCCCTTCCCTTCACAGATCATAAACAATATAATCTGTCCCTCCAACAAATTCCTAGGAGATGGCACTGTCTAAAAGAATCTTTTTCAGATATTTATTCTCTTTATGACTGACCTTACATTATATACTATCATGGATGCAGATCAGTAGCTCCTTTGTCAACTCCCCATCACTCTCCCCAAACCACTTCCCTTCTGGTATGTAAGCAAAGGATAAGTGGCTATAGGTGAGTTAATAATGCACTATTTATAAATATGTCTATGACAGTCATTTCAAAGGTATAAAAGAGAAAGGCAAGCTTACAGAACTGTATTCTTGCTTTTATCTTCTTAGGACAGGAACAATTTGATGTCACCTTTAGGACAACTTGGGCTTGAAACTGCTTTGGGATTTGTTTTGATGGTGTATTTGCTCAGAAATCTGAAGAAAGAATCTAACCATTCCCTATATTGTAAATTCTAGGAACTTGTCGAAAATTATAGCTTTTTCAGAGAGCTTAATTTCACTTCACATAAATAAAAACAAATCATTTTACTTGTTAGGAGGTTATTAAGTATCATTTAATGAGACTCCAACTGCTACTGGCAAAAACCTGTGAATCTATCATCTTCTAGTAAAAATATTATAGCTTCTTTCTGCTACCCTTGTTATTGAGCAACAGTCATTTTTTGGGTAATATTTCTTTCCCTTTTTTTTCTTTTTTGCTTTGTAGGGTTGCACAGCCACGGCATATATAAGCTCCCAGGCTAGGGGTTGAATCAGAGCTGCAGCTGCTGGCCTACATCACAGCCACAGCAAAGCAGGATCCAAGCTGTCTACGCGACCTACACCACAGCTCACAGCAATGCTGGATCCTTAACCCACTGAGCAAGGCCACAGATCAAACCCGCATCCCCAAGGATACTAGTCAGGTTCGTAACCCGCTGAGCCAAAAAGAAACTCCCCTAATGTATTCTAATGCAGACCATATCCTGACTTAGGCAGTCTGACAGCCGAATAAGGCCTGACACAAGGTTCATCAATTATTAACACTAGCAGAAACCATTAAAGAGTCTAGTGCAACATCAATAAATTAGCTGAACAAATGACATAAATGAATAGTGAGAGCCTTTGATGTGCAATTTTCATGGGAAAGATTGTTACCTTCATTTTCCAAAAAGGAAAACTGATGCGCAGAGGAGTTAACAAATTTGCCTTGGGTCACAGTGAATAAATGGCAGTACTGGGATTGGATTAAAGTCTGTTGGACTCAGACAGTATGTGTTCTTTTTTTCTATACCAGGCTGCTTTCTCTGAACTCTGAAGTTCTATGAAGCAGCAATTACAAAGCTGTCCCTCTATACCTTCTAAAGACCCCTTTGACCACAATTACATTTCACAGAATTCTTTTTATTATAAATTGCTCCTCTTGATATGTTTATGGAGTAAGAGAATATGCAGTGAGGACAAGGAGGGAGAGCTAATGGGGACCGCCCACAAAAGCTCTACTTTTGGAAATGCTATTATATATAGATCAGCCTACTTTAGGAGTGCTCAATTTTGGTTTCATTAAGTATGTATGTATTTCAGAGCCAGAACTATTTTTAAGACACCCATTGTATACTTTTCCAGCATCTGGTCACAAGAACATTTCAAAGAAACCGATGTCCTTTGTTTCATCAATATTATGTTCCTTCCTCCCTCCAACTCCCTTCCCAGCTGGTTTTTATTCATTAGTTGAGAGACAGGATTTCTCAGAAACCTGGATTAGGAAAACTTAAAAATTACAAAAGAAACTAAACCATTTAGTTTCTTAGCTGTTTCTACACAAGGAAGGCCAGTTTCGTTTGGTTTCACCTTTATCTCTCTACTACTTGTTTGTTACACAGTAGGTGTTTGTGAGAAGGGAGGGCTTTACTAATATAACCCTAGTTAGAAAACAAGGAGTTTAATTTAAATATTGTTCACTGAGCTTGAGGATAGAAAAACTTTATATAGGGAAAAGAAAAATCCTAAAATAGTGTTCCAAAATATTTATGCAGTGAAAGGGAAGAAGAAAATTCCTTTGTCAACTATGACTTCCTCCAAAGAGGAAAATAAGTATCATCAAATGGAAGAACTACCACATACTTAGTAAATGTTATAGATAGATACACGTTTCTTTACAACAAATAAAAACCTATCTACAAGTTTCCTGAAACTGCTAACATATTAAACATTATATTTCAATTATCTAAATTTTTTCCCAAGTCAAAAATGCTGCCAAGCCTTCCCTTTCCCTTCATTCTCCACACACACACACCCCACCCCATTTCTAAACCATACACCAATCTTAATGCATTAATACAAGAAGCATAAGACTGAAGAAAAGTTGGTCCTGACAGATGAGAATTTTATTTTAGAAACGGGAAGAAAAAGCCAGTGTGCAGGTGCTACATGTCACCAGTGCAAAGAGGTCCTGCTCTTTGGCAGCACATTTAAGAAAAACTTATATACTCTTAGTTATAATGCTTTCTATTCAACAAGGAGCACCTACCTGGCAACATTTCAAAAGTTAATAAAAATGACATTCAGAACATAGAAGACAAATAGTTGTAAAAAAAAAAAATCTCAGGCCAGTATGAGAAAAACTTTTCATTTTGGAAAATATGTAACAAGTGTATCACTTAAAAAAAAAAAGGCTAAGAAGGGGACATTACCCAGTATGATCTATTTCATTTGGATTAAATACCATAAATCTTGCAACGTGTCTTCTGGGATACCTCAAAGTGAAGTCAGCAAGGGTCTCCTAACAGGAAAAGGAATGGTCCTACAAAATAGATAAGACTCATTTTACAGGGTACTATGAAAATTTTGGTCGTAGTTTTTAAAGGATACTAACTGGAAAGAGGTTATATCTATCTACCAATATTCTATTTGGTAGTTTACCAAAATGTAACCAACTCTGTGGATGAGATTTATGTGGATGCACTTATTTTATATTTAATATAATGAAGCCATAAAAGCTATAGGAACTATATTGACCGTTCTTTAAATCAGTGATAATCTATTTCAGACATAAATGTAAACATAGAAATTAGACACTCATGTGTTCAGTGCCCAGATAAAATGTTTGCCACATATGCTTCAGATACATTTTGTTAAAATATTAAATACTATAGACGCATCAAAAGACTGCCTATCCCTCCCCAGAGTTAATCCTGACCCTGGTATGAATCCTTGATATTCATACTTTAAAAATTGTGATACATAGGATTATCTCCATAAAAAGAGATATAATTATTGTTCCAAATTTTTATGTAAATGGTATCATCACTGGCCTAAGCCTTTTTTTTTTCTTTTTAGGGCCACACCTGCAACATATGGAAGTTCCCAGATTAGGAATCAAAGCAGAGCTGCAGTAGCCAGCCTACACCACAGCCACAGCAATGTGGGATCCGAGCCACATGTGAGACCTACACTGCAGCTCATGGCAACACCCACTTAACCCACTGAGTGAGGCCAGGTATCAAACCTGCATCCTCACAGATACAGATCAGGTTCGTAACTGACTGAGCCACAGTGGGAACTCCCTAAGCTTTTTACATATAACTTGCTTTCCCCCACAATCAGCCTTATTTTTAAAATATATCTATGTTGATCCAGCTAGACCGAGTTCACTTATTTTATGTATAGCACAGTAATCTACCATATGAATAAACTATAAGCTCATAGATCCAAGAAATTCACTGAACCCCAAGCAGAATAAACATGAAGGAGTTTCCATTGTGGCTCAGTGGTAACAACCTAATACCCATGAGGATGTGGGTTTGATCCCTGGCCCCGCTCAGTGGGTTAAGGATCTGGCATTGCCTGAACTGTGGTGTAGGTCGCAAGTGGCTCAGATCTAGCATTGCTGTGGCTCTGGCGTAGGCTAGCAGCTGCAGTTCTGATTTGACCCCTACCTGAGAACTTACATATGCTGCAGGTGAAGCCCTAAAAAAAGAAGAAGAAGAAGAAAATTATACCAAGACACATCATAATCAAATTGCTTAAACTGAGTATGGCTCGGGGGAACTGGATGAAGGTATGGTCAAAAGGTACAAACTTTTCGGTTATAAGATAAATAAATACTGGGGATTTAATGTACAACATGATGACTGTAGTTAACACTGCTGTACGGTATGTTTGAAAGTTGCTAAGAGAACAGGTCCTAAAAGCTCTCGTTACAAGGAAAAACATTTTTTCTTCCTTTTTTGTATCTATATGAGATAATGGATGTTAACTAATGGGTGTTATGTGACAATCGTTTTACAGTATTTTTAAGTGAAGTCATTATGCTGTACACCTTAAACTTATACAGTCCTGTATGTCAATTATATCCCAATAAAACTGGGGGGGAATTACTTAAAACCTGATAAAGAGGAAATCTTAAGAGTAGTCAGAAAATACAGAGGAACAAAGATAAGAATTATAGCATATTTCTCAATGAAAACAACATGAAAAGACAATGGAGCACCATATTAAAAGTATAAAAATGAAAAAAACTGTCACCCTAGAATTCTATACTCAACAAAAATAACTTTTAAGACCAAAGATGAAAATAAAGACTTTTTCGGACATGCAAAAGATGAAAGAATTCATCACCAGGAGACTTGCACTCTAAGAAATAGTAAAGGACGTCGATAAGCAGAAGGAAAATAACAACACACAAAAACCTGGGTCTACACAAAGGAATGCTCAAAACTCAATAAAACAAACACGATTTGAAAAAAAAATAGGGAACGAGCTGAACAGACACTTCAAAAAAGATATACAAATAGTAAATCCCTAGTCATTAGAAAAACGCAAATTAAAACCGAGTAAGATACTACTACATACCTAAATTTTATTTATTTTTATTTATTCATTTTTTTTTTGTCTTTTTGCCTTATCTAGGGCTGCACCCACGGCATATGGAGGTTCCCAGGCTAGGGGTCTAACAGGAGCTACAGCTGCCGACCTACACCACAGCCACAGCAACGCAGGATCCAAGCCGCGTCTGCAACCTACACCACAGCTCACGGCAACGCCGGATCCTTAACCCACTGAGCAAGGCCAGGGATCGAACCCGCAACCTCATGGTTCCTAGTCGGATTCATTAACCACTGAGCCACAACGGGAACTCCTACATACCTAAAATTTAAAAGACTGACCCTACTAAGTATCAGCAAGGATGTGGAGCAACTGGAACTCACACTGTTAAAGATGTAAAATGGTAAAACCACTCTGGAAAAGTGTTTAACTTAAAAAGTTTTACATATACATAACCATATTATCTAGCCATTCCACGTCTAGCTGAAATAAAAACATAAGTCCATGCAAATATTTAGACATGAGTATCTATAGCAGCTTTATTTGTTGCCTGAAACTAGAAATTCTAATCATTCATCCTGTTGTACAGAGGAATGTAAATCAGAAAAAAAAAAAAAAGCATTCATGATTCCATCAATGGGACTATTCTTTTTCTTTTTAGGGCCAGAACTGCAGCATATAGAAGTTCCCAGGCTGGGGTCAAAGCAGAGCTGAAGCTGCCAGCCTACACCACATCAACAGCCACACCAGGTCTGAACCACATCTGTGACCTACACCACACACGGCTCATGGCAATGCCAGATCCTTAACCCACTAAGCAAGGCCAGGGATCAAACCTGCATCCTTATGGATACTAGCAGGGCTCCTTACTGCTGAGCCACAACGGGAACTTCCAATGGGACTGTTTTAGCTACTAATGAAAGTAGTAGATGGAGCTGTTGATAGAGAAAGAGATGAGGAAGGAGTGTAAAACACACAAAAGGATCGAGATATAACCAAATCTTTCAAGTCCAACTCAAATACCAATTTTTCATGTTCTAATTAATCTTTGACCCACATTTCCAAAACTATTTTTCTCAATAGGCAGCCTTTCATAAAAGTTAAAAAGTCAGTGAAGGTGGTTAACTTTTCTGTCTCTGTGAAAACTCATTAATTTTGTCTGCTCAAAAGCAAAAGATTCACCCATAATCCCTATAAAAAGCATGCTTGCAGTTATACTAAGTATCATTTTAATTCTCCTTTTAAAATGAGATGTATGTGTAACCAAGGTCTTTCTAACTTCACTAGAGTGACATTTAATGCTGGAATTAGATTCTAAAGTTACGGCAAAAAACATAAGTTATTTGACTTATACAAATTCAATTATGTATGCTTGGTAAAAAAGTAACAACAGTACTGTAAAATTGTATTTTCATACACTGTTGGTGAGTATAAATCAGAACAATCTTAGGCAGACTTCTAGTTGCCATCCAACAGCATGTTCTCCTTTTCCTAAGAAACAGAACCGCAGTTTTTTTCAAGGCACAATGTATTCACCTAAAAAACTATATTTCCCTTCTCTTTTGCAGCTGCTGTGGCCAGGTGATTCAATTTTGTCCAATAAAATATAGATGGAATTATGTGATTTCCAGGAAGGATCCCTGAAAGGAAACTAGCAATATGTTTTCTTTGCCTCTAAGGAGGTAAAACTGGGTGACTGGGGAGATAGACAAAAGAAGAAAATTTTGTTAACCTGTTTGTATCTTTTGAATTTTAAACCATGTAAATTTCTTACTTACATTTTCAAAAACCATACATTAGTTTTAAAAAACTATAGTGACCTTTAAAAAGTATTTAAAAACTGGTTTAGTGAAAAAATGGCAAATCTACTATTTATGGAATATCAGAAGAGACATTTGCTGTGGACACCAAGTAAGCTGTCTCCATTAACTAATTAATATACCTACTCCACCAGAAAGAAGCAGTGATTTTTTTTAAGGCAACACAGTTAGCTAGGTAAATATTCCAAGTACTGTGAACCTTATGTTACAAAAATATATTTCAAATGTACTCATTTGAGCTCAGAACATAATAAAAATAAACTGTCGTTACCTACCCAGAATAAATAAATACTAACCCCCTTAAGTTTCAATGTACTTAGTTATCTGTGAATGACGCTGTGAAATATACCCTTTTTTGGTAGGGGGAGGGAGTATTCAAAATTCCCTTTTGCAGGTTGAGGTAAACTTTGTATTCTCTATGAGTATTAGTCAGAAAAACTTGCTAAGAGGATAGTGTCAATGGGGGAGAAAAGGAATAAAATGTGATAACTTCCAACCTAATGAGATAAATTTTGAGCAGCTGAAATAAGGTAGTTTTCCTAGCAACACATTTCTGATCATATATTGAATACTGTGCACTGAAACCGATTTGTGTAGTACTCACAACACTGCAAAAGATACAAAAAGGAATGATACAGAACATTTAGTCCTGTTCACAAATCACTTTTTTGGATCAGCAGTTAGGCGACTGAGTTCCTTCTGTTTCCACCTCACTCAGTTTCCAGACTTTGGGTTAGACACTTGACCAAACAGTATTTTCAAACTCAAAAAACCTATTTCATCCCTGTAAGCTAGTAAAGGCATGCTGCAACAGTTACTAACTACCTACCACTTGTTAAACATTTTTACATACAGTATCTCATTTAATACTTAGGATAACTGTGCAAGGTAGGTTCTTTTACTTTCACTTTACAAATGAGAAAATATACTAAGAGGTGTTAAAGGTGCTCACAGTCACATAGCTACAAACTGCAGAACTTAGATACAAGTCAGGTTGCTGCCTCTGAATCCAGGGCTAAATCCACTACCCTTAACATGTTGATGGACCTTAGTCTTCTCAAATACCGGCTAATGGATCTTCTATTCCTTCCACAATTGTTTTTGTGCTCTGAATTGTGCCATAAGCACTTCTCAGGAAGTTACATGTTGGAGGAGTGGACACTGGTGAACACCCAACATATCTTAAGACTCTGCTATTTCTGTATTTTCTCTTCACCCAGATATATTACTTAAAGGTATTATAAAAATTTTCAGTTATTTGGCAATATGAAATAACTACCTGTAAAAGGAAGATAATAATATCTATTAAATGGCCAGTGAAATTTAAAATAATTATTGTGCTCATGCTTGTATTCAAACTCCTAATATTTAAAAATCTATATCACACAAAGCAATGATTAACTGCTACAAAGCTATCATAAAATGTATGCTCAAACAATTATACATATTAGAATTACTGGCAGAGCTTTACAAAAATGGGTACCTCTACTTTCAAAAATTAGCATTTAGCAGGTCTGGGCTGGGAACTAGACGTCTGATGGTTAACGTTCACTACAAAGTCTTAAACAATTTATTTTAAATTTATGTAATAATCTAGCACCCTTTCCTTTCTGAATGTGATATAAAGGTAACTTCCTGTCAATATCACATAATATATTTTTCTCTATTCCAAAACCATACTTGGCTAAAACATAATCAAAATCTCCACATACACAATAACACAATCATAGTGGGGGACTTTAACACTCCACTTACAGCAATGGATAGATCATCCTGACAGAAAATCAATACGGAAACACAGGCCCTGAATGAAGCATTAGACCAGATGGACTTAATAGATATTTATAGGACATTCCATCCAAAAGAAACAGAATACACATTCTTCTCAAGTGCGCACAGAACAGTCTCTAAGATTGATCACATCCTGGGCTACAAATCAAGCATCGGCAACTTTAAGAAAACTGAGGTCATATCAAGCATCTTTTCTGACCACAATGCTATATGACTGGAAATCAACAAGAAAAAAAAGGGAAAAATACAAACACGTGGAGACTAAACAACACGCTACTAAATCACCCATGGATCACTGAAGAAATCAAAGAGGAAATTAAAAAAACCTAGAAGCAAATGACAACAAAGATACAACACTCCAAAACCCACTGATGCAGCAAAAGCAGTTCTAAGAGGAAAGTTTATAGCAATGCAAGCCTAACTCAGGAAACAAGAAAAGTTTACATCTAAAACAGCTAAGGAGGGAAGAACAGACAAGACCTAAAGTTAATAGAAGAAAAGAAATCATAAAGATCAGAGCAGAAATCAATGAGAAATAGAAAAGAAGAAAACCATAGAAAAGATCCATGAAACTAAAAGCTGGTTCTTTGAAAAGGTCAACAAAATGGATAAAC
>PVHT020000004.1:4508627-4676669 GCA_004024745.2 Catagonus wagneri
ACAAAAAAAAAAAAAAAACTTCCAAAAAACAAAAGTCCAGGACCAGATGGTTTCACGGGCAAATTCTATCAAACATTTAGAGAAGAGCTAACACCTATCCTTTTGAAACTCTTCCAAAAAATTACAGAGGAAGGGACATTCCAAAACTCATTCTATGAGGCCACCATCACCCTGATACCAAAACCACACAAAGATACCACAAAAAAAGAAAATCACAGGCCAATCTCAGTGATGAACATAGATGCAAAAATCCTCAACAAAACACTAGCCAACCAAATCCAACAATACATTAAAAGGATCGTACATCATGATAAAGTGGGATTTATCCCAGGGATGCAAGGATTTGTCAATAGCTGCAAATCAATCAGTGTTATACATCACGTTAACAAACTGAATAAAACCATATGATCCTCTCAATAGAGGCAGAAAAAGTCTTTGACAAAATACAACACCCATTTCTGATAAAAAACCTTTTAGAAAGTGGGCAGAGGTGGAACCTACCTCAACATAATAAAGGTCATCAATGACAAACCCAGAGCTCACAGCATTCTCAATGGTGAAAAGCGGAAACAATTCCCACTGAGATCAGGAACAAGACAAGGATGTCCACTCTCACCACTACTATTCAACACAGTTTTGGAAGTCCTAGCCACAGCAATCAGACAAGTCAAAGAAATAAAAGGAATCCACATTGGAAAGGAAGAAGTAAAACTATCAGTATTTGCAGATGACATTATACTACACCTAGAGAATCCTAAAGACTCCACCAGAAAACTGGTAGAGCTCATCAATGACTTCGGCAAAGTCGCAGGATACAAAATTAATACATAGAAATCAACTGCATTTCTATATACCAACACTGAAAGATCAGAAAGAGAAATTAGGGAAGCAATCCTGTTTACCATCACATCAGAAAGAACTAACCTACCTAAAGACACAAAAGACCTGTACTCTGAAAACTGTAAGACACTGATGAAAGTAATCAAGGATGACATGAAGAGATGAAAAGACACACCATGCTCTTGGATTGGAAGAGTCAATATTATCAAAATGACTATACTACCCAAGGCAATCTACAGATTCAATGCAATCCCTATCAAATTACCAAGGACCTTTTTCACAAAACTAGAACAAAATATTTTAAAGTTTGTTTCGAAGCACAAAAGACCCAGAATAGCAAAAGACATCCTGATTCCTCAGAGAGGAATCAGCCTCCCTGACTTCAGACTATACTACAAAGCTACAGTCATCAAAACCATACGGGGGAGCTCCCATCGTGGCACAGCGGTTAATGAATCTGACTAGGAACCATGAGGTTGTGGGTTCAATCCCTGGCCTTGCTCAGTGGATTAACGATCCAGCGTTGCCATGAGCTGCGGTGTAGGTCGCAGACGCGTTCGGATCCTGCGTTGGCTGTGCAGTGGCGTAGGCCAGCAGCTACAGCTCTGATTAGACTCCTAGCCTGAGAACCTCCACATGCCGCGGGTGCGGCCCTAAAAGGACAAAAGGCAAAAATATATATATATATATACAGTACTGGCACAAAGACAGAAATATAGAGCAGTGGAACAGGATAGAAAGCCCAGAATCAAACCCACACACCTACAGTCAACTAATCCATGACAAAGGAGGCAATGGAGAACAAGGGAGACAATGGAGGAAAGACAGCCTGTTCAGTAAGTGGTGCCGGGTAAACTGGAGAACCACATGTAAAAAAGTGAAATTAGAACACTTCCTAATACCATGCACAAAAATAAACTCAAAATGCATTAAAGACCTAGATATAAGACCAGATACTATAAAACTCTTAGAGGAAAACATAGGCCAAACACTCTCTGACATAAATGACAGCAACATCTTCTCAGATCCACCTGTTAATGACAAAAAGAAAAATAAACAAATAGGACTTAATTAAACTTAAAAGTTTTTGCACAGCAAAGGAAACCCTAAACAAAACGAAAAGACAACCCACAGAATGTGAGAAAATATTTGCAAATGAATCGACTGACAAGGAATTAATCTCCAAAATTTACAAACAGCTCCTACAGCTCAATACCAAAAAAACAAACAACCCCAGCAAAAAATGGGCAGAAGATCTAAACAGACAAGTCTCCAAAGAAGACATACAGATGGCCAAAAAACCCATGAAAAGATGTTCAACATCACTCGTTACTAGAGAAATGCAAATCAAAACCACTATGAGGCACCACCTTACACCAGCCAGAATGGCCATCATCAGAAAGTCTATAAACAATAACTGCTGGAGAGGGTGTGGAGAAAAAGGAACCTTATTACACTGTTGGTGGGAATGTAAATTGGTGCAAACACTGTGGAAACCACTATGGAGATTCCTTAAAAACTAAACATAGAATTACCATTTGATCCAGCAATCCCACTCCTGGGCATTTATTCACACAAATCCATGACTCAAAAAGACACACGTACTCCAGTGTTCGTTGCAGCATTCTATACAACAGCCAGGTCACAGAAACAGCCCAAATGCCCATCGACCAGAGGAATGGATAGGGAAGATGTGGTACATAAACATAATGGAATATTACTCAGCCATTAAAAGAAACGAAATAAGAACATTTATAGCAACATGGATGGACGTAGAAATTATCATGCGAAGTGAAACCAGTCAATGAGATACCAACAACAAATGCTACCACTTACATGTGGAATCTAAAAAAAGGACACAATGAACTTCTTTACAGAACAGATACTGACTCATAGACTTCGGAAAATTTATGGTTTCCAAGTGAGACAATTTCGGGGGTAGGGGGATGCACTGAAAGTTTGGGATGAAAATGCTCTAAAATTTGATTGTGAGATTTTTGTACACCTGTAATTGTAATAAAATTCATTAAGCAATTTAAAAAAGAGTTTTTTCCTAAGTAAACAAATACAATTACATTCTAGAAATCAAGCCTCTTCATTGGTACACATAATTGTGATAATAAATGGAAGATTAATATGAGAACTCATTTTTATATATCAAGCAGTATTAAGAGATGGTATACAAATGGGAGAAGGTAGAGTTAGTACTCAACGTAAGGATGTTCTTATCCTCCGCTTACTTCTAAACCACATGACTATAATTTCAAATTGTTCTCTGCATACAATTTTTATGATTAAACAAAGTACTTTTTAGGAAGGGCCACAAAAGAAACCTTGGCATTTAACCACACAGTATAACCTTTTTTTAACGGTTAAAAATTCCCTTCTAAATGACTATTTGGGTGTAACTTTTAGGATAAATGAGAAAACTCTGAGATGTGCACCTGCATATGTTACAGGTCACTCAGTAATTACAAACATGCTAGTTTCTCAATGTTTACATTTTAAAGCTTTTACAGTCAAAAGCACTCTACTCAGTTCAAAAATTGACAGGCTTTAGGGAAGACAAATAAACCCTTTTGGACCATCAACTTTTGAGGTGAACATTAAATTCTGTTCTTCAATTTCATCTCACAACCCAAACTGATCCCACAATATGAAGAGCTGCAGGAAACATAGGGGACTGTGCTTCCCCTTTAGCCCCTTCTACGCTTTTCCCACCTTCTATTCCTGAGGACAGGGAGGCATCCTGCTAATATGTTGGATGAACATACCAGAAGAAACTCATAATTAGGCATCTGGGACTCGTAAAGATGCATTTTGCCAAAATATTTTTTTACAGTCCAGGTGACTGAAATGAATTTTATCTGCTATGCTCACATCCTTTATTTTTCTTTTTAAAAGTTAATGTTTTAAAAAATACAAGATTACATAGAAAACTGCTTTATTTGACTGGTTCTCTCAGAAAAGGCCAATCGCAATATGCTGCAGACGCTACATTTCTACTTAAAGCCAAACTTAAAAACACCATGAATTTCACAGAAGTGGGGAGACTTCCCCTTGTGCAGGTGACAAGCTTCCAGTGATGAGACGTATAAAAGCATTCTTTATTTTTATTTATCTATTTATTTTTGCCTTATCTAGGGCCGCACCCGCGGCATATGGACGTTCCCAGGCTAGGGGTCTAACAGGAGCTGTAGCCGCCGACTTTCACCACAGTCACAGCAACGCAGGATCCAAGCCCGTCTGCAACCTACACCACAGCTCACGGCAACGCCAGAACCTTAACCCACTGAACAAGGCCCGGGATCGAACTTGCAACCTCATGGTTCCTAGTCGGATTTGTTAACCACTGAGCCACGATGGGAACTCCAGGTATAAAAAGCATTCTTAACACAAGCTCCGAAGGTTGATTTGCTTAGGGACACACAATTTGCTTGAGATGTCAATATCAAATTCAAACATGATAACAGGAAATTTTCAAATCAGCTTAAAAGCTGACTACCTTTGCTTCTGCTGCATATACATCAGTCTATGTGAAGGGTTAACAAGAGAGGCTTCAGGGTAAAGCTCAAAGGTAAGCTTTATTCAATTTTGCCCCCACATGGAAGACTTTCCTCCAGTTCTTTGTGGTTTATATTTGTTCCTTTGGGAGGGCAATGAGGGAAGGTGGACATTTTAACTTTTTTTCAATTCAGTTAATGTTGTATTATAGTGAAGTCCAAGAATGTATGTTAATCATTATCACTTATTCCTTAAAAATCCCTATCTAAAAACAAAACTGATTACTTCAAGATATTGAGTTCCTTGAATAAAAAGTATACAACTAAAAAATAAATAAAATAATAAGCAACTCGTTCTAACACTGAATGCTTGGTTTTCTGTTTTTGACAAACTTTCAAAACATATGGCAAGACATATTACATATGTATATACTATGCTGAACTGCCAATTTGGTTCATGAGATACTGCAAACTAAGAGAAGAACTAAAGTCCCTGCAAATGCTACACTTTGAACTATCCCATTGTGCTTCTCACTGAGGTTCTTCTCTTTATTAGCAGCATGAACTTACACTGCATTCATAAATATGCTATGTTCCAATGATAACCAGAATTTTTGCTAGCCAGGCTTAATGGTACATTTAAATGTAAATAATTACCTCTTTTAAACTATCACAGTTCTGGCCTTGAGTGGGGGGAGGGTGAGTATTAGAGATCACTTTCTGAACTGGCTAAAAGTTAAACTATCCTCTTTTTAAAAAGTCACACACACACAACACACATTGCGCACAATTTCAGGGATTCAAAGACCTTCCGAAGCCGATGACCTACAGGTTATACTATTGGGAAAACTAGATAATACACATGCAAAACAATGAAGCTGGAACTGTATCTTTCATCATATACAAAAATAATTCAAAATGGATTAAAAACCTAAATCTAAGACTTGAAATTATAAAACTCCTAGAAAAGAACTTAAGGGAAAAAGCTTCAGGATACTGGATTTGGCAATGATTTCTTACATGTGATACCCAGAAGCACAGGTGACAAAATAAGAAGACAAATAGGACTACATCAAACTTAAAACTGCACAGCAAAAGAAACAATCAACAGAGTGAAAAGTCAGCCTACAGAATGGGAGAAAATATTGCAAACCATGTATCTGATAAGAGGTCACTACCTAGCATATATAAATAACTCCTACCACTCAACAACAATAAAAATAACTCGGTTAAAAAATAGGCAAAAGACTTGACATTTCTCCAAAGAAGATATACAAAAGGCCAACAAACATATGAAAAGATGCTCAACAGCATAAATCATTCAGGGAAATCCAAAACCATACTGAGATATCACCTCACACCATTAGGATGACCACTACCAAAATAAATGCTGGTGAGGATGTGGAGAAACTGGAACCCTTGTACATTGTTAGTGACTATATAAAATGATTCTGCTACTATGAAAATAGTACAGAGGTACCTCAAAAAATTAAAAAGAGAATCGCCGTATGATCCAAAAATCCTAAGCCTTGGTATATATTAAAACACACACACACACACACACACACACACACACACACACACAAACACAGAAAAACCTGAAAACAAGATCTCAAAGTTATTTGCAACACCAATGTTCATTAAAGTATTATTTACTAGCCAAGATATAGCAGCATCCATCCATCAAGAGAACAGATGAAGAAAATACAGTACAACTGACCCCTGAACAAATGCAGGGGTTGAGGGTATGCACACATATAACTTTAGAGTCAGCCCTCCACATCTGAGGCTTGAACCAACCAAAGATTGTGTAGTACTATAAAACTATTTGTTGAAAAAAATCTGTGTGTAAGTAGACCCTTGCAGTCCAAACCTGTGTTGTTCAAGGACCAACTGTGCATAAAATGGAATAGTATTCAACCTTAAAAAAGGAGTTTCTGAGCACAACATGAATGAACCTTGAGGACACTCTGCTAAGGGAAATAAGCCAGTCGCAAACACAAATACTGTGTAATTCCACTTATATAAAGTATCTAAGGTTGTCAAATTCATAAAACAGAAAGTAGAATATGGTTACCAGGTGCTAGGGGCAAGAGGAGAACTGTTGTTGAATGGGTACAGAGTTTCAGTTTTTTACAAGATGAAGAGTTTAAGAAATCTGTTACACAGCCATGTGCACATAGTCAACAACACTGTACTGTACACTTAAAAGTGACCAACTGGTAAATTTTATGTATTTTTAAAATTAAACAAGCCAAAAGAGGTAAAAAGAAAAGAATCCCTAATGGTACAATAAATCTAGGGAAAGAGAGTGAGGTTGGTTTTTAGGGGTCATTTAATGCCATGCTAGGGCTCTGAAAGAACTTTAAAAAAAAAAAAAAAAAACCTGAGAGAATGAGATGGGGTGCTACAGACCAAATAATGACTACTCTGAGTCTGGCACTCGACTAGGCATATGACACTCAACATGCCATTTAGTCTTCCAATAAACCTCCAAATGAGTACAAAATAAAATGGGAAGTGCGTGAAATTGGAATGAAGAGACCAACTATGAGAACACTGCAGTAATACTGTTATAAGGAGATAACGACAGTGATTTACTAACTTACTAATGCTGCAGCTAGAATGACTCCTCCAAAAAGTCTTCAATTTCCTGAACCAGGTTTAATTCTGCTACCAAGAGAAAGATTTTGCAGGTTTTTGGTTTGTTCTCTGTAATTTCTTTTTTTTCAAATGATAATGTGATCAAACAGTCCAGCAATTGTGCTCCTTCACTTATGTCCACTCAAAATTCTGCACGTTTATAGCAGCTTTATTTAATAATTACCAAAATTCAGAAGCAACTGATATATATCCTTAAATAGGTGAATGGATAAGCAAGCTGTGGTACATCCAGACAATGGGATATTATTCAGCACTCAAAAGAAATGAGCTATCAAGCCACAAAAAGATGAGGACACTTAAATGCCTATCACTAAGTGAAAGAAGCCAATATGAAAAGGCTACATATTATATGAATCCAACTATATGACATTCTGGAAAAGGCAAAACTATGGAGAGAGTATAAAGATAAGTTTCTGCCAGAGGTTGCAGGAAAGGGAGGAAGGATTTTTAGGGCAGTGAAAACCTTCTGTATGATACTTAAGGTTGGATATGCCATTATACAACTGCCAAAAACCACAGAATATACAACACAAAGGTGAACCCTGATATAAACTGTGGATTTTCAGCAATAATAAAGTGTCAAAACTGATTCATCGATTATAACAAATGTACTACATGTGTATGGCACACTATTGGTGGGGAGGGCTGGTGGGTCAGGGAGTTGAGAGAGATAGCTGGAAACTGTACTTGCCACTTAATTTTGTGTGAACCTAAAAAATACTCTTAAAAAATAAAGTCCACGAATTTTTTAAATGGTAATATGATCTATTTTATAATATAATCAAGGGAGATTTTACAGTCATTTTTATTTCAGTGCTTGGGAAAAAAAGGCATGTTACTTCAGGAAATCTTCTGGTAAGTAAATTTTAATTTTCTTCTATTGGATATGTAATGACCTAAACTCCCATTCTGCTACCTTCACCAAAAATAATTACCTGTGCTTTCTACGAGAAAAAAATAACGTACAGTACTTCTTGGATTGAAACAGTCCTTTCATAATTTTAGCTGACTAAATGAACAGAAGCATTACAAGCTTTATTCAATGCCACTTTATTTGCTAATTCTTTTCAGTGTTGAAATATCAAGTGTATACTTTAAGGTACGACATCCTTGTAAGAACTCTGTTCCATTAAGTCCAAATTATAAAATGCTTGAGAAAGACTAGAATTTTTTGTGACTCTGTAATTGTTAAAAAGAATTAATCTTTCAAAGCTTACAGGAGAGAGAACTATGCTAGTAACATAATGTAATAAGGTTAATGTTATAAAATGTGAAAATCTAGAATTCATTTATCATCTCCAGTATGAATAATACCACATCACTGACAAGAAGATGTCAAAGTTTCCAAACATTTTCTTATTTTTCCCCTCCATATTAACGCACGGTTTAATGTAACAATATTCTTTTCATCGAATTGATCAAGATGCCTGATTTTAATTTCTAGATTAATTTTTGATTAATTTACAGTGCCAGATGCCCAACAGCCTTAGAAGTAGTTAAAAGTATTCTAAGTCAAGTCTCCAGGGTGACTTTTGTCCCCAAGGGCTGGCAAACAGGGGAAGAAGGTAAAGGAGGTTTGTATCTAGTATAAGAAAGATAAGTGCAAAGTAAGGTAAGACTAGGAAAAGGAAGGAAAGGGGGCATAGATACTAACAAAAGAAAGCACCAAGAAGAAGAAACAACAGAAAAAGAGCTGACATGACACACAGTATTAGATTAATATATAACTGTATGTGTATTTCTGACTATAGTTCTCAATCTTTCATACTACACTGTTAGTTCAGAGGCAGAAAAAATAGGAAGAGAAAGTAAAATATGCCACAGCTGACGTGAGTCCAGTTACCACTTTGGTCTCAACAGTAAGAGAGAGGACAAGTGTTTGGATAAAATGCATATACTAATTAGTGATCACTAACCATTTCCATCCCACTGTTTTATAAACCACAGGTTCTCTGTATTTGATTCACATAATTAACTTTCAACTTCAAATACACACACAAATACACAGAAATGAGAGTACTGTTCCACTTTCTCCATTCTCAGAAATGCCAGAAGAAAAGCGCCTTTTCTGTTAGAAAAGAATATTGCTCTCTCATGTAGTATTCGAATTTTAAATTATCATTAAGAAAAAAAAAAACAAATCCTGTCTCTCAGGAGTTTCTGTTATGGCTCAGTGACTTAAGGATCCAACACTGTCTGTGAGGACGTGGGTTTGATCCCTGGCCTCGCTCTGGATTAAGGATCCAGGGTTGCCACAAGCTGTGCCATAGGTAACACATGTGGCTCAGATCCAGTGTTGCTGTGGCAGTGGCGCAGGCCTCAGCTGCAGCCCAATGTAACCCCTGGCCCGGGAACTTCCATAGCCACAGATGCCGCCATTAAATAAATAAATAAGTAAATAAATACCCAGTCTCTAAATCAGAAGTAACTTGAAACAACCCATGATCCTTTTTAGCCACCAAACACACGCAAAATATAATTCTTTCCTCAAAATAACTCACTTCATTTATGACACATATGAAAAAAGGAAAACAAAAATGGAATTTTCACTTCACTTGTTTCAATTTGCTATTATCACTACACAAGAAAAAGGTTTTAAAAGACAGATTTTGTTTGCAGATTTTTTTAGTCTGTATTTATATCTGCCCCGTTCCAAAACAACTGGGAGATAGCTAAGAAAGAAACAAAGATTTAAAAAGAAAGAGGGTAGAAGTCTGGGGAAGAAAAATGGGTAGGAAAGTTACAAAGTGAGGGTGGGATGGTCTAGAAGGTGGTCTACACACAAAGCATAAGCTAAAATATTATAATTTCTTAACTGAAGAGGCTGCACATTTGGCTATGAGTCTTAAAGCAGTCAAAGCAAAAGAGGAAAAACCTAAGAATGGTTTTTAGGTTGAGGCATTTTCACCCAAATGCCAGGTCTGCCAAAAAAGTAAGTCTGGGCATAATAGTTACGTCAAAATTTCAAAGAAATTAAGAATATAAAATAGACAAACTTGAGGCACAAATTATAGAGATGCTGGTTAATCAATGCTAAGAAGTTGCCATACAAATTGTTCTTGCCTGTACATGTAGGTGCTGCATGGAAACAGCCCTACAAGTAACACAAATGAGGAAAGGTTACTTTCATTTCTAGTGATTACTTAACATTTGATTCAGAATTTCTGGCAGTTGCAAACACAGCCTGTTCAGTGGCATATCTTTTACAAAAGTAGTTGGTAGTTTCACACAAATTGCCTTATAGAGAGGAACTTTCTATTGGAATAACATCAAGAATCAGTTGTCTACTTCAGTTTAAGGCTTAGTTTATTTCTGAACATTTTTAAAAATTGATTTGTCTGCCAAATCATGCAGTGTAAATTAACAGGCTAAAAACAGCAAAGGCTCCTCCTTACAAGCAAAGTTATACCATTTTTCATTAACTGTAAGATGGCACCAACAGTAAATGTGCCATTATTTTATGTACCACCAAAAAGGAAGAACATACACACTGTTTATTAAGCTGCAGAATATGACAGATTGTTAAAAAAAAAAAAAGTCCCCATTGTGGAGATGTTTAAATGAGAAGTGGATTATTAGAATAACGTTTACACATGAGACATGTTCCTTTGAGTGACACGAACCAGCTTGCTGTCCATCCCCCAGCCTCTGGTACTGGCACCTCCTCTTGGCCTCTTCTCTGACCGGGGCCGTTCTCTATTGTCAAGTCATCCCCAGCCTCTGCTCTAGTTGGTCTTCTTGCCAACTTGTCTGTACTCTCCACTGTCCACCAGGTATTCTTTCTATCTCTTTTTCTTACTACTAATTAAAATTCTTTTCCTCATCTTTACATCTTCAAATATAAGAAAGAATGCTAGGCAGAAGGGATATGTGTTCATAAAATTACCTTCTCCAACAGACACTATTTTTTCTACTGTAAGACAAGTACATAAGAGCCCAAAAAATGACTATGTAGTTCACCACAGAGAGACTTAGATTTAGGCAATAGGAAACAATACCACCCACCAGCGCCCCCTCCCAAAACAAAAAAGGTCATTTAGGACCTTAAAAATTTTTAAAGGTCCTTTAAAATTTTTTTAAAGTATCCTTAGTATTTTTTTTAAAGTATCATCCCAAAGGCAAAAATTACCTTTGATGTTCCAGAGTTCTGCTTGCAGAAAATTCTATATATTCCATAATTTTAAAGTAAACTATAATTGGGATCTAAACCTTCATTTGTTCCATTATAATACCACCCTAGCCCCTCTAGAGATATTAAGACAGATAACATTTTAATCATACTTAATCTCTCCTTAAATATGACCAGCAGAACAATTTACCAAACAACACATAAAATTTTATTTTCAATATGCTCAATAAACTTTGCTTTAAAAGTTATTTTCAAAAAATAAAGAGCAAATTAAGTTATAATAATGCTAGCTAAAAGCTTAAAAATTCAGATTTGTTACATTTTGAGAACTCAAGTCAACAAACTTTAGTGAATACCACCTATTACATGTTAGGGATATAGAAATAAATAAAACCCAGTCTCTGTGTCTACAGGGATATCTTCCCTTTAAGAAAGACAAGAATATAAGGCAGAATGGAAACAAATGTGAGAGATTCATTCATTCCATCTGGAAGTATAGATGGTGGTGGGAGCTGAGACAGAAGGGAAGAATACCTAGAGAGAAAAACATCTGAAGTGAGTGAAGAATGGAATGCTTTTACCAGAGTGGAAATGAAGGAAGGTCATTCCAAGCATGGAGATGGGCCTGAATGTGGACTTTATTTTTCTCCTATATTATACCTTGTCACACTTCAAAAACATCTAAGAGTTAAGTCAAAAAGATACACCAAGTATAGGTAAAAGTTAGGTTGAAAAATATACCAAAAAAAAGTTGTATAAAATATATGCCTAACCTTGAGGAAAGGAATTCCTGAGGGGGCAAAAAAAAGAAAAAAGCACAAATTCACAAGAGTGAGACTCAGCCAGTTTTCTCTGGAGTTACTGGCCAATCCTTTGGGGACAAAAGTCTAGGTTTTAATGGGCTACTTGCTGAGATGACAGACCACCTGAGATCCTACCATGGAGAGAGACTGAATTAACAACATGTCTATAAATATGCTAAGACTCCCCAAAGGCTGCATCCTTAGCAAGAAAAAATTCACTCTGCAGAGGGAGATAATAAGGATCTTTACCAGTTTTGGTCCATGGTAGAACAGTCAAACTGAAATATATCTCCACTACAATTCTTAACCACAGTCTGCACCCTTGTGGGGCTAGAATTCAAAATAGTTGTGTGGCCTGATAAACTAGAGTAAAAAATTTACATAAGGAATTCCCTGGTGGCTCAGTCTGTTAAGGATCTGGCGTTGTCACATCTGTGGCACAGGTTCAATCCCTGGCCTGGGAATTCTGCACACCATGGGAGTGGTCAAAAATAAAAAATAAAAAATTTTTTTAAATTTAACTAAAAATAGGAGATCACACTGTGGCTCAGCCATAAAAACCCAACTAGTATCCATGAGGAGACAGGTTCGATCCCTGGCCTCACTCAGTGGGTTAAGGATCCGGCATTGCTGTGAGCTGTAGTGTAGGTCACAGATGTGGCTTGGACCCCACACTGTTGTGGCTGTGGTATAGACCAGCAGCTACAGCTCTAATTCAACCCCTAGTCTGGGAACCTTCATGTGCCACAGGTGCAGCTCTAAAATAAAAGCAAAAAAAGTGGTACCCTTAGACAAATCATATCTTTTTTTTTTTTTTTTTTTGTCTTTTATCTAGAGCTGCAACCACGGCATATGGAGGTTCCCAGGCTAGGGGTCTAACAGGAGCTGTAGCTGCCGGCCTTCGCCACAGCCACAGCAACGCAGGATCTGAGCCGCGTCTGCAACCTACACCACAGCTCACGGCAATGCCAGATCCTTAACCCACTGAGCAAGGCCAGGGATTGAACCCACTACCTCATGGTTCTTAGTAGGATTCGTTAACCACTGAGCCACGATGGGAACTCCAGACAAATTATATCTTAAAAAAAAAAAAAATCTGATTTCTAGCTTCAAAAACTTACAATAAATGAAGTTCCAAAGACCATGAGCTCACAGTTCAAAAAAAAAAAAAAACCACAGGAAGAAACAACCCTATGAGTCTGATCTAATAACAGCAAACTATAGAATCACACCAACAAAGACTGCAGATAAGGGAGTTCCCATTATGGTGCAGTGGAAACTGAATCCAACTAGTACCCATGAACATGTGGGTTCCATCCCTGGCCTCACCCAGTGGGTTAAGAATCCAGCATTGCTGAGAACTCGACTCAGATCCCAAGTTGCTGTGGCAGCGGTGCAGGCTGGCAGCTGTAGCTCTGCTTTGAACCCTAGCCTGGGAACTTCCATATGCCATGGGTTCATCTCTAAAAAAATAAAAATTAAAAAAAAAAAGACCACAGATAATAATACAATTATCAGAAACATAAGTTTTTTTAATACACTTGAAGAAAAAATAGGGAGAAAAGTATGACACAGGAATAGGAGACTATTAAAATTAATCAGGCAATCTGAAAATAGACAATTTATATTACCTCTGGACTTTAAATATGCATGTTAAAATTTCAAGGGCAACTGAAAGAACAGAAATAAGGTATGAAACTTAAAAATTAAAGTAAGAGGGGTGCAAAATCTCAATTCAAAAGCAAAGAGAATAAATGAAAAGCAGGATATACGAAAAATATAAGACAGTAGAAATAAAAATCAGTATTCATGATTGATATAAATGGGTTAAGTGTGCCACTTAAAAGACTGTCAGATTACATAAAAAATTTATTTATGTATTGTTTACCAGAGATACATAAAACAGAGGGACACAGAAGTGTTGAAAATAAAAGGATACTAAAAGTTAACAAGATATACCAAAACACTGAACAAAGAGAACTGACAGCAAGTCAGCCATTTCCAATTAGGGTGTAGAAATTAATGAGATACTTTTTCCCAACTATGAAAAGAGGCTAGACAAGCAACAATATCAGGGGCTTTTTTGTTGGTTAGTTCGTTGATTACATACATGAAAGTTGAGAATTCAAAGAAATGTAAATGAACAAAATTTCAGAAAAGGATAAACCTTTACTAAATAAGAAATCCAAAGCCCCTTTCACTCCAAGACACAGTGGAAAGTGAAAACTTGCCAATAAGATGGGAAAGAAGAAAATGACTGAAACTTTTCGGCAAACTTTATTGGCTGAAAATAGACTAGTCTGATTGACTAGAAACTTGATGATTTCCAGACCTAAGGTCTGTACCCTTTTCTGCCAGTTCTTTTTCATGGAGCCTTCACAGAAGGACAGAGCAAAAGGACTGCTGAAAGAAATCCCCCCCCCCCTTCAAGTGTCATGGTGCCTTGAATGTAAGACTGTGGTGGGGCAGGAGGGCTGACAAGTAGTCAATAACATTAGTCAGTGAAATTAAAAATTAAAATATCATTTCCAATAGCAATGAAAAATATTAAATACTTAGGAATAAATTTTTTTTTAATATTTACAAGATCTCTATAATGAAAACTCCAAACTAGTGACAAAAGTAACTAAAGACAAAAATAAGTGGAGAGATATACAATGTTCATGGACTGGAAGATTCAATTTTGTTAAAAGGTCAATTCTCTTATATTTAATCTTTGTATTTAACACCACTCTAATCAAAATCTCAACAGATTTTAAAAATAGAAATTGACAAGCTAATTCTATAATGATACAGAAATGTCGTTTAGAATAGTCAAAATAATCCTGAAGGAGATCATGAAATTTGTAGGACTCTCATTATCTGCTTCCAAGAGTTACTTTAAAGAAGTAGTTCTCAACCGTGGGTGATTTTGTCCTCTAGGAGACACTGAGCTTTGTTTGGAGACATTTTTGATCGTCACAACTGGGGGGGATGCTACTAGGGTCTGGTGGGTAGAGGCCAGGGATGCTGCTAAACATCCTATAACACCTGGAATAGCCTGCCAGGTATGAGGCCCAAAATGTCAATAGTACTGAGGTTGCTAAATCCTGCTCTAAAGCTACAATAATCAAGACAGTACAGCAATAACGTAAGAATGGAGAAAGAGACCAATGAAACAAAATTAATGTCCAGATTAGACACAATTACACAATCGTTTTCCCACAGCAAAGCAAGACAATTCAATAAGAAAAGGAAAGTTTTTTCAATAAAAGGTGTTATAAGAACAGGCTGTATCAGTATTAAAAAAAATAATAACAAAAAAACCTTCAAACCTTTATCTTACACCATGCACAAAAATTAAATTGAGATGAAAAAGTGATCTAAACAACAAAACTAAAAAAAATAAAATTTCTAGAAAAAAGGGAGAATATTTTTATGACTTTGGGGTCATGCAAGAAATATTAATTGCAAAACCACATAGATAAAATAAGACTGGCACAAAAGAATACATATTATATGATTCTATCTACATAAAATCAAAGAACAAACGAAATTAATCAAAGGTGATAGAAACAAAAAAGTGATTGCCTAGGACAGAAGAACCAGAGGTGGTGATGAAATGTTCTATATCTTGACTGGGGTGGTGCTCACTATTGTCAAAACGCATCAAACTGTACACTTAAGATCTGTATATTCTGTTATACGTAAATTTAAATTACAATAAAATTTTACAGAAAAAGCAGCAGCTGCATTACTAAGAGATAAACTAGGGAAAAAGAGTTTTCAGAGGAGTTCCCACTGCGGCGTAGCAGAAACGAATCCAACTAGGAACCATGAGGTTACGGGTTTGATCCCTGGCCTCGCTCAGTGGGTTAAGAATCTGGCATTGCCGTGAGCTGTGGTGTAGGTTGCAGACACAGCTCAGGTCCTGTGTTGCTGTGGCTGTGGCGCAGGCTGGCAGCTACAGCTCCTGTAGACCCCTAGCCTGGGAACCTCCATATGCCTCGGGAGCGGCTCTACATAAAGGCAAAAAGACAAAAAAAAAAAAAAGATGGCTCAAGACCCACTATTAAGAAAGCAAACAACCCAATTTAAAAATGAGAAAAGGCTTGAATAAATAACCAAAAAAGATAAAAAGATGGCAAATAGACACATGAAAAGATACTGCCCACTATCATTAGCTACTAGGTATAGGCAAACAAAACACAATGAGACAGCACTACATACCAACTCAAATGGCTAACACTGGGGGTGGGGCTGATGGACAATATCAAATGCTCATAAGCATGAAGACCAACTGGAACTCTCATACACTGCTTGTGGGAATGCAACTGCAATCAGTCACTTTGGAAAACAGCTTGGTGTTTCTTATAAAGTTAAACATATACTTATTATTTGACCCGGTACCTTCTCACAAGTATTTTCTGAAGACAAATGAAAGCATACATCCACACAAAGATTTACATATGAATGTTCATTGCGGTTTTATCTGTTGTAGCCATAAGCTGGAAATCCAAATGTCCATTAACAGATGAATCAATAAAAAACTGTTACATATAAATACAATGGAATACTATTAAACAGAAAAATAAGAGCAAACTATTAATACATGAAACAGATCATAAAGACTGAAATGTGCCCACTGGATTGGATACCTAGCTGCTAGTTAATACTAGGTCACTGGTCATTTATTCGTTAGAGCAATTTGAGCTGTATGATATGTGTACGAAAGAAGCATACAGTGGATTGGGAATAAGTGAGAAGTGACAAAGTAGAGATAATAACTGAAGACTAACCTTTCAAGGAGCTTGGGTGTGAAGCAAAAAAAAAGTTAGGCTGGTAGTCTAGAGGATAATAAAGATTAAACTTAGGGGTGACCCTTGAACAAGTTACATAGCAAAAGGTACTGTAGAGAGAGAGAGAGAGATTGAAAACCTAAGAGATGATAATAGATGGAACAAACTCCCAGAAAAAAAAAACTGGAAGAAAACAGGATCCAGAGGCAAAAGCAGAGCAAAGCTAAATAACCTCGACACACATTTGTCTGTGGGTGAAACAGGAAGTTATCCAACTCCTCCACCTTTGGCTTTATCTTCTCTGTGAAACAGAAGATGAAGACATCTGTGCAAAGTGAGGGAGAGGAACTTCAGGAGAGTGAAAGAGATTTGAAATAGCTGTTGTGGGAACTGGAGAAAAAAAAACTGACTCGAAGAGTGCCCACTGCGGTGCACTGGGTTAAGAACCTGACTGTAGCAGCTTGGGTTGATGCAGAGGCACAGATTTGATCCCTGGCCCAGTGCAAGCGGGTTAAAGAATCCAGCATTGCCACAACTGCGGTGTAGCTCGCAGCTGTCGCTTAGATTCAATGCCTGATCAGAGAACTTCCGTATGCTGCAGGTGCGGCCATAAAATTTAAAAACAACAAAAACAAAAAACTGACTTGAGACGACAAGTATAACGCTGGAGAACACAAAGTTCAGCAAAGATTATAAACCAAGAACTATGTCAAACTGCCATAAAAGTTTCTGAATATCTAGGAGTGAGACTCAAGCAAGTAAGCAGAAAGGTACTTTCATCACTGCTGACTTGTAATAGTTCGCGGTCCTTCCTAGGAGTAGCAGTGACCTAGTACCACAGTTGTATTGTCCCAGATTCTGTTCCTACTGCAAACCATCCTCAGTAATGTCTATGCACCACAGAAAAAGAAATTTGATTATTTAAATCATCAGTTTAACTCATTCAATAGCTTTCTAGATTCAAATAAAATCTGAAGATATTAAAATACAAACAAGGAGAGTTCCCTGCTGGTTCCGCGGGTTAAGGAACCAGCATTGTCACTGCTGTCGCTTGAGTTGCTGCTGTTTTGTGGGTTTCAGCCCTGACCCAGGAACTTCAGCATGCCACTGGCATGGCCAAAAATACATTTTAAAGTAAAAATAAGTAAGTAAATACAAATACAGTCCTTCTTAATCTCATATCTTAGCAATCACTCTCATCCATCTCATCTTTCACTCTAGTTATAATGAATTCCATGTCCCCAAACATACCATGGTCTCTCATATACCCATGACTTTTTACATGGAATTTTCTCTGTCTGAGCTGTCCTTCAGCCTCATCCCTTGACCTTTCACCATCAAAATTAACTCATATGTCACTTCCCTAATTAGATGTACTACCAAAAATGCACTGCTAACTACAAAGGCTATCATTCATAATATAAAGCTATAAGAACTGCCCCCTTAGAATCATACAAAGTTAGGGCCTGGGTATCTCACCTATATCTTCCCATAATAATAAGCATCCTGGACCTATCTGTATATATATCTTAACTGTAATTTGTTTTTAAAGATTCAAGTACAAGCTTCTTCAAGGTAGGGACTGTGTCAGGGGAGGTTCCTTGGCCTCACAAATTGAGACTAGATACCGTAACCACTCTGTTTTCCTCTTTAAAACAAAGATGTTAAGTGCTAATAGATAACAATAAAAATAGCTAACGTTTATTAAGTGTTAACTATGGGCAAAGCACTATACCAAGCATTTTATATGTATTATCTCATTCAATTCCCACAAGAATCTGAGATAGGTACCATCATAATACCTACTTTATAGAAGACGAAACAGACACAAAGATCTAAAGCAACTTGCCTGAAGTCACATGGCCAATAAATAGCATAAAGTGAATTCAGGTAGATTATCTCAGGGGATTTGTTTAATGTCTGCCTTCCCTACTTAATATCATACTAATTTTGTTCCCACTATGTTTTCAGTGCTCAAAGCCTAGAGTGCAGGTCTTCAATAAATATGTCTGCTAACTTAAAGATGACTCTAAAGTCACATCTTTACACTTAGCCCTACTAAATTTCCGCTTGTCAATTTCTGCCCATCATTCTTACAGCACTCTCTCTCAAAACTTGTCATCTATTAGGCTGGCCATTTTCCTAGCTCTTATTGATCTGAAATTTGATAAGCCTTCTATGTTATAGTCCAAGTTATCAATAAAAATGTTGCAGAGTCTTATATTTAGTATCACAAAATTATTTCCAACACGTTAAATCTGGACATTCACCCAACTACAAATGAAATCACAGATTTTAAAACGATTTAAAAGGCTAAAGAATAGACCTATCACCTTGGTAGGGTTTTCCATAAAATATTATTTTGCATTAACTTTTCACAAGGCGTGCAGTTTTTCAACAGGTAAACAAACATTCTTTTCTCATTTCATTAAGTTTAATTATATATTAGCTCCCAAGTGCACTGAGACGGTTTCTCATCTTGTCATGATTACTTCCTGCTAA
This sequence comes from Catagonus wagneri, assembly GCA_004024745.2. Taxonomy (NCBI): domain Eukaryota; kingdom Metazoa; phylum Chordata; class Mammalia; order Artiodactyla; family Tayassuidae; genus Catagonus; species Catagonus wagneri. Next base: position 4,527,847 of record PVHT020000004.1, read on the forward strand.
CCCCTTATTTGTCATAAAAGCTCCAAAAGAAAGAGTAGGGAATAAAATGTTCCATATTACTAACTGAACTTGCACGAGGGTGAGGGGATAAATCATCAACAAGTTTGACTCTACTAACATTGCTAGAGAAAAGAATTAGAAGTTTTCTTTATACAGACAAATACAGACAAAACATAAAAAAACTTTCAGTCTATAAAATTATCTCTTCTTTCAGGAAATTTTTTCAGGAAGGTATTTTAGGGACTATTTCTAAAGAATAAAGATTAAAGACTGAATTTTAAAGCATAAAGATTGAAAGATACAGTAAAGTGGTTTGCTTTAAAAACCCAAGCCCTGAGAAACAAAATGAGGAGTTCCTGTCGTGGCTCAGTGGTTAGCGAATCCGACTAGAAACCATGAGGTGGCGGGTTCAATCCCTGGCCTTGCTCAGTGGGTTAAGGATCTGGCGTTGCCGTGAGCTGTGGTGTAGGTTGCAGACCCGGCTCGGATCCTGCATTGCTGTGGCTGTGGTGAAGGCCGGCAGCTACAGCTCCTGTTAGACCCCTAGCCTGTGAACCTCCATATGCTGTGGGTGCGGCCCAAATAAGGCAAAAAGACAAAAAAAAAAAGAAAGAAACAAAATGAGATTGAGAAAAAAGGTGTACATATATTAACTTCAATTTTAAATTACTTTTTCTCCTGGAGACTATACTAAGCTTTATAATTGAAGTATGCTAGCAGCAGACATTAATATTACTCACCTATTTAGTTTATTTGGGGATAAAGTGTTCCAGTTGTGTTACCAAACTGACAACGTAACATACAGAAAAAAAGGGGTGACTTGATTATTGTCTTAATGATAAAATGGTTGTCGATCTGTCATAATGTAATAATTTTTGCTAAAAGTATTTATCACATAGTTTATTATGTTAATTACTCAACACATATAGCTTTACTATTAAACTTTTCATCATTATTCAAAGACACCACAGTACATTTTAGGAAAATTTAAAACGTTTACCTGAAACATTATACAGATCCAGGTTTTAATTTTTTTAATTACAAATTTTTTAACCTATAAATTCACTTCAAGAATCCTCAGTCATCCCCGCCCCCTCACCCCAAGATCTTCTAAGCATTGTAGAAAGCTTAGTAATGATATTTACATTCAGTGAAAGAGAATGAAATGAAAGGAAACGGGCATTAGATACACAACTCTTGACCAGAAGGACAAGAAGGCAATAAAACTCAGAATCAAGCCACTAAATGAAGAGTATGGAGTCACTACTGCCGAGATTCTAAGAAAAAAGATGTCAACAACTTACCTCATCCGTAATTATCCCCCCTCAACTCTCTCTCTTTGGGAGTTCAACACCCTATTTTCATTTGTGCAGTTTCAACAAGCATCACCTCTCAAATATTCACCACTAAATGACATTACATTATTTTCTAAAAAAAAAATTTTATAATAGTTTGGGAAATCTCATACCTCCCCTGTACAGCAAAACTGAAGGAAGGAATCATTAATTACTAGAGTATTAATTGAATTACTGGATCTTCTACATCTAAAACCACTGCTACATGGGTTTTTTTTATTTTGGCTTTTGTTTTGTTTTTGCCATGCCTGCAGCATGTGGAAGTTCCCAGGCCAGGGATCGAACCCACCACAGCAGCGACCCAAGCCACTGCAGTGACAACACTGGATACTTAACACTGCACAACACTGTGCCACAAGGGAACTCCTACTTCTAGTTTTGAGGGAGAATGGATCTTCACTAGATACTTACATGAAGTACAGGGACCCCACAAACCATGTGATAACTTTTATTACTCTCATTCCAGTTAGGAACTCAAGTTATATAGAAATTTCACTCAAATTAGCTGGTGCTACTTTCATCACTAGAACTAAGGCGTCAGAAAAAAATCATCCCTAGGATTTAAAATTATTGTTTTTAAAATGTCTTTTTGCAACTTTCTTTTAAGATTATGCATTCCTTTTAAAAATATCTCAAAGAATTACAGAATGGTAAAATACTAAAATTAGAAAAGCCAATACTTCAAACCTCCAACTCTGAATAACTTGAATCACTGAGGAAGTCTATGTAAAACTAACTATTCTTACCACTATCTTGAATAGACCATGTTTACTAAGAACTAGTTATCTGAGGATACAGATTTTAAATAACAGCAGATGCTCAGAATTAAAATTCAGGGGTTATTCCCTAAAACAAACTTTCCCAGAGCTCAGGTTCAAAAACCAACAAAAAATTAGTTCAAGTAAAGAGAAAAAACAGTTTATTTTAATAGAAATTGAATTTTTATTTATTTTGCTTTTTAGGGCCACACCTGCAGCATATGGAAGTTCCCAGGCTCGAGATCGAACTGGAACTGCACCTGCCAGCATATGCCATAACCAATAACAATGTGGGATCTGAGCCACATCTGCAACTTACACCATAGCTCACAGCAACCCTGGATCCTAAACCCACTGAGTGAGACCAGGGATCAACCCCGCACCCTCATGGATACTAGTCAGGTTCGTAACCCAAATGGGAACTTCAAAATCAAATTGCTTTTATTTGGTAAGATAAACAAAGTGGTAAAACTTATGCAAGTATCTTTGAAGCTATAGTGAACACCATAAAAGTTGGCTAGAGAAGAATTTTAAAGGTGCGCCACAAAGAACTAGGTAAAGAACTACTTTACCTAGTTCAATGTTTCCTCTTGTTTGAGAAGCCTGAATAAACTGGGCAACTACGCTCTAAAGTACAAGGATTTTGTATAAATCTTATCATCCGTTCCCTCAAAGATTCATTAAAATGTTGACAAAGAATAAAATAAATTCATCAATTCTTGATCATATGTTTTAACTAGAAAAAGATCCAAATTTATTAAGTTACTGCATTCTCTATTTATATTCTTTATGGCATTCAAAGTACTTTAATGTCCATTTAAACTTTACCATTTGTATAAAGCCTTCAAATAAGCAAAACTAAACCATATATTGTTTAGGGAATTTTAAGGGGTGATAGAACTGTTCTAAAACTGGATTGCAGTGATGGTCGCACAGTTGTATAAATTTATTAAAACTCAATGAACTATACACTTTAAATGGGAGAATTTCATAGCATGTAAATTATACCTCAATAAAGCTCTTAAAAACAAAGAACTGAGAGAATGAGAAAACAAGTCACAGACCAGAGGAAAAATTTGCAAAAGACATATCTAATGAAGAATGTTATCCAAAATATACAAAGAACTATTAAAACTCAAGAATAAGAAAACAAAAAAACAATCCAATTAAAAAATGGGCCCAAGACCTTAACAGACACCTCAGCAAAGAAGATACGCTAAGGGAACGTAAGTACATGAAGAGATGCTCCACATCATATTTTACCAGGGAAATGCAAAGAACAGAGATATCAGCACACACTGCTTAGAACAGTCAAACCCAGAACAACAACAATTGCAAGGATGTGGAACAACAATGACTCTCATTCATTGCTGGTAATAATGGTTTAGCCACTTTGGAAGGCAGATTGGCAAATTTTTACAAAACTAAACATAGTTTAGTAACCAACAATCACGCCCCTTGGTATTTCCTCAAAGTTCTGAGAATTTACATCAACACAAAATCCTGCTGTGGCGCAGCGGAAACAATTCGACTGGTAACCATAAGGTTGAGGGTTTGATCCCTGGCCTTGCTCAGTGGGTTAGATATCCGGCGTTGCCGTGAACTAGCTCTGATTTGACCACTAGCCTGGGAATTTCCATATGCCACAGGTACGGCCATAAAAACCAAAAAAAAAAAAAAAATCCTGCATACAAATGTTTTCAGCAGCTTTATTTATAACTGCCAAAACTTTAAAGTTACCAAAATGTCCTTCAATAGGTGAATGGATAAATAAACTGTGGTATAACCAAACAACTGAGTATTACTCAGCACTCAAAAGAAATGAGCTACCAAAGCCATAAACTGACTTGGAGGAACCTTAAATGTATGTTTCTAAGTGAAAGAAGTCAGTCTGAAAAGTCTTCATATTATACAACATGACATCAAAAGGGAAAACTATGAAGGCAGTAAAAATATCAGTAGTTGCCAGGGGTTCAGGGGGAGAGATAATGAATGCATAAAGGAATACATGCACAGAGGGTTCAAGACAATGACATTATTCTATATGATACTACAATAGTGAGTACCTGTTATTACCTATTTGTCAAAACCCACAGAATATGCAACACCAAGAGTAAACCCTATGTACACTAGGCACTGGGGTAATAATGATGTGTCAATGTAGGTTCATCAATTGTAACAAATGTCTATCACTGTGGTTTGGGATGTTCAGCGCTGAGGAGGCACTGCCTGTGCAGGATCAGTGAGTTTAATGGGAACTCTGTATATTCTGCTCAGCTTTGCTGTGAAACTAAAACTAAAACCAAAAAAAAAGGTTCTATTTAAAATGAAAACAAAATAAGATAAAGCAGATTATACAGCATGATTAAGTAGGATTTATTTCAGGATGCAGGGCTGGATGAACATTTAAAAATCAATTAATGTGCAACAGCCTTTCATGATAAAAACACTTAAACTAGGAATAAAAGAGAACTTTTGTCAATCTGATATAGAGCATCTGGAAAAGCCCAGAGCTAACACACTTAGTAGAGGAAGACAAAATGGCTTCTCCTTAAGATCAGGAACAAACAACGACATCCACACTTGCCCTAGAAATTAGGCAAAAAAATTAAAAAAGGCAACCATATTGGAAAGAAAACCTCTCTGTTTCCAGATGGCATGATCGTGTATAAAGAAAATCATGAGGAAAATATTTTAAAACTATTAGAACTAATAAAAATATGTTCAGCTAGGTTACAGGGCAAGATTAATATATAAAAATCAGCTGTACACACAAGCAATATGCTATCAAAAGTGAAATTAAGAAAGTGATTCCACATCATTAAAAACACTTTAAAAAACTTAGGAATAAATTTAACAAGAAGTGTAAAACATACACTGAAAACAAAATTGTTGAAGAAATTAAAGATCTAAATAAATGAAAAAACATCTCACATTCATGAATTAGAAAACTTACTACCATGGAGTTCCCTTCATGGCTCAGTGGTTAACGAATCCAACTAAGAACCATGAGGTTGTGGGTTTGATCCCTGGCCTTGCTCAGTGGGTTAAGGATCCGGGATTGCCATGAGCTGTGGTGAAGGTTGCAGACGCGGCTCGGATCCCGCGTTGCTGTGGCTGTGGCGAAGGCCGGCAGCTACAGCTCCTGTTAGACCCCTAGCCTGGGAACCTCCATATGCCGCGGGTGCGGCTCTACATAAAAAGGCAAAAAGACAAAAAAAAAAGAAGAAGAAAACTTACTACCGTTAAAATAAAAAAACTACCCAAACTGGTTTACAGATTCAATGCAATCCCTTTAAAAATCCCATCTAGCTTTTATGCAGAAATTGGCAAATCGATCCCAAAATTCTTATGAAAATGCAAGGAATCCTGAATAGTCAAAACAATCTTAAAACAAAGTTGGAAGGCTCAGATTTCCGTATGTCACAACTTACTGCAATGTACTGACATAAGGAGAGATGTACAAATCAATGAACTGGAATTGTGAATCCAGAAATAAACTATTACATTTATGGTCAACTGATTTTCAACAAGAGTGCCAAGGTCACTCAATTAGGAAATAAAAGTTTTCAACAAATGGTGGGGAGATTGTATTAAGATGGCGGAATAGAAGGACTGGAGCTCAACTTCTCTCACAAAAACAATAAAATTACAACCAAATGCCAAGCAACCTTCAACCAAATGGACTGCAAACTTTCAAAAAGATATTCTGCTCCAGAAGACAAAGACGAGACCACATCAAGAGGTAGGAAGAAAAATTAGCCAATATAAACAACCCCATACCTCCCAGGTGGGAAGCCCCACAGACTGAAAAGTAACTATATCACAGAGACTCACCTACAGGACTGAGAGCTCTGAGCCCCACGTCAAATCCCCACGCCCGGGGATCTGGCACAGGGATTAAGAGCCCCCAGAGCATCTGGCATTGAAGGCCAGTGGGGCTTGTGTGCAGGAGCTCCACAGGATGGGAGGAAAAGTAGACACCATTCTTGAAAGGCACACACAGACTTTCACGTGCACTGGGTGGCAGGGCAAAGCAAAGCCTCCATATGAATTTGGGTCAAACCTGACTGCAATTCTTGGAGGATATCCTGAGAAAACAGGAGTGACTGTGGCTTGTTGTGAGGGAAGGGCATTGGAGGTGAAGCTCTCAGGAACATTCACCAGCCTGCATTTCTTTGGACATAACCATTTTTGGGGAAAGCTGGTCCCTCTCATCAACGCTGAGATGCCCCAGGCCAAACAATAATCCAGGTGGGATCACAGGCCCACCCATCAGTAAACAGGCAGCCTAAAGATCCCTCAGGCACAAAACCAGCCTCTAATCTCACCCAGAGACAAAGCCCCACCCACCAGAGGGATAGGAATCAGCCCCACCTATAAGTGGGCAGGCACCAGTCCCTCCCATTGGGAAGCCTACAGCAAGCCCCCGCACCCCATACCAACTTCAGCCACAGGGGAGGCAAACACCAGAAGTAAGAGAGGCTACAACTCTATTGTCTGGAAAAAGGTCGCCACACCAAAACCCTATAAAAATGAAAAGACAGAAAACTATAACTCAGATAAGGGAGAAAGAAAAAGCCCAGAAAAACAGCTCAGTGAGTAGGAGATTATCAGCCTCCCAGAGAAAGACTTTAGGCTGTTGATGCTGAAGATGATGTAAAACACTGGAAATAAACTGTAGGCAAAGACTGATAATTTACAGGAAACACTGAGCAAAGACATACAAGATGTAAAAATTTCCATATATGTATGGGTAACCCTGTCAGCACACTGTGCAGCTGGGTATAATGGAAAAAAATTAAATAAATAAAATAAATAAATAAATAAAATTTTTCCAATTAAAAAAATGTGAAAATTAAACAAGAAGAGATGCAAAATACAATAACTGAAATAAAAAATTCATTAGAAGCAGCCAACTGTAGAATACAGGAAGCAGAAGAAGGAATAAGTGAGGTGGAGGACAGATAGTGGAAATCACTAATGCAGAAGAGAAAAGAGATAAAAGATTGAAAGGAAATGAGGAGAGTCTCAGAGAACTCTGGGATAACGTTAAACACACCAACATCCATATTATACAGGTGCCAGAGGGAGAAGAGAGAGAGAAAGGGCCAGAAAAAATATTCGAAGAGATAATAGCCAAAAAATTCCCTAACATGGAAATGGAACCACTCACTCAAATCCAGGAAGCACAACAAGTACCATATAAAATAAACCCAAAGATGAGCACCCCGAGACACATATTAATCAAAATGACCAAAATTAAAGACAAAAAGAAAATATTGAAAGCAGCTAGGGAGAAGAAACAAATAACATACAAGAGAACTCCCATAAGGTTATCAGCAGATTTTTCAGCTGAAACTCTGCAGGCCAGAAGGGAGTGGCATAAGCTACTTAAAGTGAGGAAAGGAAAAAACTTCCAACCAAGATTACTTTACCCAGCATGGCTCACATTCATATTTGAAGGAGAGATCAAAACCTTTACAGATAAGAAAAGCTAAGAGATTTCTGCAACACTAAACCAGCTTTACAACAAATACTAAAGGAACTTCTCTAGGCAGAAAAGAAAAGGCCACAACCACAAAGAAAAACACCAGAAATGACGAGGCTCACCAGTAAAGGCATACATACTGTAAAGATACTAAATCAGCCATGCACAATTGTGCAGCCAAAATCAGAAATAGTAAGAAGAGAGAACAAATGCAGGACACTGCAGACGCACTTGCAATTAAGAACTTAAAACAATCTCGCTTATATATAGACTGCTATATCAAAACGTCAGCGTAACTGCAAACCAGCAATCTACAACTGATACACAAATAAGAAAAATCAACTCAAATACAACATTAAGGATAGTCATCAAACCACAACAGGAGACAACAAGAGATAAGGGAAGAAAAAAGAGCAACAAAAACCCAAAACAGTTAATAAAATGGCAATAAGAACATACATGTCAATAATCACCTTAAATGTTAATGGACTGAACGCCCCAACCAAAAGACATAGACTAGCTGAATGCATACAAAAACAGGACCCATATAGATGCTGTCTTCAAGGGACCCACTCCACTTCTAGGGACATATACAAATTGAAAGTGAGAAGATGGAAGAAAATATTCCATGTAAACGGGAATCAAAAGAGAGTCGGAGTAGCAATACCCCTATCAGACAAAATAGACTTTAAAAAGAAGAACGTTTGAAGAGACAAGGAAGGGCACTACATAATGATCCAAGGATCAATCCAGGAAGATATGGCAATTTTAAGTATCTATGCACCCAACATAGGATCATCACAATATATAAGGCAACTGCTGACAACCTTAAAGGAGAAATCAACAATGACACAATCATAGTGGGGGACTTTAACACTCCACTTACAGCAATGGATAGATCATCCTGACAGAAAATCAGTACGGAAACACAGGCCCTGAAGGAAGCATTACATCAGATGGACTTAATAGATATTTATAGGACATTCCATCCAAAAGAAACAAAATACACATTCTTCTCAAGTGCGCACAGAACAGTCTCTAAGATTGATCACATTCCTGGGCTACAAATCAAGCCCCGGTAACTTTAAGAAAATTGAAATATCAAGCATCTTTTCTAACCACAATGCTATACAACTGGAAATCAACAACAAGAAAAAAAAGGCAAAAAAACAAACACGTGGAGACTAAACAGCATGCTACTAAACAACCAATGGATCACTGAAGAAATCAAAGAGGAAATTTAAAGATACCTAGAAGCAAATGACAACAAAGATACGACACTCCAAAACCCACTGATGCAGCAAAAGCAGTTCTAAGAGGAAAGTTTATAGCAGTACAAGCCTACCTCAGGAAACAAGAAAAGCTCAAATAAGCAACCTAACTTTACATCTAAAGTGGCTAGAGAGGGAGGAACAGACAAGACCTAAAGTTAGTAGAAGAAAAGAAATCATAAAGATCAGAGCAGAAATCAATGAAATAGAAAAGAAGAAAACCATAGAAAAGATCCATGAAACTAAAAGCTGGTTCTTTGACAAGATCAACAAAATGGATAAACCCTTAGCCAGACTTAGCAACAAAAAAAGAGAGAGGACACAAATCAATAAAATTAGAAATGAAAAAGGAGAATTAACAGCGGACATCACAGAAATACAAAGGATCACAAGAGACTACTTTATGCAACTATACGGCAATAAAATGGAAAACCTAGAAGAAATGGACACATTCTTAGAAAAGTACAATCTTCCAAGACTAAACCAAGATGAAATAGAAAAGAAAAATCACAAGTTCTGAAATGGAAACTGTGATTAAAAAGCTTCCAACAATCAAAAGTCCAGGACCAGATGGCTTCACAGGCAAATTCTATCAAACATTTAGAGAAGAGCTAACACCTATCCTTTCAAAACTATTCCAAAAAATTGCAGAGGAAGGGATACTCCCAAACTCATTCTATGAGGCAACCATCACCCTGATACCAAAACCACACAGAGATACCACAAAAAAAGAAAATCACAGGCCAATCTCACTGATGAACATAGATGCAAAAATCCTCAACTAGCCAACCAAATCCAACAACACATTAAAAGGATCGTACATCACGATCAAGTGGGATTTATCCCAGGGATGCAAGGAGTCTTCAATATTCGCAAATCAATCAGTGTTATACATCACGCAGTATAAAAACCATATGATCCTCTCAATAGATGCAGAAAAAGCCTTTGACAAAATCCAACACCCATTTCTGAAAAAATGCTTCAGAAAGTGGGCAGAGGGGGAACCCCTACCTCAACATAATAAAGGCCATCTATGACAAACCCAGAGCTCACAGCATTCTCAACGGTGAAAAACTGAAAGAATTCCCACTGAGATCAGGAACACGACAGGCATGTCCACTCTCGTCACTACTATTCAACATAGTTTTGGAAGTCCTAGCCACAGCAATCAGACAAGTCAAAGAAATAAAAGGAATCCAAACTGGGAAGGAAGAAGGAAAACTATCACTATTTGCAGATGACATTATACTACACCTAGAGAATCCTAAAGACTCCACCAGAAAACTGGTAGAGCTCATCAATGAATTTGGAAAAGCTGCAGGATACAAAATTAATACACAGAAATCAACTGCATTTCTATATACTAACAAGGAAAGATCAGAAAGAGAAATTAGGGAAGCAATCACACTTACCATCGCATCAAAAAGAATCAAATACTTAGGAACAAACCTACCTAAAGAGGCAAAAAGACCTGTATTCTGAAAACTATAAGACACTGATGAAAGAAATCAAGGATGACATGAACTGATGGAAAGACACACCGTGCTCTTGGATTGGAAGAGTCAATATTATCAAAATGACTATACTACCCAAGGCAATCTACACATTCAATGCAATCCCTATCAAATTACCAAGGACCTTTTTCACAGAACTAGAACAAAATATTTTTAAGTTTGTTTCGAAGCACAAAAGACCCAGAATAGCCAAAGCCAGCCTGAAAAAGAAAAATGCACTGGAGGAATCAGCCTCCCTGACTTCAGACTATACTACAAAGCTACAGTCATCAAAACCATATGGTACTGGCACAAAGACAGAAATATAGATCAGTGGAACAGGATAGAAAGCCCAGAATTAAACCCACATACCTACAATCAACTAATCTATGACAAAGGAGGCAAGAATATACAATGGAGAAAAGAGAGCCTGTTCAGTAAGTGATGCTGGGAAAACTGGACAGCCACATGTAAAAAAATGAAATTAGAACACTTCCTAACACCAGGCACAAAAATAAACTCAAAATGGATTAAGACCAGATACTATAAACTCTTAGAGGAAAACATAGGCGAAACACTCTCTGACATAAATGACAGCAACATCTTCTCAGATCCACCTGTTGAGTAATGACAATAAAAAGAAAAATAAACAAATGGGACTTAATTAAACCTAAAAGTTTCTGCACAGCAAAGGAAACCCTAAACAAAACGAAAAGACAACCACAGAATGGGAGAAAATATTTACAAATGAATCGACTGACAAGGGATTAATCTCCAAAATTTACAAACACCTCCTACAGCTCAATACCAAAAAAACAACCCCAGCAAAAAATGGGCAGAAGATCTAAACAGACAAGTCTCCAAAGAAGACATACAGATGGCCAAAAAACCCATGAAAAGATGTTCAACATCACTTGTTATCAGAGAAATGCAAATCAAAACCACAATGATGTACCACCATCATTAAAAGTCTACAAACAGTAAGTGCTGGAGAGTGTGTGGAGAAAAAGGATCCCTGTTACACCGCTGGTGGGAATACAAATTGGTGCAACCACTGTGGAAAACAGTATGGAGATTCCTTAGAAAACTAAAAATAGAATTACTATTTGATCCAGCAGTCTCATTCCTGGGCATCTATCCAGAGAAAACCATGCCTCGAAAAGACACAAGTACTCCAATGTTCATTGCAGCACTCTATACAATAGCTAAGTCATGGAAACAACCCAAATGCCCATCGAAAGAGGAGTGGATAGGGAAGATCTGGTACATATATGCAATGGAATATTACTCAGCCATTAAAAGGAATGGAGTAACATTTATAGCAACATGGATGGACCTAGAAATTATCATGAGAAGTGAAATCAGTCAATGAGACACCAACATCACCTGCTACCACTTACATGTGGAAACTAAAAAAAGGACACAATGAACTTCTTTGCAGAACAGATACTGACTCACAGACTTTGGAAAACCTATGGTTTCCAAATGAGACAAGCTGGGGGGGTGGGGGGAATGCACTGAGGGTTTGGGATGGAAATGCTATAAAACTGAGTTGTGATGATTTTTGTACAGCTATAATTGTAATACAATTCATTAAGTAATGGGAAAAAAAACAACAAATGGTGATGGGAAAAGCAGATGTCCCCAGGCAAAAGAATGAAGCTGAACCCTCTACCTCAGGCCATACAAAAATTAACTCAAAATGGATCAGAGATCTAAATATAAGAACTAAAACTATGAAACTCTTATAAGAAAATACAAGGGTAAAATCTTCATGATCCTGGATTCGGCAAAACCTTAAATATGACACCAAAAGAGCAAGCAACAAAAAACAAACAGATAAACTGGACTTCATTAAAAACTTCTATGCTACAAAGGATACCATCAAGAAAATAAAAAGGTAAGAATGGAAGAATATATTTGCAAATCATATATCTGATAATGGACTGGTTTCCAGCATATATAAAGAACTTGGAGTTTCCGTCGTGGAACAGCAGTTAACGAATCCGACTAGGAACCATGAGGTTGAGGGTTTGATCCCTGGCATCGCTCAGTGGGTTAACGATCTGGCATTGCCGTGAACTGTGGTGTAAGGTCGCAGACACGACTCGGATCTGGCGTTGCTGTGGCTCTGGCATAGGCTGGCACCTACAGCTCTGATTAGACCCCCTAGCCTGGGAACATCCACATGCCGCAGGTGCGGCCCTGAAACAAAAGACAAAAAAAAAAAACTTAATAACTAAACAAAATATAATCCAATTTAAAAATGAGCTAAGGACTTGAGTAAACATTTCTCCAAAGTCAACAAGCATATGAAAAAAATGTTCAACATCTTTAGTCATGAAGGAAATACAAATCAAAACCACAATGAAGTCCCACTTTACACCTACTAAGATGACTATAATTAAGAAGACAGACAGTAAAAAAGACAGTGTTGACAAGGATGTGGAGAAATTGGAACCTTCTTATACAGCTGGTAAAATCGTTCAGCCACTGTGGAAAACAGTTTGGTAGTTCCTCAAAAAGTTAAACACAGAGTAAGCAGATGCTAAATGGCCCAGCAATTCCATTCTTAGGTATATGCCCAAGAGAAATGAAAACATATGTTCACATAAAACTTGTACATGAATGTTCACAACGACTATTACTCAAAATAGCCCCAAAGTGGGAAGAAGCCTAAGACCCAACAACTGATAAATGGATAAACAACATGTGGCCTACATCCATTCAATGGAGTATCATTCAGGCATAAAAAGGGATGAAGTACTGAAAAATGCTACAACATGGATAATTCGACCTTGAAAACATGCTAAATGAAAAAAGTCAGTCACAAAAGACTACATTTTGTATGATTCTGTTTATATGAAATGTCCAAAATAGGCAAAATCTACAGAGATAGAAAAATTAATAGCTGTCGGGGTAGAGGGGATAGAAAATGACTGGCTAATAAGTATGAGGTTTCTTTCATTGGTGATGAAAATTTTCTGAACTTAAAATGAAAATTTATTCTGTGAATATATGAAAAACCATTAAATTGTACAGTTAGGTAGGCAAATTGCATGATGCGAATTATATCTCAAGAAAGCGATTTTTTTAAAAAGCAAATTATAATAAACACAAAATTCAAGACTGGTTTCTTCTTGGCAGAGGAGGTAAGGCAGAGAGATGGGTTGGGATGCACTCTAAGGGCAGCTTCAACAGTGTTGATTTTATGTTTTCTTAGGCTGGGCTGTGGATTCATGGATACTTTATTATTCTTCATAACTTTCATCACATATCTAGTGTGTGTGTGTGTGTGTGTGTGTGTGTGTGTGTGTGTGTGTATATATATATATATTACATTTATTTGTTTGTTTAAAGAGCACAGGACTGAGCGAAAGCCCTCTTCTACCACGTATTAGCTATGAAGCCCAAAGAAAGTCACTCAGACCTGAGCTGTAGCTTCCTCTTCTAGAAAGAGGGACACTATCCTGTACCACCTTAGGGTTATTCTATATAATAAAGAAATTCTTAGGGTTTCTATAAAGCAGAAGTTATTACTATAAAATCCAAAGGGAAAATCCGCTATATTCTCACCTCACTATAATAACCACTGTTGGTAGATATTCTCCCAGACTTTTCTGGAACATAAACTTTTTATTATTATTTTAAGTCAACAATCTTTGACACTGATTTTCACTTAATAAATTGTAAGCATCTTTTAAAGATAACCACTTCACTACTCACAGACATTTAGGGCACTTTCAATCCAGGGGACTTCCCCTTGTTCTTTTTATTTTTCCTTTTAGACTGTTTTGTTTTCTTTTTTTCTTTTTTTAGGACTGCACTCGCAGTATATGGAGGTTCCTAGGCTAGGGATCGAATAGGAGCTGTAGCCACCAGCCTACACCACAGCCACAGCGATGCCAGATCCTAGCCGAGTCTGCGACCTACACCACAGCTCACGGCAATGCAGGATCCTTAACCCACTGAACAAGGCCAGGGATCGAACCTGCGTCCTCATGGATTCTAGTCAGATTCATTTCCGCTGAGCCACGGGAACTTCCTTTATGGTATATCTTACCAGCCATCTTTAATTTCTACACAGAATGATGTTCCTGTCTTGCTTTGAAGTCAAAGTAATACTCTGTCTTTCCAAGATGATAAAAATAGTTATCCATATTTTCTTCTTACTTTTGACTTTAATGCATTTGAACTTTATTTTTGTACATGATGAACACAAAGCTAACTTTATCCCTCCCACCACTAGCTAAACACCCCAACAAAGATACAAAATAAACCAGAGGTGTGCTGGAGCTGGTTCATACTGGCTCTTGAGACTTTTACATTTTCTGGAATTTTACAAAGCTGACTATGAAACATAGCCATTGTTACAGGTTAAATTATATAAACTCACAATGAAATAAATCATATTTAAAATAAAGTTAACAAATACTTAGAAATCATCATTCTTAGCATGATTTATGCCTTTAAGGTTAACATCTACTTTTCCTGTATGTTGAAAATACTTTATAATTGTGTGCTACTGTGTTTCTTTTTCCAAGTTAGCATTTAGTGACATCAGGTTGGTAGCTTGAAACTGGCCATTACAGGAGTATTAGTACTTACACCACAGAAATTGGCAAGCTCTAAAAACTAGGCCTTTTTTTTATTTTTCAGAGATTTTGTTGTTAAACACATACACAAAAATAAGCCATTATTTCCCACTAACTTTAAAGAGGATCTCTAGTACACACTGTCATTTACAGAATAAGGAGTTTAGAATTGAATGCATTTTTCTTCTGTGCTAGCATCAGACTGCTTTGGTATGCTTTGATGTATTAGATGACACTTTAGACACAGCTTCTATTTTTCTTACATGAGATCACAGTACTGCATTGAGAATGTATTTTTCCTCAACAATTCAATAGCATTCTTAATGTAGATTATAGAAAGCAGTAGCAAAATAATGGACTTTTGGGGAGAATAGTTAGTAACTGTATATTATTTAGATTAGGGTTCTTTACTCTTAAGAAAAAAAAATCCAAACGCAAGAAAACAAAATCACTATGGTAGGGTAAGTCTAAATACTATTCTGCTTTCTCATAAAAATTCCTCATTGCATGAGGAAGTATGGATCTACGTAATGGCAAAAACCAGTGACAGTACTCTTTGACCATCACCATCACGTACAAACCCAGAATTAGCAATTTTTCTTTTGGGGGGGGCTGCACCCTCAGTATATGGAGGTTCCCAGGCTAGGGGTTGAATCGGAGCTGTAGCCACCGGTCTACACCACAGCCACAGCAATGCCAGATCCGAGCCATGGACCTACACCACAGCTCACAGCTAAGCCACATCCTTAACCCACTGAGAGAGGCCAGGGGTCGAACCCGAGTCCTCATGAATACTAGTCAGATTCGTTTCTGCTGAGCCACAACAGACTCCTTAGCAACTTTCAATTCAACAACAAACACTTAATAAGTACCCACCAAGGACTATAGGTTCCGGAAACACAAATGAGACATGGCCCCAGCCTTTGAAGCTCTCATCATTTTTAGAGGATCAGTAGATAAAGAATGTGTCATAAGTGATTATAAGACTTTGATTTGATTAGCTCTGAGAGGGAGACAGATTGATTTTCATTTGTCTTCTAAGAACAAGCATTTACCTTAAAAGGAAAAAAAAATCAAGGTATAAAAAAAAAGTATGCCCACCTACAGAGACAAGCTGATATGTGTTAGTAACTCTATCTTCATCATCTATACCACTTAAACATCACAGTGTGCCTATTTTAATGTCTTTCCTGCTAAGTACTTTAAGAAGTCAGGGATGTATTTGCAGATACCACTACCAACTGCCATCAAGTAAACCAGTATCTGTTGCATATATCTATCTTTCTTACCTGCCACAAGCCATTTAGATTTGAATTCCAACTACCTCATTCTACGTGTTCATTTTACGAAACTTATGTAATAGCTCGGTGGACTCAATAAAACAACCCACTTTTGCACATAAACCAAAAGACTTAAAGACCTGCTGTCCAGTTGGGATTTCTGGCTAACAAAATATCTCATATTGGGAGTTCCCTTCGTGGCTCAGTGGTTAACGAATCCGACTAAGAACCATGAGGTTGCGGGTTCGATCCCTGGCCTTGCTCGGTGGGTTAAGGATCCGGCGTTGCCGTGAGCTGTGGTGAAGGTTGCAGACGCGGCTCGGATCCCGCATTGCTGTGGCTGTGGCGAAGGCCGGCAGCTACAGCTCTTGTTAGACCCCTAGCCTGGGAACCTCCATATGCCGCGGGTGCGGCTCTACATGAAGGCAAAAAGACAAAAAAAAAAAAAAAATCTCATATTGTAGCCCAAGGAGCAAACACAAGTGGCCGCCCTTTTCATATAGATAGTGCTGACTTGATATACACAGAGTGACAACTTCAACCACTTCTAATTACTAATATTTTAAATTTTAAAATTTATTTCTTAGGGATTTGTGCTATATATAGAAATAATCATTACCCTTTGGGAAACAATGGCTCATTTACTGAAAATTAGTTTAACAAAGGAATTATTCGGTACTGAAAAATACAGAGCAGTGAATTGGGTGACACAAATCATAACATTATCAGCTCATGCGACTACATTAGGCTAATTTTCTTTAAATAAAAAAACTACAGTAACTTAAAATTTAGCTTCAGCAATGTAATGTCTTCTCCATTGTATCCTCTGCCACAAAACTGTGAAACCAGATCCTAGGTTCTTATTTTGAAAATGTCCCTTCACTCCAGTCTAAGCTAAATACCACAAAAAAAAAGGAAAAAAGAAAAAGAAAAACTGCAGAATAGAATATTTCTGTTCGGCCTGAAGCTAGTTTTGACTGGTATGTTTCAGTTGCACATTTGATTCACACTGAATTTTGTTTGAAGTATTAAGAGAATAAATAGCATTCCAAAAGTCACAAGCTTGAAAACTTCCAGTTCCTTCTCTAGCTGGAGAGCTTACAAAACTTATTACATGGAACAGTGAGTTGATGCAGTGACCATAAATTTCTTAACACTGTAAGTCTAAATTTAATCGAAACCTAATCTCAGCAAGTTCTGTAAAAATAGCCTTAAAGTAGATAACGCAAAAGTCACAAAATGTTAATCTAAAAGAATGGTTTATGGGCATATCATTGTACAATTCTTTCACGTTTTCTGAGGTTTAAATTTTTTCAAAAAATAAAAGGGATATCTGCAAAGCAAATACATAACACCTTTACATACACCATGAAAAGAGTAAGTTATTTTCCACCAAAATCCTTGCGGCTCATGACATTAAACTGTCACCAGAAACCTTAGAGTCACTAGAGCACAAAAACCAACAGAATATTATTAATACTCTATTTTTTTTTCAGAAGCATTGTTCCTGGTTTCATTTACAGGATTTTTGGTTTTTATTTGTTTTGTTCGCTTTTTTTTTTTTTTTTGCTTTTAGAAGAATACTTCCTCCATTTTCAACATTAAGTTGGACAGGTATTACTGGTAAAGCAGCAAAAGAGCAAAGGTTCTGGCTCAGCCTCTTACCAGCCATGTGACCTTGGACAAATCTCTTAGCTTCTCTGCATCTCCATTTACCCACTTATAAAATGAGGCAGTTACACTAGATGCATTCTAAAGTATCTTCCAACTCTCTAATTCCTTTCAGATAGAGCTCTGGGCTTGTGAGAATGAAAAAATTAGCCCTTAAAAAAAAAGCCAAAACCTACTTTTCTAACATTAGTGAAACAAATAGGACACAAAATTGTAAATACACACAATGAATAATCATGATCCCAACCCTAATATTATTACACACACACACACACACACACACATACACTCTCTCTAGGTAAACAAAACAACGTACACCGAAATTCTATCAGTGGCTATCTCTGAGTTGGAGGTTAAAAATCACTTTTCTGTATTTTCTGAGTTTCCCACAATAAACATGTTATTCCTTTGACAATAGGGTGGGAGGAGGGAGTTAAAGGGTAGGGAAAAACCCTTCTCTATGCCTAAGGGAAATTTTACCTTCAGAAAGCATTCTAGAATTTGAATGAATTTTTCAAAAACAATTGAGTGTTAATTAGAAAAGAAAATCTCTGGCATAGTCATTTACTTGATACCTGTCAACAATTATACAAGGTCTGTTGGTTATCTGTCCTATGTCAGTAAGCTTTAAGGAGGTACCACATCTTTTCACACATACTAATAGCCAACGCTTACAGAGTGCCAAGCATAGTTCTAAGACTTTACATTTATATTGTCGCCCTGAATCCTCTCAACAACCCTATGAGATAGAAATACCATTATTTATTATCACCATTTTATGACAACCATGAGGCACACAGGGGTTAAATAATTTGTTCACAACTAATAAGGGGCAGAGTCAAGATTTACATCCGGGCAGTCCGTCATCAGAGTACAAGCTCTTAACTATTAAGCCATCCTGTCCCTTTGTACTTAAATGTCTTACTCAAGTCATTCTTTAACTGATTTTGCTCTCAAAGTCTGTCTAAAGTACTTTTCTTTAACCTGAAAAGAAATAATATTTAAGTACTGGGATAAAAAGACAGGCCAACCTTTTAACTTGCTAGCTTAAAATGATTACTTCAAAGGTACAGGAAGTATAATTTAATCTCCACACATCACCAGGTAAACAATATTATAACATCTGTACAATTAAAGCATTAATTACTAAGTTAAAATTAGAATGTTTTAATAAAGATGCTTTATTGATCGGTATTATCTGTCCTCGTGAATCTCCTTTGAAAAGAGCCCCTAAAATCAACTGTTGTATATCTTTTAAAAATTTCTATTACAATGAAATTTTAAACGATTTTGTAATTAGCTAGTTTGGTTTTTAAAAGAATGCATCAATACTTTTTTTGAACATTAGCTTGAGTACACACCCAGTAATCTTCACAACAACCTCAAATACTAGAACATAAAGAAAGCCGTCCAATTAAACATGGTTGAAGGTTCTCACCTAATTCTTAGGCAATCCAAACCCAAATCAAGTCCCTTTTCTGCCCAGTACCATTACCTTTCAATGTTTATGGTTTCTGGATTACTCTAAATAAAGCTCAGATTTCCCCACATCAGTATTACTAAATTTCTAGCCCTGTCAAAGTAAATATAGAAATCAATAGTTTCCTATTTAAAAAGAGATGGAAGTGGAGAAGTGAGAAAAAAAAACTTTGCATTAGTATGCCTGTTAACTTAGATGTGCAATGAGACAATCACCTGATAATTGCACCCTTTGGGTACTTCTGTACTGGTAAGATAATAAAGTGAAATAAAGTTACCTGGTTTACTTCAATTTACTTACACAATTTGCAAATCTGTAGCTCTCTGCCATGGTGCATTAAGAAAATTAGCATGTAAGAAAAATCACCTGCTTATGTAAATTGGAGGATGGTTTTTATCCATGCAGACAGAAGTAAAAAAAAGGCTGCAATCTGGGTCAAATGACTAATTTTATCTATTTGTTCAAATGTCTCTCTTCACCTTTTCTCTGTAGCTCAAAGCAAGAATTTGAGGTCAAAGAACAGATAAACAAAACGTTTCTGCTGTCCATTCCCCTGTAAAAACTTTGCTGCCTGACACTACTGAGCTCTATATTACTTACACTGAAAACAAGACTGAGAACTTTATCTAGATAACAAAACCACAACACTGAGACAGAAAAGAAAAGAAATCAATGGAGGATATCTGATCTAACTGGGAAGGAAAGCAAACATGGCAAGGATCCGGTACCAGTTTTACCTTCTGCTACTTTAGGCAAACAGGGCTTCAGAAAAGAAAAGGAAAATACTCCAAATAATTCAGGGCAGGCAGGACAACCTCTCCACAAAGAACATTATTCCAGTTTACTCTATAAACACACCCGGTCAAGTTTTTCTGAGTCTGACAAAAGTTAAGATGAATGCTTTCTTAGTCACTTAATGACTACCTTCCCAGCATTCGTTGCTGGAATTCATCCCTCCTGCTAATAACTGACTCCATCTGCAGGTCCAGGGGAGGACCTGATGGCTCCAGAAGTAACCTTATCCCCAGTGACAATGACTGGTTCAGAAGTGAGCAGACAACCAACAAGGGCCAAAGAGACACTAGAACATGGCTACTAAACACTTGAAATTTGGCTAGTCCAAGTTGGAAAGGGTTGTAAGCACTAACATACAGATTGGATCTTATACATTTTGCATGAAAAGAAAAAATGTAAACAATCTAATTAATGAATTTTATAGTAATAACGTGTTGAAATATGCCTGGAATATACTGAGTTAATGAAAATACATTACTAAAATTAATTTCACTTGCTTTTTTTTTTTTACCTTTTTAATGTGGCCACTAAAAAATTTAAAATCACATGTGGCTTACATTATACAGTTGAACCTTGAACGACGTGAAAGTTAGGGATGCTGGTTCCCCTCACCCCCAGTGCAGTCAAAAATTCATGTGTAACTTTTGACTCTCCCTAAACTTAACTACTAATAATCTATGGCTTACTAAAAGGAAGCCTTACTGATAACATTAACAATAGATTAACACATATTTTGTATGTTACATGTATTATATACTATATCCTTACAACAAAGTAAGCTATAGAAAAGAAAATGTTAAAATTATAAAGAAAATACATTTATACTACTGTTTACAAAATGAATCATCTGTCAGTACCTATATCAATATCGTCTTACATGATGTGAAACACTGTAGGTATTATATGTATGACTAACACTAGACATAAAAAAATGAAAAGATAAAGTAAAAAAATATATATATTTAATTACAAGTATAACTATTCATGAATTGAATGCAAGCAGCAAGATGCTAGGTTTAAGGTAGTTTAATGAACGTGAGTACTGGAAACACATTTTTTTAAAGCCACTTACCTGTGATGATAGGCTGACACAGAATTTCCCCAACCATGAGTAAATTAGGGGGGGCAATAATGTACGGTAATGTAGTTGCTTGAAAGCAAAGTTATAAAACAGTAAGAAAACTAACACCATTAATTTTATATTATTAATCATTTACCTTATACCTATGTAAAGGCAGACTAGTATCTACATATTTCTTTTTTTTTTTTTTTTTTTGTATTTTTGCCTTATCTAGGGCCGCACCCACGGCATATGGAGGTTCCCAGGCTAGGGGTCTAATCGGAGCTGTAGCCGCCGGCCTTCACCACAGCAACGCAGGATCCGAGCCGCGTCTGCAACCTACACCACAGCTCACGGCAATGCCGGATCCTTAACCCACTGAGCAAGGCCAGGGATCGAACCCGCAACCTCATGGTTCCTAGTCAGCTTCGTTAACCACTGAGCCACGACGTGAACTCCTAGTATCTACGTATTTCATGCATTCATGACATACCTTTTACTTAATTTTGTCCATATTTCTAGTCTACATGGTTTGAATGTTTTTTCCATAACAAATCTCCAAAAAAATTTCCAATATATTTATTTTTTAAGATCTGCATATTAAGCAGACTCGCACAGCTCAATCCCATGTTGTTCAAGGGTCAACTGGACAGCTACTGGACAGCGCTGCGCGCTTGCTAAGAACGTCTGTGAAAGTGTTTCCTTCCTGCCTTGAAGGAGCTTCAGCAAATCACTCTCTATCTCCGGGCATTGTATACCCTTAAACTGCTATAGCCTTAAAGGTTTGACACAGCTCTTTTTCTGGGAGGTCCATCTGCAAACTAGTAAATTCTCTGAGTAAATTTAGAATTTCAAAGATTCTTAAAAACAAAACATTTTAAATCAACTTGCTAGCTAATGTAAGCGCTGGTACACAAAACAGCTTGATTACTTACAAAAGAACATAAAATAATATTAGATATCATTTGAAAATTTAAAAATCACTGCAAAAATTTAAGAAAACAAGCAAATAAGTCTAGAACACTAAAAAGATAAAGTACTATCAGGAAATAATACCAAATTTATATTGAGAAAAAAGGGTTCATTTGCAAATAGGCTTTTCACAACTGCACCGCAACATGTATAATCATTACCAATAAGTCAATATCAGGAGAAAATAAGTCTCTTGGACGAACTGTGTGTTTAAAATCTGATCCCAAATTTGAAAACTCTATGAAAGTCAGAACACTGGAAAAGGGTTACATTTGTCTCCTTCTACCTTTAAACAATTTTAGAAAATATTCAACATCTACAGTCCTGAAGAAAGCTGTAGACACTAGCGGAATCTACTTGCCCAAAATGTCAGAATGCTTTATAAATGTTAATGCAATTGTATAATATAAATGTAGGAGGCACAGGATCTTATAAATGAGAAAACTAAGACTCAGAAGAGTTAACTTTATCAAGGTCATAGAGTTGTTGGTACTAAGGCAGGGACCAGAACCTTATCTCCTAACAAGTCTAGTTTAGTACTTTATTACCCTGTCATTAAAAACAAGAATTCTTCCCAAGGAAATGGCACTTGAATACGATAAACATCTAGTTTTCTGGTTTATTTAACTAGAAATAATAGCCTGGGATTTGGGAGATTTTTATTAATAATAAAATAAAGTGCTGCTAATACTGAAGACAGTCTTTAGAGCCTTTTTCCCCCCTTTTTCTCAGAGGGGGGACAAAAGTCATACAATCATTCTCATGTGCCATCAACGATCTACTTGCTAAAATCCAATGGCCTTTTCTCCACCCTTATTTTCTTTGACTTTATCTGCACCAAAGGTCACTCTCATCTTCCTAACAATCTCCTTCTGCCTTATGTAGATTGTCAATCTCTATGAACATACGTTACTGACTGCCCTTTAGCTCTACCTCCAATAATTTCTCCCACCTACAACTGAGAATACTCCCTAAGGCCCAGACCTCAGCTACTTCTACTCTTCCATTCATATAATCTTTAAAAAAAAGAAAAAAAAATCGGTCTGAACAAGTCACTCTCTTACTTAAAAACTTTTAATGGCTGCCATTCCCAGTGTTTCAACCTTTTTCATTACTACCCATCCCCGCAGGAGTGTTTTTAGACATTTCCATCCTAGCCACCTCACAATGAAATTTTAATACCATAGATACGTTATATATCTGTTTATGCACTGTATGTATATATGTGCTGTATTCATAAAAAAATATTTTTTTTCCCTCTCTCTCAGGTACCAACAATGTCTCAACTCTTCAGCAGGACACTCCAATCTCAACAGGACCTAGCATAAGCTTGCACTCCTCCTTTATTTCTAATCACCGCCTGCACTGCACTTTATATTAGGTAATTCCAGCCCTGTAAATCTCCCTAATACGGGCCCATCCACCTATAATGCATCTCCCCTTTAGTAGATTCTCTCATTCTTAAAACTCAGTTGAGGTACTACCTCTTCTGGGATGAATCCATACCTTCCACAGAAATCCTTCTGTATTCCCAGGGAGCATCTCCACTGCTGCATTTATAATTCTCCCTACTAGATAAATCATAATCTTTTAATCCGTATCATCCAGCACAGTGCCTGGCAAACAGGCAACACACAGTAAATGAGCACTATAAAAACAAGTGAAAAGAATATGTCCTAATGTTTTTATTTAACAGTTTCAAATTTAGTTTCGATTCTCCAGCAAGACTCCCTGAGAGCAGGGAAGTATCACTATTCATATTTTTTTTTTTTAACTGTAAGCTCCTTCAAGGCAATATCATGACTTCAACATCTTTATATCCCTGTATCAATCACAGTACAGATAACAGCAGAAACCTGAAAGAGCTTTGCTAAATTACTCATAGAACTAAATATCCTCACTAGAGCCTACAACACTACTGGTCTGTAGCAGGTTGACAATAAAAATACACTGACTAGTGAGTCCCAACAATGTCCAAACCTTCTGCTGTCTGATCGCAGATATGATTCAATTAGCCAAACTAATTCAAAACACAGATGTGAAACTGGGTTTAGGTAAAAAGCACCAATCATGATCAAAAGCAAGATCAAAAGTAAACACTCACTCTACTTACACCATGTACAATTAACTATTAAAGCTGAACTCGGTATAGTTTCCTTAAAAGTCATCTTTTCTAATGTCTCTTAGCTAGGTACCTTAGAACTACCAACTAGGTCTATGATGACCTGATACATGCTTATTGACAGTCCTACAACTGTTGCCTCAGGCACTCTCTCTGTTACCCCCAAGCAACAAAAGGATCAAACTGACAAGCTATTTTAGTTAGGAAATCATTGTTGATCTGCATTGGATGACCCAATCAACAAATAACTCACAAAAGTATTTGGAAGCACAGGGAATCATAAATAAAACCCAAATATAATCTTATAATGAAAAGAGCTTCTACCCAATGACTTCTGTTTGGTTGGATGACAAATGGAAAAGTTTCTTCGGCCTCGACAATTTCCATCAAAGAAATCCAATCAGCATATTAAGGAAATATACAGTATATACAGTTGATTCTTGAACTGCTAGGACATCAATAAATCTAATACAAACCACCAAGAATAGACAATTCTACGCCTAGAAATCAGTGAAACACTAATGCTCCAAGTTATGAAGATTAGATACTCCAGTACGCCATTAAAGATGACCTTTTACATCAAGGAACAACAATGCTAAGGTTGCCGATGCTTTGAGGGTTAAATCCCAGAACTGAGGCTGAAATAATAATCAGTTAAGGTAATTTATACATATTCTTCTAGTATAGCATATGAAAGGGAACAATATATCTGCTCCTACTTCTTTTTCAGGACATGCACCAGTGATAGCAACTGATAGCTGAAAAAGGTGCAAATAATTCTGGGAGACATTTTTGTTTTAGCTTGTGTGAAAAGGCAATTATTTCTGAAATGCATTTTTTAGCAAAAAAAAATCTTTTTTTTCTAAGCTGATATTCGATAGCATAGTATGAAATTTCTCCCCAAGAATAAAACAAGTTTCTTTTGTTATACAACTTTTAGTTTTTGAATAAAATTGCATAATTTTGTCCAAGAGCCTAAGTACAAAGTGATTTCCAATGTTACAGGCTATGGAGTTTCTATTGCCAAGAAACCAGTTCAATATCATTGGATAGTGTTACTTTTACTCTCTCTCTTTGCCTCCTCTACATTATGACCATGAACCTGCAGTTTCTAAAGTAAGTTCGTTTGCAGTTAAAACTAACAATATAGATTTCCACATTTCTAGTTTCACAGGGATGCTTTGTTATGTCTAGAAGAGCAACTGTTTCCTTTTTATGGTGCAGGCTCTGCTTCTTCAAAGCTCTTTTCACAAAGCAGACCCCCCCCAAAGAATCCAGCTGTGGCTGTTAATCTTGGCTGATAGAGAAACTCCTCTGCACTACAGATTCTTAACCTGTAAAACACAGCTAATAACAAAATACCCTTTGGTATACTACTCTGATGCAACTAACTCCAACATTTCCCCAAGATTATCCCAAAAGCATTCATTTTTCCCAATTACAGTCTGCTACTTGAGGAGTAAGAGGGTCAGAGAAAATATCAGAGAAAAAAAAAAAGATGCCTCTAATTTTCACAAGATGAGCCAGCTAGACAATCTCCGCCATGCATAAGGATTTACACTGAATAACTTTTCACTAAATCACACCTATTTCCCCCACCTCACTGGGATCTTCTTTAGCAACTTACACCTTTTCATCCAAACACAAGTAAAATTAATTTCTATTAAATCTTAGTTTTGACAAATGTCCTTCATTTGTCACATTCTGAGAAGAAAAAAATAATTTCCTTCCAGGCATGTAAATCCATAATATTTTCTAAAACAGCGCAGATGATCTGGCTAGAATACCTACCAAGCGCACACAAACATGTATATTATGTTGTTATTGTTTGTGTTATTTATTTATTTTTAGAACTGCACCTGTGGCATATGGAAGTTCCCAGCTAAGAGGCTGAACTGAAGCTGCAGCTGCCAGCCTAAGCCACAGCAAAGCCAGATCTGAGCTGTGTCTGCGACATACACCACTGCTCACTCCAACGCTGGATTCTTTAACCCACTGAGCGGGGCCAGGGATCGAACCTACATCCTCATGGACACTCTCTTGGGTTCTTAACCAGCTGAGCCACAGAAGCAACTCCAAACAAGGTAATTTTTTTTAAGTGGCTCTTTAGTCAAACACCGCCAAATTGCAAAAAAGAAAGACTTTCCCGAAGTTTCCTCATGGATACTAGTCGGGTCTGTTACTGCTAAGCCACAATGGGAACTCCCTATTAAGTATTTTTTATGCATTTGTTATTAATTAACTGAGAGAACAGGACAGACAATTTCACACCAATTTTAACCCTCCTTACCTCCCTGGCATATAGCACAACTAAGGGAACACTCTATGGTATTTAAAGGCATGCCTCCAAAAAGAGTTTGCCTGTTGGTTTCACCTGATAAATCTGACCATATGTGAAGCCACTTCTATGCATATTTACACAAGTTTGATTTTCCTACCAACAATAACTACAATAAAAAAAAAAACAGCTAACATTTATTGAGTGCTTACTGTGTGCTAGACAGTATACTCTTTGGTTTACAAGAATTACCTCATTTAATCCTATGAGATAGGTGCTATTATTATCCTCATTTTACAGATGAACAGAGAGGTTAAACAATATATCGATATCACACAGCTAGTAACTACCACTACAGTGATGCCAAAATTATTCAGCAAGTATTAGAATAATAAAATTATTCAGCAAGTATTAGAATAATAAAATTATTCAGCAAGTATTAGAATAATAAAATTCAAAGTCCTCCAATTTTAGTAGGGGTAAAAGACAAGAGACTGAATGAATCCCTATCAATTAATCAGGTAAGTAAAAAAACAAAAACACTAATTTTATGAAGTAGAAGCTTTTCCCAGACACACTTTTATCAAGGTGGCAATATGTACCATTACTTCAATCTGATATTTTAGGTTGGCAACGTCAAAACTGCCTGGGTTTAGCAGTCCTCAAACCTCCCTCCTGTGGTCAACTTCCTTCAACTTCTCAAAAGTATACACGTCATAAGCCCCTTGAAGCCATAGTTATAATCTGGCCCAAAGTTGTCACACCTTTAAGAACAGCATAATTTACCTCCTCTGTGAACTACAGACAAACAGGTATTCTTATTACCCTCGCCAAACTACCGTGGTTTCGGTTTGAGTTGTTTTGCATTTTGGTTTTGCATTATGAAAATGCCCATGTGGGCATTTGGAAGCCTTGACATCTGATAAAGAAGGTCAAATTATATATGATGCCTTGATAACTCATGAACAATATTCTATTAAAGGCAATGAATGTATCTCAGGCTACCGCAGGATCATATTACCAGGTAAACCGGAACCCTACTTTAAGACAAAATACAGCAGACACTTGCTAATGAAACCTTAATTGAACTGTCAAAGCGCCATCTCTACCAGCAAGCTAATAGGTAATTCACTACTTTTACACAACTGTCCAATACTGATAAGTTATTCCAATAGTTAAATTCAACAGAAAGATAAATCAAGCCTGGTAGGCTAAACTGTTCAGTGATAAATCTGAATGGTAAAATGCTGCACCACTTCTACAAATGCCTCTCCCTGGCTACATGGAGGAACAATATCCCCCCAAATTATATGCAACATTTTTAGCCTTCAGTTACTACCACTGGATATATGTCCAGAAAAAGAAATGAGAGCAGATATAGTTGAATAGAAGTAGTTTCCTCTCATATGCCAGAAGAAAAATACTTGCAAAATGCATTAAACATATTTGAATCTAAGTGAATCTTATAATGCCCAAGTAGTTACATGGTGCTTTGAATTAAATGATGTATCACTAGGAGAATATTTTTTATGTTCCATTTTAATCACTTTGGAAAATAGTTGTTTCAGACTCATTAGGTGCCTTCTAAATTAAAAACAACTCTCATTCAGTTAAAAAGTAAAAAACCTCACTAATATCTTTAGCTTGGGTTTCAGAATACTAGTGCAATTCACTCTGGTTTGTTGTTCAAATCTCCAGTTTTAACACTCTTACTCAGGTCATATAGCAGTTAAATTTCAACTATAATAAGCAATTAAGACAGCAAGTCATCAATATGTAAATACAAAAATAGAAAAGTATTTGCATACTAAAACACACATCTGGAACTCTTCCCTTTTTTTCAAATTCGATTTCACCTGTTAAGAGCTGATGAAAACATTCAATGATGAAAACATTCAATGAAGCTAAGTAGAAAAACTTGGTTAAAGAACAAAGAAGGCCCTGGCCAGATCAAGTAATCAAGCAGCAAAGATGCCAAAGCACTGTGCTAGGTGCTGTGGAGAAAAAGAAGTACTCTAGCAGACACAGTCATTACCCTCAAGGGGCTTACAAATGTAATCAGTGAGACAAGACAAATACAAAACAACTGTGGATGATGGCCCACAGATGGAGGCACTTCAAGCACATGGAAAGAATTCCATAGGTGGTAGAAGGTGTCAATCAATAAAGAATTTAGAATGGATTCAAAACAAACACAATCGGATTTTCATGTACTGGTAATTCAGAATACCCACTACCAGAATGTTTGCTGTGGGACCTGTTTCAGCACTCCCCTTTAAAAAAAAAAAAAAAAACTCTTAGCGTCAACTTGAACTTAAAAAGTCACATCAGCATTTCATAGAAATGTAGGTGAATAACACCTTTAGAACACAACAGAGTTAAGAATGCTGCAACCCATTTCCCTATCTCTGGTTCTTTAGACTATATGCAAACCACTAAAAGAGAGCATCCAGATCTTAAGAAAATCCAAATAAATTCTCAGTAAATCAATGACAAACCTTAAAGCAAGAAACAATCTCCCCCCACCCCCGCACCCCAAACACCACCCAGCTTTGAAATCCTCAAGGGTTAGGCAAGGAACAGCAGTTCACAGTACAGTCCCTGAGGCTAGGATATGGAAGGGAAGAGAGGAAGACAAGAACAGGCAGATCCCTGAGCAGAGAGACTTGAAGAGGCACCATTACCGCTATACTCTTTCCCACCAGGAATCCCACACACCTTGGGGATGGGGGCATGGCAGCTGCAACCTCCCTTGAGAGCTTGCTAGGAAAACATTGGGCTCTACCAGTTTAAAAAAAGATGGATCGGATCACTTAGGAGCCTACTTTATAAAATCTGAAATATAAAGATGGCCAGATACAATGCAAAAATGAAGCTCATATCAATTATAGCCTGAAAATCAATGGTGAAAGGAGACATTTACCAGGCTAGTTCCAAAGAGTTCATTTTCCTGTGGTGATGGGGGCCTCTTCCAGACATTAACTAGAGGTTTTTTTTTTTTAATTGAGGTACAGTTGAAGGAATCTCTTTTTGAAGCACTGAAAACATCAATTCATCTATCCACACCAGAATACTTTAATCCTTGGGGGCGGGGGTGGTTGTGATAGGAATAGGAATTGTAGACAACGATAAATACCTTTTATTATAAACTACTAACCTTACTAAGAAGGACAAATAGACAAAATGTTGTATTTAAGAAGCACTTGGACTTTTTAAAATATCCTAGGACAAGCAAAAGTAGAGCAGTTTCATGTTTAAAAAGTATACTTCCTACTACAGGAACCACCCAAGGGATAACAGCAACTTACAAGCCACTAAATGACACTAAAACATTACATTGAATGTGGGCCACTGCATAGTTACAGTCTACTGACCTCAATTGTGGTACTCATGTGTGATGCTATATTTAATGCATTCTTATCAAAAGGCTAAAGCTACATACTTCCCAACTGTAGCTTTATGGTTTAAAATAAACCACTCATGTAACCTGATCTTCGTTCTGAGCATCAAGATCACAAATTAGGGAATGAAAAGACTGAAAGAAAACAAAGTGATTATGCAAAGTATATCCCAATGACAAGACTATTAAAGGAATTGAGTTTGGCTGGGTTGTGATTATTTGTTGCAACTGAGTCAAACTGAGTCAAACATGAGATGGCCAACATCTGTGTAGGCATAAGCATTCCATGCGCTCATCTATTTATTGATACTCCATTCAGTGGATTGCTTAGGTTCTACACAGTAAGTTTGGTAGACAACAAACTTACGTGTTATTCAACAGAGTGCTCCACCAAAGTTGGCCATGACTCAAAGGCCTAAGCCTACACAGTCCATGCGTTAATTAGGCCTCTTTACCAGGTATGGAAGGGTGGCTTCCCACAGTCAAGTTGAGAAGCTTGTTCCACTTAGGTCAACACGGAGAAGAAAACCATGAGAAAGGCTTTGCCCAATGACAACTGAGAGGAGAAACCCGAAGTCGTGTTTTTCTTTGGATACTCACCAGACGACACCAAAGGCTCCATATCCAATAGGTCTATCCGGCTCAATATCCAGCTGCTGTTGTGGATGATGCGAGTGCTGATGATGGTGCGCCTTAACCGTGGCAGCTGCGGCAGCCTGTACCTGAGCTGGGGCTGCTGCAGCTGGTCCAGGAGCCTGACCCGGTGCCGGTGATGGGAAATATGGCTGTTGTTGCCCAGGGTTTAACATGGCTGCAGCTGCGGCCGCTGCTGCGGCTGCCGCAGCTGCCGACGAGGTATGCTGCTGTACGGGGTGGACAGCAGCAGCCGACCCGGGATGAAGATGGTGTTGAGGGTGGTGGTGGTGGTGAAGGTGAGGAGGAGGGAGGTGTGGAAGGTGGTGGTGATGGTGGTGGTGGTGCCCTGCTGCTGCCGCAGATGTACCGCCATTGTAAGCCGCCATCATTTTTGCGTTGGCTCTTGCGCCACAAAGAGACATTCAAAAAAAAATGCCCTTTGATTGGAAAGCAAACTGGGTCAAGCTGTCATTTGGCCATTTAAAAATGAAGAAAAGAACCCACTCACTCCACCTCCAAAAACATGGAGCGGAACTGGCTTTATGTCTTCATCAGTCAATCCAGACAAGTGAGCAGATCTTGGTGTTCAATTTGGGGGTGAGAGTGTGTGGAAGAGTGTGGGTTGCCCCAAAAAAATAAAAGAAAAAGAAAAAAGAAAAGAAAAAGGGAAAAGGGACCCCTTCCCCCCAGGTTTCCTGCCACAAGTGGGTACTAAAACTCCATTCTTAATTCGGGGGAGGTTCCAACTTTGATTGTGGGAATAAAGGCCAAACCTCCCGACCCCCCGAACTCCACACACGAAAAGGATCAGGTAACACACCACCCTTGGAATCTTGTAAGAGGCTTGACTCATCTACCCCTTCCATTCCCACATCCTTTTCTAAACACCTACCACCTCCTCAAAAATGCAACTGAAAAAAATTCCAACCACCCCAAAGTGAAAAGATGGGGGGAAATGTTCAGGGAAACCAGCTCCCCCCCCCTCGAACTCTCAGGCCTTCCTACATCTCCCCCTACTCCTCGTCAGGCTGACCTGACCGGGGGGGGGGGGGGGGGATACTAAACTTTCCCGAACAGAAAAAAGCCAGAGGAGGCAGGAGGAACCGAGTGAGCAGAGGAGGAGACAGGGCAGGACTGCGAGGAGAAAGAGAACCGGGGCAAAGTGAAGGTAAGGAGGTGCGGGGAGGAATGGAAGAGAGGTGGGCAGCACTCGGACGCCCAGGCAGAGGGAACCGCCCCGGGAGGAGGTTAGGGTCCTGGGGCCAAAGAATGGGAGCCCCGGGAGGCGGGCGGGGTGCAGTCGGAAGCGGGCTGACTCCTGCCCCCGCCGCCGGCTGCTTCTGCTGAGGGTTGGGGGGGAGAGCGGGTGGGTCCCCCCGCGCGACGGCCCCCGTAGGGCTCAAGGCTGCTCCGTCTCCCCCCCTCCCCCCCACCCGGCTTCGGTCCCCGCGGCCGCTTTCTCCTCAGCCGCCACCGCCGCTTTCTCCTCTGCCGCCGCCTCCTCAGCCGCTGGTGCCGCCGCGGCCGGACTCACCTCCCCTAGCAAAGCCGGATAGAGCGGAGCCAGCGGCGGACACGCGCAACCAGCCGCCGAGGCCCCGCCCCCGTCTCACACTGACCGGCTGCCCTAGCCAATCCACGCCCACCTGTCCGCATCCGCCTCCAATCCTGGGCCGGGAGTTTCAGACAGGCGCACTGTTCGGCCAGTGGCGACAAGGTGTGGGTCTCCTGGGGAAATCCCGCCCCCGACCTGGGATGGGCAGATCGAAAGACCAATCAAAAGAAGAGTTTAGCCTGACCGACAAGGCCAAAAGCGAATTAAACACCAAAGATCTCCGTGACATTTTCTTTCGCCTCTCTCCTCTTTTCTTTTTCTTCTTTTATTTTTTTGGCAGGAGCAGGAAGCTGCGTGATAATCCCGCCTGCAAAAGCTGGTGGAATGAAAGAGCCAATCGTGAGCCGGGGACCAAGAACAGAGCAACCAATCCTTGGCTTGGAGAGGAAGTGGGTTGAGACTGGGGCCAGATAGACACTGGATATGACAAATGAAAAAAGAAATTGCTCTCGGTCCCACCCTTCAGGTCTCCTATAGGTCAGGATTGTGGAGAATTCGCTGTCATATCAGCCACGACCTCCTCAGGGGGCGTGGCCATGCCTAAGTGGGTGTGGTGTAAAGAAAGGGGCGGGACCTAGGCGAAGAAGGCGGAGTCCAAATCGTTTCTAGTCCATTGATAGGAGCCCTTTTAAAGACATCAGGTGTGGAGAAATAGGGAGAGCAAAAGGGGATGTCGAGCTTGTCAGGAGACCCAACCAAAGTTACTCAACAAGGCAGTCACAAAAGAAATTCAGTATACTGACAGTTCTTAGCAAATGGCTGGTCCTCCATGGCTAATCCACATAGCGGCAAAATGACAGATGATTTCTAGTTTTCAGGAATACAAGCTCATTGAACTATAGGCTATTGATACAAATTGAAACAATAATTACCTTAACCACAAAGATTGTGATTTCTCCCATATTTTCTAAGTCAATGAGTTCTAGCTGTTGAAATCTTCCTAAAATAACATCTTTCAATTTCAGAAACCTTACTGAATTTACTTTTCTTTAAAAATATGAAATAATACTCATACAGAATCTTACCCTTAATAAAACTGTGCGCTCAGAACCCTGGAGATTGTCTTTGATTCTTTTTTTGCCTGGCCACTCCTCCCCTTCATGATCGTTTTTTTTTTTTTTTTAACGTCTGCACCTGCAGTATATCGGAAGTTCCCAGGCTAAGGGTCAAATGGGAGCTAAAGCTGCGGGCCTGTGCCAAAGTGGGATCACAGCGGCCTGTGCAACCTGAACCACATCTCACTGCAAGGCCAGATCCTTAACCCACTGACTGAGGCCTGGGATTGAACCCACATCCTCAAGGATACTAGCCAGATTCATTTCCGCTGTGCCACTGGAGGTACTCCTCCTCCCCTTCTAATCAAGTCAAGTGATTTTGAACACTTCTAAACACACACACACCCTTCTCCCCAGTCACCATGGTATCACACAGATGTGTGCCACTAGCATCTTTAATTAAGGCATTTCCCTGTCTACAGGCTAGCTCTCCTCTAATCCATCCACTGAAAGCACTTCAATCTTAAAAATACAAATCTGACCATACCATTACCTTTGAAAAAAAATCGTCTGAATAGCCCAGCTGGATCTGGTTCCCGCCTTCCTACTCTCTCACCTACCTGCACCTTCTATACATCGGGCATTCTGTGTTTCTTTCAGTTCCTCAAATGGTTTGTTGCTTCCAAAACTTCATGGATACATTTGGTTCCAAAC
The DNA here is from genome assembly GCA_004024745.2 of Catagonus wagneri. Lineage (NCBI taxonomy): Eukaryota > Metazoa > Chordata > Mammalia > Artiodactyla > Tayassuidae > Catagonus > Catagonus wagneri. The sequence continues at coordinate 4,561,828 of PVHT020000004.1, forward strand.
ACTCCCTGCTCCACTCTAACTTATAGTTTAGGTCTTCACTTTTCTTTCTTTCTTTTCTTCCTCCCTTTTTTTTTTTTTTCTAGAAACTTTCCTTAACCTGTTGTAGAGCATGTGCTACTATTACTTATCTCTATGGCACTGCCTCCCTCATAGCACTAACTCCATATTTTAATTGTTTACTGAGTTTGACCAGGATTGAAACTTGTCTGTCCCACTCAATGTTGTATACTCAGTTCCTTGGACAGTGTCTAAAAGGTGAAAGCAACATCTGTTTCTGATAGCTGGGGAAGTGGTTACCAATCCAAGCTCTTCGATTCACTAGCTGTATGACTTAGATGATTTAACTAACTTTTGAGTCTCAGCTGCCTTAACTGAAAATGAAGGTAGTAATATATGCCTCATCGAGTGGAGTTGGGGGTTAAATAAGGTGATATACCTTAAAGTTTTTGGAAATGTTCATTTTCTCTTTTCCTATCCCCATCCTCACAAAATATTTGGGATGCCTTTCCGATTTCCCAGTGCGTATCTGTCTCCTCCAAAGTGTATTTTCCTAGAATCTTCTGAGAAATGTCTCCAGTTCCACCCCAGATGTACTGAATCAGAATCTCCAAGGTGGTGGGGGGGGTAGGAATCTGTTTAATAAGCCCTCCAGGTTATTCTTACCTGTACTAAAGTTTGAGAAGCACTGGCCTAGGGGAAAAGGGCTGAGTCTTCTTAAAATTTTTATTTTCAATATCTAGTGTAGCACATAGCAAGAGCTCAATATGTGTGAATAAAAAAAAAAGTACCCAATCCATCAGAAAACGTTTACATATTAAGAGCTATTTAATCCTGCCGTAGGCATTTATTGAGCACCAACACAATGCTAGTTTCAACAATAGGGGAGGGGAGATACAAATTAACAGTCTCTGTCCTGCAGGAGCTCTAAGTTCAGTGCAGGAGTTTCTAAAATAATGTGTGCACACTCCAAGTTGTACATAAAGTGAGCCCTTGGGCTTCAGAAAGAAACTAGTCCAACTTTTATTTCTGCTTATTTTTTATTTCATCATTTTTAAGATGTTCATTTTCAGTGTTTTATAACGTGCATGATACACAGAGTAGTACACACATGTTATTTACAAAAAACAAAATATGTAAATTGGTGATTTATGCTGCAAATTGTTATCAAAAAAATGGGAAATCATTGGTCTAGTGATTAATGTCTGCGATTTAGATCAACTCTGTTTGCTAGAGGGAGTTCCTGTCCATGGCTCAGTGGTTAATGAATCCAATTAGGAACCATGAGGTTGCAGGTTCGATCCCTGGCCTCGCTCAATGGGTTAAGGATCCGGCATTGCCGTGAGCTATGGTGTAGGTTGTGGCTCGGATCTGGCATTGCTGTGGCTCTGGCGTACCCCGGTGGCTACAGCTCCGATTAGACACCTAGCCTGGGAACCTCCACATGCCGCGAGTGCGGCCCTAGAAAAGGCAAAAAAAAAAAACTCTTTTTTTGAAATATAATGAGAGTAATTAAGAAATTTTGTGTTCCAATAGTCACACTGAAAAGTTAAAAGAAACATATAGAATTATTTTGACTGTATTTTAGCTAACATATCCACGATTTGTCATTTTTAAACATATAATCAATGTAAAAAAAAAAGGTTGTGTGTATACGTATATATATATTTTGGTACTAAGTCTTTGAACCCTGGTGTATATTTTGTGTTTACAGCGCATCTCAACTGAATTAAAAATTCAGTTTTCAGAGTTCCCGTCGTGGCGCAGTGGTTAACGAATCTGACTAAGAACCATGAGGTTGCGGGTTCGATCCCTGGCCTTGCTCAGTGGGTTAACGATCCAGCGTTGCCGTGAGCTGTGGTGTAGGTCGCAGACGCGGCTCGGATCCTGCATTGCTGTGGCTGCGGCGTAGGCCAGTGGCTACAGCTCCGATTAGACCCCTAGCCTGGGAACCTCCACATGCCCTAGGTGAGGCCCTAAAATGACAAAAGGCAAAAAAAAAAAAAAAAAAAAATTCAGTTTCCTCTGTCATATTAGTGACATTTCAAGTGCTTGAAGGTCTCCTGTGGCTAGTGGCTATCATATTAGACAGCATGAGTTCTTTGCCCCTTACTAGCTGTAAGATCTTGGGCAAATTCCTTAACCTGTCTTAGTCTGAATTTCCTTGTCCATAAAGTAGAGAGGATCCCTACTTCTCCAACTGTTGTGATGATTCAAATAGACAATCATGGAAAGCACAAGCCAGGGGCCTACCTGGCTCCTCATCAGTGGCAGAAAGTGGAGTGGTTACTATTAACATTAGAATCCAAGGCAAAGTGTTAGGTGAGAAATACACGTTGGGCATTGCTCAGTGCATGTCCCCAGCACTCCATCCACATGGAGCTGGTCTGATAGACACTCAGTTTCCCTTAAACACATCACCAGACAGTACAATATCCGGCCCTTTCCATTCCGTAGCATTTTCAGGAGCTGAGCTTGATGAACGAGAAGTCGGAAGTGACTCAGCAGGATAGCACTTGGAGCCTAAAAAAGCAAGCAGGACATCAGAATGCATAAGCAGGAATAGAATGTGCAGGAAGTGGGAGGTGATCTTCCCTTTCTTCCAAGAACTGGCTCCCCCCATGCGTTGTCTGCGGAGAGTATGAGACTTTGGGCACTTAACACTTTGGAGCTTGAGTTTCTTCATCTATTTCGAAGTAGAAAATAATATCTACTTGGAAAGGATATTGAGAAGATTAAATGCAGTCATGTATTAATATGTGAAAGACCTAGTACAGTGCCTTACTCAGATCAGCCACTCAATACAGGTAGCTTCCTTCCCACTTCTATGTATTGGTTACGGATCAATTTTTTTTTCTGGTGTCTCCATTTCCAGTGCTCTACAGAGAAATGGGGCATGGTAAGAAGCTGGGTCTGGGTAAGGTCAGAAAAATCCGGGTTCATGTGTTATCCAGCCCTTCTGACACCCTAGTCCTTCTTTCCGCAGAGCTGGACCTCCACTCAACCACACAGCTTAAGCCCCATAAGAATTCCCTATGCGTGTATATGAGGACTTTGGCCTCAGCTTACCTTTCTCCATCAATCAGCCCCTGGGTGAGATATTCACCCCAAATCCAAACCCCAGGACCAAACCTTAGCCCTGACCAGGCAATGTCTTGGCCAGGAGAGCCAGGCAATGTCTAACACTTGGCTGCTTCCCAGGTGAATCAATAACGAACATTTTATCTTAGTACTATTAAAAAGTTTTAAACCATGTGACAAAATTGTTTAACATTTATAGGTGCCCTTTGTCATTTTGACTTCTTAGATCAGTAAACAAAAGTATAGCACATGGATTGGACATACAATAAAATAAAGCATGTTTCATTATGTCATTTAGGAAATGTCCTGTGGATCCATTTTCAACTTGGACTCCAAATGTTTTTTGTTTGTTTTGTTTTGTTTTTGTCTTTTGTCTTTTTAGGGCCATACCTGCAGCATAGGGAGGTTCCCAGGCTAGGAGAACAATCACAGCTACTGCTGCCAGCCTACGCCACAGCCACAGCAACGCGGGATCTGAGCCACGTCCGCAACTTACACCACTGCTCACAGGAACAGTGGATCCTTAACAAACTGAGCGAGGCCAGGGATCGAACTTGCATCCTTATGGATACTAGTTGGGTTCGTTAACCACTGAGCCATGAAGGGAACTCCTGGACTCCAAATGTGATGGACACTTTTCACTAAAAGTATAATTAATGAGCCTTGTCCAAAACTTCCTCCGTCCATCCCCAAAACATCCAGTTGCAGAGCTCAGCCTCCAGAACAGACTAAAGGTTGCCCTCCCTAAAAGCTCTCAAAGACAGTAGTCCTAACTTAGAAAGAGAGATGTGGGAGTTCCTGTTGTGGCTCAGCAGGTTAAGGACCAGATGTAGTCTCTGTGAGGACACGAGTTCAATCCCTGTCCTCACTCAATGGGTTAAGTATCCAGTATTACAGAAAGCTGCATTGTATGTCACAGATGCAGCCCAGATCCAGTGTTGCCATGGCTGTGGCATAGGCCAGCAACTGCAGCTCCAATTCAGCCCCTAGCCCGGGAACTTCTGTATGGCACACGTGCAATGGTTAAAAAAAAGACTACAGTCTCAAATAGCCATTTATAGATTAGCAGATGAAACCAAGTTCTCCAAGACCACACTGAACACTGTGTAGGCAAAGCCTTAGACTGGTCCCCAATCCTCACTGCAAGTTGGAATTACCTGGGGATCATTAAACATTACTGATGCCTGGCTGCAGGGATGTGCTGATAAATATTTAATGATCAGCTCTTTAGAAAGAAAAAGCCCTGATTTGTAGCCAATTTCCATGGTGTGAAAACTTCCACCATGGTCGATTTCAAGCTAACAGTATGACGTCACTGAAGGTGGAACTAGGAAGAGATACATACACAATAGGGTCTCAAGGCAGGCGGCAGCTGACCACTACCTGGCATCCACCACCAATTAACTGGTACAGGATCTAGGCCTGGGCATCATACTTTTAAAATCTTCCCAGTGGATTCTAACATGAGTGCAGCAAGCTTGGACCCACTGGACTAAGCGGCCTCATGATAAAGGCCCAGAAGCAAGAAACAGGCCACTTAACTGTTTTTCAGTGAAAAATATAACTGACAACTAGATTGTAGTACTTGCTTCCTCGTGTCAGAACATTTTCTACCACTAGGCAAGCCTCCACAGGAAACAAAATCATCAGCAGAAGGTCACTCTGTGGGCATGGTCTCAGGGCACAGAGTGGGTGGAGTGGAGACATGGGGTGGGGGGGCTGGTGGGCCATCCGAAGGGCCAAGGTCATCGTACCAATGTAATTGCCTAACTGGAGATTCCCGGTGGTGCTGGAAGCACTGATAAATTCCACTCCAAGACACCCCTCCAGGGATGTCATGAGTCTTCTCTGAAAACCATCTTTATTCTGACTGGGTGGCCAGCACTTGAGTGGCTTGGTTCTTAACTTACACCTTCAGCTGTGCTGATTAAACCCTAGTCATTTTGGTTGATGTGTACCTCTCTCCGTTGGGGAGGTGTGGGAGGAATGGTGTTTTTTTCTATAGATGACTGCCTGGGCCCCACCTCCGGGTTCCCATAGCCCCTTCTGCTTCTTTCTATCACAGTACTTATAACTCGGCATTACAGATGTTTACCTGCCTGATGCTCTGGGAGCTCCCTAAAGGCGGAGACTATGTTCCTATTTTTCTCTGCATCCCCAGTGACCAGAGTTGGTTCTTAAACTGAAGTAAAATGAGCTCATCCATCACATTATATTAATCTCATAAGCATTAATCTCATTGAAGTGCACATCCCAAATAGTTTTTTTTTTTTTTTTGTCTTTTTGCCTTTATCTAGGGCCGCACCCGTGGCATATGGAGGTTCGCAGGCTAGGGGTCTAACAGGAGCTGTAGCTGCAGGCCTTCGCCACAGCCACAGCAACGCGGGATCCGAGCCGCATCTGCAACCTACACCGCAGCTCATGGCAACGCTGGATCCTTAACCCACTGAGCAAGGCCAGGGATCGAACCCGCAACCTCATGGTTCCTAGTCGGATTCGTTAACCACTGAACCACGACGGGAACTCCCCAAATATACTTTTTTTTTTTTTTGGCCTTTTAGGGCCACAACTGGGGCATATGGAAATTCCCAGGCTACGGGTCTAACCGGAGCTGTAGCTGCTGGCCTACACCACAGCCACAGCAATGCCATATCTGAGCCACGTCTGCAACCTACACCACAGCTCAAGGCAACGCCAGATCCTTAACCCACTGAGTGAGGCCAGGGATCGAACCGACAATCTCATGGTTCCTAGTTGGATTCGTTTCCACTGCGCCACAACAGGAACTCCTCCAATACGTGTTTTAACTTCGATGAATTTTGACAAAGATCTACATAGTGATACCATGTAATCACTATCCCAATCAAACTAAAGGACTTTTTTTTTTTTTTGTCTTTTTAAGGCTGCACCTGCGGCATATGGAGGTTCCCAGGCTAGGGGTCTAATCGGAGCTGTGGCCACTGGCCTGCGCCGCAGCCACAGCAACGCAGGATCCGAGCCACGTCTGCAACCTACACCACAGCTCACGGCAATGCCGGATCGTTAACCCACTGAGCAAGGCCAGGGATCGAACCCGCAACCTCATGGTTCCTAGTCAGATTCGTTAACCACTGCGCCACGACGGGAACTCCAATAGTCTTTTTAATTTTAGCTATTCTAGGGGATGCATAGTGGTATCACTTTGTTGTTTTACTTTGTATTTCCCTTCTTACTAATGATGGTAAATGTATTTTCATATATTCATCAGTCATTTGTATAACTTTTCTGGTAAGGTACCCATTCAAATCTACTCCCCACTGGAAAAACTTGAAGTTAGTTGTCGTTTATATATTCTATATACAAGTCTTTTGTTGTATGTATATGTATATATATATGTATTATATATAGTATATGTATAGTATATGTGTTTGTGTAAAGTCTTTGTTTTGACTTTTCAAATTTTCTTAACAGTGTTTTTGAAGAGTAGCAGTTTTAAATTTTGATAAAGTGCAGTTCATCTATTTTCTTTTATATCTTAGTCCTTTGCCTCAATTTTTTTTTTTTTTTTTTTTGCCTACCATAACCATTGTATCTTATATTTTATCTTTTGTGTTTACGCCTATGATTCACTTAGAGTTTATTTTTGTGTATAGTGTGAGGTAAGGGTCAAGAGTTTGGGTGGGATTCTCCCTCACTTGGATATTCAGTTTTTCCAGAGTCATTTCTGAAAAGATGACTTTTTCTCCTTTGAATTGCCTTAGTGCGTTTGTAGAAAGAAAATTTTACCAAATATGTGGAGGTCTATTTCTGGTAACACTATTCTGTTTCATTGACCTATGTGTCTGTCCTTACGCCAGTACCACATCGTCTTGATCAACCTAGCTTTATATTACATCTTGAAATCAGATACTAAAGTCCTCCAATTTTGCTTTTTCCAAAATTGTTTTGGTTATTTAAGTCATTTGCATTTCCATATAGATTTTGAAGTCATATTGTTAGGTTCTAGCCAAAAAAAACCACAAAACCTTTTGATTGGTATTTCATTGAGTTCATAGATGTATTTGAGGAGAGTTGATGTCTTAAAAACACTGAGTCTTCCAACTCATGAACACAATATCTCCTTGTTTATTTAGATTTTAATTTCCCCAAGCAATTTTTTGTACTTTTTTGGTGCAAGCTCTTCAATATATTATTTTTAATTTATCTCAAATATTTCAAGCCTTTTAATATTATTGTAAATGGCATTGGTGGTTTGGGGTTTTTTTGTTTGTTTGGTCGCAGCTGCAGCATTTGGAAGTTCCCAGGCCAGGGACTGAATCCAAGCCACATTGGCGACCTATGCCACAGCTGCACCAAAGCCAGATTCTTAACGCACTGCACCAGGCCAGGGATTGAACCTGTGCTGCGGCAGAGACAATGCTGGATCCTTAACCCACTGCACCACAGCAGGAACTTTGGCATTGGTTTTTTTTTTTTTTGTCTTTTTGCCTTTTAATGTACAGCCGCACCCACAGCACACAGAGGTTCCCAGGCTAGGGGTCTAACAGGAGCTGTAGCTGCCGGCCTTCGCCACAGCCACAGCAATGTGGAATCCGAGCCACGTCCGCAAACTTCACCACAGCTCACGGCAACACCGGATCCTTAACCCACTGAGCAAGGCCAGGGATCGAACCCGCAACCTCATGGTTCTTAGTTGGATTCGTTAACCACTGAGCCACAAAGGGAACTCCCTGCATTGGTTTTTAAATGTCATTGTCCATTGGTCTGTGACTGTTATATAGAAGTACAATTGATTTTTTTTTTTACAGTGGATATTGTATTCTGTGGCCTTGCTAAATTCATTTATTTATTTTAGGTTTTTATTTTTCCTATTATAGTCGATTTACATTGTTCTGACAATTTCTGCTGTACAGCGCTAAATTCATTTATTAGTTGTAGCTTTTTCTTTTAGATCCTTGAGGATTATCTAATCTTACTGATCCATAAGTAAAAATAGTTTTATCTCTCCCTTTCCAACATTTAGGCCTTTTATTAATTTTTCTTGCTTTTTGCACTGGCTAGGACTGCCAATGAACTGTTTAATAGACGTGATGAGAGCAATCTTCCTTGCCTGTTCCCAGTCTCCAGAAACAATCTTCTAACACTTAGTCTTTCATCATTAATTATGATGTTATCAGCAGACTTTTCATAGATACATTTTGTCAAGTTCAAGGAGTCCCCCTCTACTTTTAACCTACAAGTGCTTTTAGTTTGATTGTTTACATTTCACCATATGTTGGAATTCTACATCTCCTTTCTGTTTTCTCTGGTAGTATTATGCCCAGAGCATGATTTTGGAGTCAAACAGACATGAACACTGTCACTGTCCAGTTATACAACCTTATTCTGTTCTCTATCTTCCACCTCAATTTCCTTATTTGTAAAAACAAAGATAATTCATTTTTCAAGTTTATCGTGGATGATATTTGGTTTGGTTGCCTGTACCTGACACAAAATAGACACTCAAAAAATACTTTGACCCTCTCTCAAGCCCTTGCCGTCTCTTAGTGATACACTTTTGACTTTATCGTGACATTTATGATGTCTGCCTAAATTTCACAGCAGGGTTTTAAAAACTGGGTATTGGTCACGTAGGAAGGTCAAGGTCTCATGGATGGATGACAATGCCATGGTTCACCATAACATGTGACATCAAATAAAGTGCTTCCCTCTGCTGACTGCAGATTCCATAATTATTCCCAAGCCAAGACTTTCTGGGATTAACATGTTTGTCCCAACTACTACAAAAACAAATGTGCTGTTCTAAATGATACCTAATTACATCACGTTCACTTCTTTTAATTGTATATCCAGAAAGGATGATTCACGAGTCTTGGCTCCAATTCAGATGTACAGAGAAACTTTATTTTGAGTCCATACCCATGTCTTCTTAGGTCTGGAATTCTCCTTTTCTGAACACTGCAGGAGTCAAGGATACTAGGGTAAAAAGTGTTATAACTCCCAGAGCAGTGATTCCAAATGCCAGTTCCAAAGCCAGTGCTTGATGAAGTGTTTCGCACAGACTTTCTGTAGCACAAGAAATAGAAGGATGATTTGTGAGCTCTTCATAAAGCCAAATGTGCTGCTCTGTAATTCTGTATTTCTCTCTGAATTATTCTGCAATTCTCTCTCTTTTTGATGTGAAAATGTCCCATACTGTTGTTTTATACTGACAATCATTTATCACCTTTATTTGGTAAAATAAGTTAGCAAAATCATCTTAACCTATTGCACACCACCAATTAAAACTTTACATTACTGGCCTGCCTGAGAAATAGCAAAGTATATTTTCCAGGAGAACCTCAGTATGCCTAGATTGGTGGTGTTGTAACAGTTGGTATATCGAGCTATGGACCTGCTCGAAGTCACTTCAGAATTCCAGCCTCTATCCTCTAACCAGGGGTTTCCACAGTGACAAAAGTGGCAGGGACTGGATCCAGAGGGCCTGTGATGCTCTAGTGGGTTGAGGTCAGCCTCACCTGACCTGAAAAAAACTGTAACTGTCAATTTTGCGGCTCTAAACAGGGGGATATATTGGAGAAGTTGAAAAAAATAGAGAGATGAACAAATACCAAGAGAGATGAACAAATACCAAGAGAAGGGGCCCATATCAACATGCTGACTATTTGAGGGGAACCCAGGATTTGTGGGAGGCCTGCTGCAGGGCATAGAGACAGAATCATGAGTGAGAAGAAGTTCAACTTGGCTGAGGCTTAACCTTATAAGCCTCCGTTTCCATAGCCGCTAAGTGGAAACGATCGCCCTGCCTTGTCTCTCTGGAGTGTTTGCTTGTGGATTGAACGATAATGGATAGAAGAGTGCTTTGCAAACTAAAACGTCCCAGACAAATTTAAGAAATGACTCTCTTTCACTTTGTTGACAATTGAGAAGGCAATATTTCTAGACATATGACATAGCTCTGGGCAAACGCTTTTCTGAGAAGAGATGATGGAAACGTACACGGTCCATAGGCTAAATACTGTCAGAACGTGTTATCACCAAATAAATCTGGACGATTGTATTTTTAATGCCATGCCCAAACCTAGTAACTAGGCAGAAAGGCTCAGCTCTGGTAAGATGCAGGATGCAAACCAGAGTCTGAGGTTCGCAAAAAAGGCAGCCAGAGTCTGTGTCAGCTGCCCATGCCTCCATATTCTGGATAAACTTCTCAGAACACATTTGGGCTACAAAGATATGACAGTGGAGATTCAGAAGACATTTTCTCTGAAGACCTAACCAAGCATGAGCAGATTTTTCAAACAACAGTAAATTATTTAATTGCCCTAAAAGTCCATGCTGTTAAAATATATTCAGATCATAGTCAGTTCTTTAATAATAATTTATTAAGTGCTACCTATGTAGGGGGACTCTTATAAGTCCTTTAATGTATTCTTATTTAATCCTCCCAACAATCTTATGAGGAAGATACTATCATTATCTCCATTTTCAAGATGAGGAAACTCAAACATTGAGAAATAAGTGCTTTACCCAAGGTCATGCCTTTTTTTTTTTTTTTGTCTTCTTAAGGCCACACCCATGACATATGGAGGTTCCCAGGCTAGGGGTTCAGTCGGAGCTGTAGACGCCAGCCTACGCCAGAGGCACAGCAACGTGGCATCCGAGCCGATTCTGTGACCTACACCGCAGCTCACAGCAACGCCGGATCCTTAACCCACTGAGTGAGGCCAGGGATCGAACCCAAGTCCTCTTGGATGTTAGTCAGGACCTTTAACCGCTGAGCCACAATGGGAACTCCCGGTCATGCTTTTAATAAGTGGTGGAGATTAGATTTGGCAAGGCGGTCTCTCCCCAGGTTTAACCCACACTGCTCCTCTATTTTTATTAAACGTCTTTTATTCCAGACACTGAACCATATAAGCTACACGGAATAACAAAAGCAAATCTATGCCCTCAAAAATACTCATCCTGGAGTTCCCGTCGTGACTCAGTGGTTAACGAATCCGACTAGGAACCATGAGGTTGCAGGTTCGATCCCTGGCCTCGCTTGGCGGGTTAAGGATCCGGCATTGCCGTGAGCTGTGGTGTAGGTTGCAGACGTGGCTCGGATCCCGCATTGCTGTAGCTGTGGTGTAGGCTGGCGGCTACAGCTCCTGTTAGACCCCTAGCCTGGGAACCTCCATATGCCGTGGGTGCGGCCCTAGAAAAGGCAAAAGGACAAAATAAATAAATACTCATTCTAGTAGGGAAGAGAGAGGCACAAATAATTAAAACACAAAGTAGTAAGTACCACAGTAGACATACTTATTTCCCTCCAAAGCATCCCTTATCGTCATCTAACAAACTACATATTTACTTGTTTATTAGCTGTCTCCTTCCACAAAAACTATAAACTCCATGAGGACAGGGTTTTTGTTTTGTTCACTGCTGTATCCCAGTAGCTGGAGGAATGCCTAGCAAGCAAATATACTTAGAAGCTGCCTTCAAGCCACGAGAATAAAAAATAAATACAAATGAACAAGAGAATTCTTTCTTGGTGATCTTGACTGATAAGAGCTTTGTGGAATGGGGTGTGCTGAAAAGCTTCAGGGAGAAGAGAGAACACCAGCCAGAACTTAGGCAGTAAAATTGCCCTTTAAATACCCTGCAGTTACTTTACGTGCATGTGTGTAAACACTCCAGCCCATCTCCCACCTCCTTCATCCCCTCCAGCCATATCTAGCGAGTTGTACTTTTCCGTGAATTGGCATGCCTTTATACATTCTGTTCTCAATCCTACAGGCCCTTCCGTTGAGCCCCCTCCTGCCCTCATTTCCCCTTCTGCTTTATCATCTCAGTTTTATCCTTCAAAATTCATGCAAGTTGTTGCTTCCCCATTGAGCTAACCCACCTCTGTGCTCCCATAGCACCCTCTAAAGCAATTCAGTACTAGAATCACAATTTTCCTTGTCTCTGGCCCTACTCTGAAGCTTGAGAGCTGAGTCCATGTCTTCTGTATTTCCAGAACCAAACACTGTGCCTGTCATGAGGATAATTTTTTTTTTTTTTTTGTCTTTTTAGGGCCGCACCTGTGACATATGGAGGTTCTTAGGCCAGGGGTCAAATCAGAGCTGCAGCCGCCAGCCTACACCACAGTCACAGCAATGTCAGATCCAAGCCTTGTCTGTGACCTACACCACAGGTCACGGCAACGCCAGATCCTTAACCCACTGAGAGAGGCCAGGGATCGAACCTGTGTACTCAAGGATGTTAGATTCATTTCCGCTGAGCCACACCAGAAACTCCTGGCATGAGGTTAAGACTCATGAAATGTTTTTGAATGACTAATGGAAGAATCAGTCTCTTTGTCTCCCTCTTTCTACACACACACACACCCTACTCAGTCTAGGGACTCCCTCTAGTTCCAGTAGTTCTTCCACTGAACATATAAAAGTTCTTCACATATAAATTGTTTAATAAATTTTGAATAGAAGCAACCATAAAAGTATAAAGAATAATAATATCATGGGAACCCTTACACTACTTGTAGTTATAACACGTTACAAACCTATACAAAGCTATAAAGTAGTGTGCTAAATTGTGCAAGAATAAACAGGCAATTCAACAAAACAGAATAGAAAGCCCATAACAAATGAAAGTATGTATAAGTATTATTTCATGAAGGTGGCATTTTTTTCAATTAGGAAATGATGGATCAGTCAGAAGTGCTGGTCTGAAGTGGTTAAAGACCTGGGGTGAAAAGAAAATCTGTATGTCATACCATTTACTAAAACAAATAAAAGTGAATTCAATTATAACTCATATTATTGTTCACTGTGTGCTAGACCTGATAACCAAGTACGGCACAAGCATTAATTAATTTGAGCATGATGACAATTCTATGAGGTTGTTACTATTGATTTTATTTCTGTTTCCACAGGAGTAAACTCGAGGTTCAGAGAGTTTAAGTGAGTCAAGTTCTCGCAGTTAATAAGTGAAGAGAGCTGGTATTCAAACCGAGGACTGGCTAACCCTACAGCTTTCACTCTTACCATTACACTAAAGAAGTACCTCTCACTAAAGAAGTGTAAACACTTGAACCACAGAAGAATTACCACTAATATTTAGGTATCACATCTCCTTTGCCTCTTCTGGTCTGTGACAATCTCTCAAACTTTTCTTGTTCTTGATCGACTTGAAGATTTCAAGGAGTACAAGTAAGTATTTTGTAAATGTCCTTCAGTTGGGGTTTGTCTGAGATTTTCCTCAGCAGAAGACTGGGGCTGTGGAATTTTGGCAGGAAGGCCAGAGAGGCGAATTGTCATTCTCATCACATTATATCAAGGGCACGTGCTATCAAGATGACTTATTATCGTTGAGGCTGACCTTGGACACCTGACTGAGGTGATGTTTGCCAGACTTCTCCATGGTAAAGTTACTCCCTGCCCATCTTCTTCCATACCGTATTCTTTGAGAGCAAGTCACCAAGCACAGCCCACACTCAGGGTGGAAGGGGATAGTTCATGTCCTTTCTTGAAATAAAAATTTTAAATTTTTTTAATTTTTTTTTTGGCCACACCTGTGGCATATGGAAGCTCCTGGGCCAGGAATGGAATCTGAGCCATAGTCATGACCTACACCGTAGCTATAGCAGCACTGGATCCTTTAATCCACTGCATCAGGCTGGGGATCAAACCTGTGCCTCTGCAGTGACCCAAGCCACTGTAGTTGCAGTCTTAACCCACTGTGCCATAGCAGGAACTCCTGTTTGTGTCTTTTGTGTGTGTGTGTGTGTGTGTGTGTGTGTGTGCTTTTTAGGGCTGCACCCGCGGCATAGTGGGGGTTCCCAGGCAAGGGGTCAAATCAGAGCTACAGCTCCCTGCCTACACCACAGCCACAGCCACAGCCAAGCAGGATCTCAGCGGCATCTGCGACCTACACCACAGCTCACGGCAACGCTGGATCCTAAACCCACTGAGCAAGGCCAGGGATCGAACCCGCAACCTCATGGTTCCTAGTCGGATTTGTTTCCACTGCACCACGATGGGAATGCCCCGTCTGTGCCTTTTTGACATAGCTTTTTGCCCTTCTTAGCAAGGTACCTCACCTCTGAACAGCATTCACTTCTGGAACCTCTGCTCTAAGACAGATTGCTGTGGGTTGGCTATTGGAATTTTTTAGGAGAGTGCTATTTAGAAGCCTTTACAAACCATACACACAGATAGAGGGCCTTTTTTGACCCTCTTGAGATTAACAATGGGGGACAGAGGCTACCAATGGGCAGGTTTCCAGAGCTTACTGATGACCTGTCGCCATTCTAGATCCAGCTAAGCTCATATCCTTTACCTTGTGTTTCCCCACCACCACCACTAATACCTGTAGGGTAGGGCTCAGTAAATGTTTATTGCCTGATGGATTTTTAAATTTGAGATGCTCATTTGCCAGTTGCAAGATTCTCCAAGTCTTTATTTATGCTGGCACAAGTCAGCACCTTTAAAAAAATGACATTGATATATACTCACTTAAATAAATTGATGTACCCATCTCAATTCTTCCTTTCTGGCTATATAGACAAGCTCACATCCCAAAGTGTGTGACTCCAATACTGAAAAAGAATATTTCAGGCTTTATGCTGATACATTTTTTTCTGAGCATTAGATGAGATGATGCAAAAGCACTTTACACAGTGCCTGGCACATTATTTGCCCTCAATATTACCAATGTTACTGAGAAGTACCAGGGCTTCTTTTCTTGGCATTTGTGAAGTTATGCCAGAGATTGCATGGATGGAAAGGTAAAGAGAGAGTAAGGAGAAGAGATGAGAAGCATTTCATGACTATTTAAAGTACGAATACGAGAACCCCACTTTTTTCTGGTTTTCTTTAATGTAAAATTTTATTTTTAATTTAAAAATTTTTATTATAGTTGATTTATAATGTTATGCCAATTTCTGCTGTACAGCAAAATGGCTCAGTAATACATACATATGCATTTCCCCTCCTTCCTTTTTTTTTTTTTTGGTCTTTTTAGGGCCACACCTTCAGCGTATAGACGTTTCCAGGCTAAGGGTCGAATGGAAGCTAGGGGTTGAATCACAGCTATGGCTGCCGGCCTATTCCTTTTTTTTTTTTTTTGTCTTTTTAGGGCTGCACCTGCGACATATGGAGGTTCCTAGCCTGGGAGCTATAGCCACCAGCTTACACCACAGCCACAGCAACGCAGGATCCGAGCCGCGAAAGCAACCTACACCACAGCTCATGTCAACGTCGGATCTTTAACCCACTGAGAGAGGCCAGGGATCGAACCCGCAACCTCATGGTTCCTAGTCGGATTAGTTAACCACTGCGTCACGAGGGGAACTCCTGCTGGCCTCTTCTTTAGGATTGCTCGTATCTTCAATTATATAGACAAGCCACTTCTGTCTCCTTCAGGTGACTATTCATATGTGTAATCCCAATGTCTTATTTAAGGTCCAATTATTCTCTCTCTCTCTCTGTGTGTGTATGTGCGCACATGTATATGAACGGGCACCTCATTTATAGACCCTGTGTAGCCACAATACTCCCTAAGAAGCCCAAGTGGCTGTGTAATTCTCAGTTCTATGGTTCTCAGTTAGGACTAGAGGTGAAGATACTGTGGGAGTAGAAAGGGCAGTGAATCAAAATCAGTTTTCTGAACTGTACATGGTTGACCGCTTACTCCACTGTCGACTCTGATAGATCAGAGGGTTGGGGTGGGTGGAGAGAACAACTGTGAGTATTTTGGATTAGCTCCCTAGAGGATTCTGAAAATCTTTCTCCTCCTACCCCATCCTTGCGAGAACTTTCATATATTTCAAGGGAGCCACTGAATGTGGCTGGGAACTTGAGACACAGAGACCCTTGTATCAAAGGAACTATGCCTTGAATCTGTGAATCTGGAGCCCAGCGGCTTTTGATGAGACAGGATGATCCCGCAAAACTTCCTTGGATACTTCTCCAACAGCCAGGTCTTTGCCACTATTTTTGTTTCAGAACCACCCACCTACTTGAGTCTTTCTTTCTCAAGAAAGGCATTTACCCGGCAGAGCTCTCACCCACCACAAAGTGGGAAAGATGAGGACTGGTGGAAGTGGGAGCTGCAAGGCAAAAAGAGTATTTGTCCACTGATGACTGATTTCCTCCACCCTCTCCCCTTTCAACTACTTCTTTACAACTGGAAAGACTGTCTAAACGATTTTAGAAAGTGAAGGAAGGTGAATGAGTTCACAATCACTTTTATGGTGGTAGAGAGAAAAATGTAGGTTCAATCTTCTTTACAAATGGTCAAATACCTCAACTCACTTGGAATCTGGGTTGGTGAGATAAGGAGAGTGCAATGCCAGCTTCAAGTTTTTCCAGTTACACATGGTGGTGCTTGTTAATGCAGATGATTCTTTTCCTTGAGATATTTGGAATACATGCAAGGAGAAGAGAAACCAGTGTAACTGTTGAAATTCCAGCGTCACTGAGTTGTCCATTTGATTTTTTGGAACCAGACAACAATAATATGAGTGGTTTTTAGCAGTGGGTTTTTTTGTCTATCAGCACGTCAATAAGATGCTTTAGCACAATCTACCATAATATGTTTGGTGATAGTAAGAACTGGCTCTGTCCCAGCCCTTCTCCCTCAACTTCTCTCCCTAAAACCAAAGGCCACACTAAGAGCTTAACCTTGACAGGTGGCCAAATCAAGACAGCATGGGGTGGCTAAATGCTTTAGAGTTGCACCTTCCAAAATGGGACTTATTCCTTTGGCAGAGATGTCCAGGTATGGCAATTTGCTCTCAAGCCAACCAAAAATCAGGAAAAGGTTGTTTTCGGCTGAGTTTGGTTTGTAAACTGGCCCGATGTGGCCTACAGAAATCTATTGTTTGGCCCACATGCTACTTTAAATTTTTAATTTGAACCAACATTCAGAAGTCCTGATTTCTGACTTCTTTTTAAAATCAGAAGCTCTGGTAATGCTGCATTTCTGTATGACAAGGGTTTACTGGAACTAAGTAGAATCTTCCTTTAGACAGTTCACCTTAGTCCTCACTACTCACACAGCAGGAGATGTGCTATTTTACCCGCTGGAGCTTAGACCTCCTTCAGCTGGCACACTGCAACCAACAGTCCCAGAACAATTAAAACCAAAAGTCCCCTACCTAGAAAAGCCCCCAAAACTACCTCCAAGTAAGTACAAATCCCCTCAAGTTGTAATGAAAGAAACACATGGGATGTTCCTTGGAGAGAAATTAGAAGTCCTTCTGAAAGATACACCAGATGGGAGAAAATGTAGTGGCTGTTCTGCAGTAATACTAAGGAGGTTAGCATGAGTCCCCGAGGAAACAATTGTTTCTTACCCCAATAAGCTCATTTCTAGGCTCATTGGATAGGCAATAGTTCTCAACTGAAGTCAGTGGGTTGGGTTGTGAAAGTGTCCCCGGTATTGACACATACTTTCACTGTCCTAACCAGTCTCTAAGTGCTGTGTGATCATTTCCATGGGGACTGTATTTCCTCCTTCAAAATTAGAGTAAGGAAGTCCTGGGAAGGAGCTGTCCACACACTTGGTGCTGATACCCCCAGCAGGAAACCCATCATGAAGCTACAGGCAGAAGCAGTGTTATGAATCAATCTCACAATCCTAGGAGAGCCTATCCTAGTGAATTGAAGCACCTCACACGGGGGTGAGTGTATTCCTAAATCAGAATGGGATGCACCTGAGTCAGGTACGACCGTCAAAGCCTGATGCCATTGCTCTTCCCGGGCAAAGAAAATGACCCATAAAGACCACCAAGAGCGTGAGGATATCACATCCCAAGAGTCTCACAAAGGGTAATGGTGATGAAACTGACATTTATCAAGCATATAACTGGCTCTGCTAGGTTCTTCACTTCCAATTACTCATTTTAATTTTAAGAGACAAACATCATTACCCTCATCTTCAAACGGGGGGAAACTAAGACTCAGAAAGGCTAAGTAAATTTACCCAGTGTCATATAGCTAGCAAGCGGTGTGTCTCCCTCCTTGAAATATAGCCCTATATATGAAATGCGTCTAACTTCCAAGTTTGTATCCTTTTAACCACATGAAGTTTACTTATGACTAAAGTCAAAACTGGGTGGAATCATGCCTATTGGATGGGAATGCGGGTGACCCCGGGAAATCAAACACAGGAAGCAAGTATTCAGGCCAGAATCTGAAGCCACCATGTTAACTCCATTGCCTCTTTTCCGTCTGATGGACTTTTTGGTGAAAATAATGCCCATTTTCCTCCTCAATCAGAAACTAACTGCAGTTACTAACAAGAGGATTATCAGTGAGACCAACTTTGCCAATAAATGCAGGTGACCTCAATTCTGATAGCCGTTCCCCTATAGAGAGCACTGGGGCATTTAATATGTCCCAAATGAACTAATTCCTCACCTCACCCTATTTTTTCCTCTTATCTTCTCTGTCTCAGCTCTTTCAATGAAAAAAGCTGTGAACATGAGATCCATGATACCCACCTCACACTTGTTCTAACCGCACCAAAATCTACCGGTTGTTTTTAGCTCTATATATTTTTGCTACTCTTCCATTTTTCTCATTTCTATTGACACTGTCCTAATTCAGTTATCATTATCTCACCATAGGATATTGCAGTAGCTTCTGAACTTGTTTCCTTGCCTCCAATTTTGCCAAGTTATCCAAAGTAAAGCAAAGCTGTCTATGTTATTCACCTACATTTAACATAGTGAGCATAGTGGTTAAGAATGCGAGGCAGATCCAGGCTACTTGGGTTTTAATTCCAGGTCTAATATTTACTGTGTATCCTCGCATAAGTTACTTCCTATATCTGTCTCAGTAAACTGGAGATGAATAATAACGTCATCTACTGCAAAACTGAGGATGAAATAAAACAGTACTGGCCATTCCCTTATCTCTTTGGTCCTCTTTACAACAAAACCCCTTGAAAGAAGTATCTATACTCACTGTCACCAATTTCTCTCCTTTATCTTTCTGCTATTTGTTTGTTTTTTATGGCTGCACCCGCAGCATATGGAAGTTCCAGGGCCAGGGGTGGAATCTGAGCTACAGCTTTGATCTAAGCCGAAGCTGCGATAATGCCAGACCCTCAACGCACTGCTCCAGGTCAAGACTCAAACCTGTGCCTCTGAATGACCCGAGCCACTGCAGCTGGATTCTTATCCCACTGTGCCACAGCAGGAACCCCTTTCTCTTTAAAAAATATACATATATTCTGTAACAGAATATTTTAAACATACCCAGAAGAGAAAGTGATTTAATATATTCCCATATGCCTATCACTTAATTTTTAATAATTAATAAATTTCTGGCCAGTCTTCCCCTACCCTCCTTCTACTGGGTTATGTTGCAGCAAATCCCAGATATACCATTTCATCTGTAGATTTTCAACATATACCTCTAAAAGATAGGAATGCTTTACCAAAAACTTCAATACTATATTAAATCCAAAAAGGGTAACAATGATTTTTAAATATAATCAGGAGTTCCCTGGTGGCTCAATGGGTTAAGGATCTGGCATTGTCTCTACTATGGCTTGGGTTACTGCTATGGCGTGGGTTCAGTCTCTGGCCTGGGAATTTCCACGTGCCGTGAGTGCAGCCAAAAAATAAATTTAAAAAAATTTTTAAATATGTAATCAAATATCCAATCAGTGTTCAAATTTTCAATTATTTCAAACGCCATGCTTTCTACCCAAGTTTGAATTAAGATCTAAATAAGGGTCATTCATTGTAATTTTTAAAATTTACCTTTAACTCTTTTAACCTATGAGTTTCCCCTGATGTCTTTTTTTTTTCATTTTTGCAATGTTTTTGTTGACAAAACTGGCCATTTTTCCTTTAGAGTTTCCCCTAGCCTGGATTTTCCTGATTGCTTCCCTGTGGTGTTGCTAAATGGGTTCCTCTCTCCCTGTGGTTTTTGTAAATTGATAGTTAGATCTAGAGACTTAATCAGATTCGGGTTCCTTTTTATTCAGGAGCATTGTCGAGATCCATTCATTCATCAGAGGCTGCAGAATGATTATATTCTATCATTTCTTCCTTATTTGCTAGCTGAATACTTCTATAGGAAAAAAAAAAAACTTCTCTTCATCAACTATTTGGTTACCCTGAGGAAACAAGAGGATAAATATTTGATTTCCCCTTTTTTACTGGTCTTAAAATAATGAATTGGTTCATTCCCATTTTCTCCTGAACCTTCTCTAATCATGATTACCACACCATTGAATCTACTCTTATTGAAGCCGCCAATGAAATCCATGTTGATGAGTTTATAGGTCAGTTCTCATTCCTCATATTGATCTGTCAGCTGCATTTAACATTAGGGATCAATCTTTTTTTTTTTTTTTTTTGCTTTTTAGGGCCACACCCACGGCATATGGAGGTTCCCAGGCTAGGGGTCTCATCAGAGCTACAGCTGCCGGCCTATGTCACAGCCATAGCAACGCCACATCCGAGTCGTGTCTGCGACCTACACCACAGCTCACAGCAATGCCAGATCCTTAACACACTGACTGAGGCCAGGGATCAAACCCGCAACCTCATGGTTCCTATTTGGATTCACTTCTGCTGAGCCATGACAGGAACTCTCTCTCTCTCTCTTTTTTTTTCCCTCTTTTTTTCCCCCTCTTTTCTCGGCTGCATCTGCAGCTCACGGAAGTTCCCTGGCTAGGGGTCGAACTCTAGCTGCAGCTGCTGGTCTATGTCACAAACACGGCAACACCAGTCCCAAGCCACATCTGTGATCTACACCATAGCTTGCGGCAACACCTGATCCTTAACCCACTGAGCAAGGCCAGGGATGGAACCTATATCCTCAGGGACACTATGTTTGGTTCTTAATCCACTGAGCCACAGTGGGAACTCCCAATCTCTCCTTCTTGAAACACTTTCTTCACTTGGCTTTGAGGACACCACAGTTTCCTAGTTTTCTTTTCACTTCATTGGCCATCCTTTCTTAGGCTCCTTTGTTGGTTATTCCTCCTAAACTTGTATGTTGTTGTTCCTCAGAGCTGTCTTTAAACTTCATCTCTCTATTTACACTCAACTTCCTTGGAGATCTCATTCTGTTCCATTATTTTAAGATATCACATATATGCTGACTATTCCTACATTTATATCTCTAACCCACACACCACCCCCAACTCCGACTCATATACAACTGTCCATTTGATATCTCTACTTAGAAGTCTAATAGGCATCTCCAACTTAACCTGTCTGAAACTGAACTCCCAATTTTCTCTAACTGCCGTCTTTACCCACGTTGTTCCCCATCGTAGTTAATAGCAACATCCTTTAAATTGCTCTGGTCAAAATTCCTGGCGTAGTTTTTGAGTTCTAGCTTTCTTTCATATCCCATATCTAATTTGTGAAGAAATGTGTTCTCTTTTCAAAATCTATCCAGGATCAGATAATTTCTCATGCCCTTCACTGCTACCACTCTGGTCCAAGATATCACCGTCTTTCCCCTGGATTACTGCCACAGTCTCTGGTTCATGTTGTCCACTTTTACTTGAATTGCTACCATTCAAAATTTGAAGCTCAGTTCAGACAACTCGGTCATCCCTTCTTCACAGAGCAGCCAGAGTGATCATTCTAAAATACATTAGATAGGGGATGGAAAAGCAAGGAGATCCAGCTGTATAGCACTGGGAACTATGTCTAATCACAGGTGACAAATCCATGTATGTACATGTAACTGGGTCACCACACGGTGCAGTTGGAAAATTTGACAGAAATCTGTAAACCAGCTATAATGGAAAAATTCTTAAAAATTTAAAAAAAACACATTAGATCACATAGCGCTTCTCTCCTCAAAACCCTCCAAAGGTTCCCATCATACTCGAAGTGAAAGCCAACCAGTGTACCTATTTTGCCATGAGCCCTCTCCCCAGCCCCCTGGCCCCTGACTTTGAGTAGTTGCTTTTCCTCTACCTCACCCCTCATCTAGGGCCAGGTTTCTAGCTCCGATTTAGTCCCTGGGCCCCAGGAGGTCAGGAACTTGGTTAACACACAGCCTACTGCTGGGATTCTGACATTCAGTTGCAAAAATGGACATGCAATTCCATTGGAATTGCATTTTCTTGCATTTAGCCTTGTGCATTTTACTTTGTGTGTATGCTTTGTAAAATCTCTGAGCCTCAACATCTTCTTCTGTGAAATGGGTGTGTCTAGCTAGCAGGGCTAGCAGGGTTGTTGAGAAGTTTAAATGAAGAATGTCAGCCCATAGGAGGAGCCTGGAAAATGTCTGCTCCCCCTTTTGCCAGGTGTACTATCAGCTACAGGCATGGACTCTTCCCATTGGCATAGGCCTCCTGGTTTCGTGCTGCTGTGAACACTTTTATACTGCCCTAGCTCCAGCCTGTATGTCATGCTGGTCCTGCCTCAGTGTTAGTCACTATCTCAGAGGGGGGAAAAAAATCATTGTTTTGGTTCGAGTGTGATAAACAGTGACTGACAGGCCTGAAAAGGAAGCTGCTGAATAACAAGAGAAAAAGCCTCCAATTATTCCCCTTAACCTGTCTGTTATCCTGTCTGTTCAATTCATTCTTTGACAACTGTCTCCCCCTGCCCCAACCCTTCCTTTGCTTTAACTGTTTAGGAATAAATTATTTTGAGGAAATGTGTTTTCAAATAAATTCGTTACAGTGAAAATGTTGACATCTGGGAAACTCTCCATATTCTGATTCCGAGCTCCCCTGCCCTCTGCCAAGAGGCTGGGAATCACTCTTGCTGGGAAACCATGAGTGATGACAGCTAACAGGAGAGGGAGGCCAGCTTCTGGTCCTGAATCCTTACAATTAACTGGGCAACCTTCGGGCAACCCCTTACCCTTTTGAGACACAGCTACTTCATCTGTAAAATAGGCGTACCCTACATACCTCTTGGAATAATGGATGTAAAACCACTTCAGAAATGCAAAGGATAGTTATGATTCTTACATGGTGCTCAAGTTACTGATCAACTCAGTGAAAGGAAAAGAACGACCGGTTTAGAGTGCATTGCCTCAGTTTCTGCTCCTGGAACTCACTCTCTGAACTTTGGCAGAGTCCTCTGCTTAAGACTTCATATCTTTCCAGTGAAGAGAAACAGTGAGCCCTTCAGGGACTTTCTTGAGGCTGGGCCTGGGTCGGGGTGCGGATGGAGGAAGGGGGGAAGAGGAAGGCTTTTAGGAGGAGGGAGAAGGCAAGGGAAAATGTGGGAGTTCAGAACCCCACGTTTTATGGTTCCTATCAGGGTTATTCATACCCTGGCCACATCACTTGCTCATGCTCCCCCACTGTGGCCGGGCCCTGGGGACCCACAAGTTACCTTGATGGCCACAGTCAGTAACCTGGACATGGTTCAACCCATGGAGTGGGCTCTCTTGGTAGTGAACTCATTGTGGTCTGCGTGAAGTCGCCAATGGGTGATGTTTAGGGGAGGAGCCTGAATCAGGAGTGGAGTCCCTACCGAATAGAGTCTGCTTTTCAGGGGTTGGGCTGACAGCTAAGCAGCACTCCTTAAGAAGGGATCTGAGCATTGGACTAATAATATTAATAACGAGCATTTTGAGCCTTTCTATAGATAACGCAGATGCCAACCAGGGGGCCTTCCTGCCCCTCAAGATATAGATAAAATTGGCTTCTCCCCACCCAACGTACTCTACATCCTGTGGAAGTCTGAGCTCTTCTGCGGACTTCTGTATCTGGAGGTGTGTGTTCCCAAGGCCAAATCTGCCTTCAGCCACCTCTGTCTGCCCTACGGCTTCCCTTTTGCACCAGATCATTCCAGACGTGAAATTCAGGACACTGCTTCCATTTCTGCGGCTACAACTTCTCGCATCAGCAGTCACACGGTTATAGTGTGGAATGGAGACTTAAAGGGAGAGGCCCACACAGGGCGGTTGAAGCCACTCTCCCTCTTCTCTTCTGCCCCCTCCTTTCTTTCCTTCCCTCTCCACCCTTCGCCCCATTCTCCTCTCCCTTCCTCCCCCCTCCCCTAATCCTGGCTTGCTTTGAAACCTCCATAATTTTTCCTCTTATTTATGAAAAGTGATTTCTAAATGCAATCTGGTGTCCTGGACTGGATCCTGGAACAGAAAAAGGACATTAGCGGAAAACTGGTGAAATCTGAGTCAAGTCTCTAGCATAGTGACTAGTGCTGTACCATGTTAAGTTCTCAGTTTTGACAAATGTCTGGTGGAAGATGTTAACAGTGGGGGAAACTGGGTGAAGGGGATATGGGAATTCTCTGGATTATCTTTACACTTTTCCTCTAAATCTAAAATTACCCCAAAATGAAAAGTTTAGTTTTGAAAAAAAGTTCTTTCCCTTCTCGTTCCTGATGTCTCAGCACCACCTGCCACGGTTCCATCTTCTACCCTAAGCTCCTTCTCGGGGGAGTTTCCCAGCAAACACAGTTCTCTTCCTAATACAACTTCTAGTGCCAGCTAAGATGATCCAGGTTCTTTTCTTTTCCTTCAGGTGTACATTATCTAACTTAGTCTATACAATGATCCACATGGCAGACACTATTATTCTGGATTTTCAAGTTTGGAAATTGAGGTTCACTGTAGTTAAGTATCGTGACACAGTAAGCAGCAGAGACAGAATTCAAACCCAGATTTTTATTTCAAAACCTATGTTCTTAACCACTGTGTTAACCTTCCTTCTTTTTCTTTTGGGAGGGGCTGTTCTCTTAGATCAGCATTTAACCTCCTTATTTCACAAGAGGAGTTACCCTGGCGGTCATATCATGTTAATCATCCAGCCCATCCATTAACTCAACCAAATATTCACTGAGCATTCTGTGGTGTGTGCTGGCTGAATTGTAAGTCTTAGGGTTCTAGAAATAAGTAGGACACGAGTCCTGCCTTCAAGGGGCTTTAGTCTGGTAGAGGAAACAGGAGACCAATTTTGATGAAATCAGACAAGTCCAGCTATAAAACCACGGAAAGCAAGGCGTTATGGGGGACTTAAGAAGGAAGGGTTGGAGTTCCCTTCGTGGCTCAGTGGTTAACGAATCCGACTAAGAACCATGAGGTTGCGGGTTCGATCCCTGGCCTTGCTCAGTGGGTTAAGGATCCGGCGTTGCCGTGAGCTGTGGTGTAGGTTGCAGACGCGGCTCGGATCCTGCGTTGCTGTGGCTGTGGCGAAGGCCAGCAGCTACAGCTCCTGTTAGACCCCTAGCCTGGGAACCTCCATATGCCGCAGGTGCGGCTCTAGATAAGGCAAAAAGACAAAAAAAAAAAAAAGAAGGAAGGGTTCACCTATACCTCAGGCTCCAGGAAAAGCTTTTTGGAGGAAGAGAGACTTAAATTGAAGCTTTAAGGATGAATAAGCATTGTCCAGGAGGAATCAGAAGTAGGGATAAGGTAATGCAGGCCAAGGAAACACTGGGAACAAAAGCATGGAGGTGGGAAAGAGGGTCCAGGAGGTGTCGGTACAATGGCCTGCCAGGAACACAGAGCATCTGCAGGAGGGTCATGGTGGGGGAAGTAAGAGCTGTACCAGGGCCCAATCATGGGGGCTTGAGGCCCTTGCTAAAGAGATTTGACCTTATCTTTTAGGTGACGATGGAGGGGCAGGATGAGTTTTAAGGAAGAGAGTGACATGGTTGGATTTGTGGGTCTGGCTGCCATGAGAGCAAGGATTAAAGGGAGACGCCAAGAGTGACAAAGTCCATCTGAGACATCGCTTGAGTTCCTGACTCCAGATGTGCTTGAAACTATCTCTAAGACCACTCCTCCCCATCCTTCTGAGTTATACAAATTGACACAACTCCTTGGATTAAGCTAGTCTGAGTTGGGTTTCTGTTCATGTTATTGAAACCTTCTGTTCCTCGGTTTCCTGCTCTGTAAAATGGAGGTAATGATATCACCCACCTTATAGGACTTTAGTAAGAATTAAATGAGGTTTTGTAGATATAGATACATGCACGAGGCATGGAACTGTGTCTGGCACATAGAAAGCACAAAATAAAAGTTAGTTTTTATTATAATAATTATCATCATCATTATCATTAAACTCCTGGGCTTAAGCCCAAAACCATCAATCTGAGCCTACATTCCCTGTCACTAGCAGAGGGACAGCTGTATTTTCCATCAACTTATTCTCCAAAGGCCTAGGATTTGGCAGTTGCTAGCAGAGCATTTTAATGTGGCTCTGTGTTTTCATTTCTGTCATTTTATTGTACCTGCCCCCTGAAGTGGCTGAAGTGGAGAAATCCCTGAGAAAAAGAAACAAATAAGAAGCTGTGATGAAGCCCCCTAGTTATTTTCTCGGTTCAAGCTGTTTATCAGGGTATCTTTTGGTAAGCAGGCAAAGACTGGGAACCTGGTGGCTCAAAGCACGGGTATGTTATGGCTCCTGGAGGTGAAAGATTGGGTGGGCTGAGGCCAGCAGGTGACAATGACAATATAGAGAGGCTTAGCAAACAGCAGCCAGGGCAATAATGCATTCCAGAGGCAGTAGCTTTAAAATTCATATAACAACACAAAGATCACTCATCAATTAGAGCCACAGATATTCAGAAGTCGGCTTAGAAAACGCTAAAGATTTTTTTTAACTACACGTATCAGACAGCCGGGCTGGCTCCTCTGGCAGGTCTGTCAATATTAGCAAATCTATGACAAGTCATGAAAGGTGACAGTAGGGGAAGTGTGGTCCCGAGCAGCTTTCCTCCAGAGTTTACAGCAATTGAAGAAAAACATTTAGACTAGGCAGACTCACCACAGACCTCATCAAGATGGCAAGTAAGAAGCCCCTTGCCTTTTTTTTTTTTTCCCTAGGACCACACCTGCATATGGAGGTTCCCAGGCTAGGGGTCCAATCAGAGCTGTAGCCGCCAGCCTACGCCACAGCCACAGCAACACCAGATCTGAGCCACATCTGCGACCTACACCACAGCTCATGGCAACGCAGGATCTTTAACCCACTGAACAAGGCCAGGGGTCGAACCCACAACCTCATGGTTACTAGCTGGATTCATTTATGCTAAGCCGTTACAGGAACTCCTCCCGCATGATCTTAACTAAGCATTATCTTAGGGTCTCTGTGACTTACAGCACTCAACTCTCATGCTTGATTCTCACAGCCTTTCCATGCAGTGTAATTAATTAATTAATTCAGCAGATATTCATGACACTCTTACCGTGTGCCAAGTGATCTGCTAGGTCTTTGATACACACAGAAATGGATACATCAGACAAGAGCCTCGTCTCATGCACCCTGTAGTCTAAGGGTTTATTCCTCAAAGGGAAACCAAGGGTTAGAGAAGTCAAGTGATCTGCCAGGGGTTGTAAAACCAGAGAGGCAAAGCCACAGCTGGAAACCAAGATCCCCATTCTTTTTTCCCTATAGGACTTGGTTACTGAAATCATGATCGCTTATCCTTTTTTTCCCCCTTTTTAGGACCGCACCTGCAGCACATGGAAGTTCCCAGGCTAGGGGTCAAATCTAAACTGCAGCTGCCGGCCTATGCCAAAACCACAGCAATGTGGGATCCAAGCCACAGCTCATGGCAACGCCAAATCCTTAACCCACTGAGCAAGGCCAGGGATCGAACCTATATCCTCATGGATACCAGTTGGGTTTGTTACTGATGAGCCACAATGGGAATTCCAACTGTCATTCTTAGCAGGTCTTTTGCTCTTCTTCTGGGATGGTGAAAAGGGTATTAGGTCCTTCTGGCCTGAGCTTTACTATGAAAAGACAGGTTATCTGAAGCCAGGAAGCCTGAATCCTGTTGGATTCCCCATGCTATGCCCAAATCTACAGATTGTGAGGCCTTGGTGCCTATTCCAGCTAAAGCACAGGTGAAAATGAGCATCCAGCCATAGGATTATCCCAGGGGATGCTGTAGGGATTCGGGTTCCCAGCTTGGTGCCTCCCTATTCACACTTCCACCAGCCCCTTGCCGGTCAGGTGTATATGGTCTCAGCTCACTGTATGGCTGAGCCGACTTGAATGAGGTCCAGGATAGATTTTCACTGACCCATGTATCCTCTTTGTCCTTGTGATCAAGTGTGGGTGTGTTTGTGGGGGAGCAGAAGACCCTCTAGCTTATACTAGGGTCATACCTGGAGCCACAGTGCTCTTTGTTATAGTGATCATTTCCACCTGAAGCCCCCACCAGATGATGCGTGAACATCAGAAGAAATACATGTAGGAATTAAATGACTCAATGAGGGCAAAACTTTTTGCGTGCTGTCTGAGATACAGGGAGCAATCAATCAGCAAGTAGTCCAGGACTGACCCTGGGGTGTTCTGAGCATCTAACTTGTGCAAGCATAGTTCAGGTGCCTGGGAGACAAGTGAGCCTGACCACATCTGGCTTGGAATGGAGCAAGGGACTCCAACAGACTATTTTCCTTTCCATCTTCAGCTCGTTATTATAGTTAGGATGTCCGTGGGAATATCTGTTGGTCTAAGCACCCACTTACATAGTCCCACAGTAATATCTTCCTTTGCCTTTCAAGGGCAGGTTGAGAGTATCCCTAAAATGAAACATATCTTCCTTTTTGTCTAAAGCATCCTCCACTTCTCCCAAATCATAGGAGTCATGGTCACTGAAAAGTGGGACACAGAAAACACAAGAGCAACGGGTGTGCAAAGACCAACATAATAAAGAGATCAAGGTTCTGGAGTTCCCTTTGTGCCTCAGCAGTAATGAACCTGACTAGTAACCATGAGGACACAGGTTCAGTCTCTGACCATGATCAGTGGGTTAAGGATCCGGTGTTGCCATGAACCGTGGTATAGGTTGCAACATGGCTCAGATCTGGCCTTGCTGTGGCTGTGGTGTAGGCTGGTAGCTGCAGCTCTGATTTGACCCCTAGCAGCTCTGATTTGACCCCTAGTCTGGGAACTTCCATATGCTGTGGGTGTGGCCCTTAAAAAAAAGAAAAGGAAAAAAAAGAGATATCAAGGTTCTGGAGTCAGATGATTTTGGCTTTTACTCATGCCCCTGCTCACTTCCAGCTATGTGATCTTGGACAAGTTACTTCACCTCCCTAAGCCTTAATTTCTGCATCTTTAAAGTTTTGTGAGGCATCTGAACCAACATTTAGAAGGGGCTCTTGGTAACACTGCCAGGGAAATTAATCAGAACTAATAAATTCCCACTCCAGAGTCTTCAAAGTCGACTCCCACATACATCCTATTACATTAAAAAGAAGTTAGAGGAGGAGGAGGAGAAAAAGGAGAAGAAGAAGAGGAAGAAGAAGGAGGAGGGCGAGGAGGAAGGAGAAGGAGAGGAAGAGGCTAAGCAAATGACAGGTGTAAACTATTGTATTATCCTATTGTTAGGGGGCTCCAAAAATCAAGCAGGAGATATAGTGAAAGCTATTGTCCAGAGAAGAAATCAGACTTCAGGAAGAGAAGAACAAAGTTAATGTGTATGGCTTTATGGGAGCTGGTGGCGATAAAGAATTAGTCCCACCGATTCTGTCCAATGTACCTCCAAGACGGCTCCCAGTGACCTCCGTCTCCTAATTCATGCCCTTGTGTATACAATCCCCTCCCTTTGAGTGACTAGTGACTCACTTCTAGAAACAGAATTCAGCAGAAGTGATGGGGTGGCTCTTCTGAGATTAGGTTATAAAAAGACTGTGGCTTGTGTCTAGAGTGATCTCTTTTTTGCTCTTTCTCTCGGACCACTTGCCCTGGGATGCAAGACACCCTGTGTTAGCAGCCCTACCTAGAGGCCCAAGTGTTGGGACAAGGAACTAAGGTCCTTAGCACAATACCACATGACTGAGCTCGGAAATGAGTCCTTCCGTTCTCATTAACTTTTCAGATGACATCACATCCTGTGTCAACAGTTTGACTGAAGTCTCATGAGAGAGCTTAAACCAGAGGCCCCCAGCTAAGCCACATTTAGTTTCCTGACCCATAGAAACTGTAATATAGTAAATGGTTTTGTTTTAAACTGCGAAACTTTGGGGATAATTTTTTTATACAGAGAGATAAAATAGCATCTTTGCTACCTGGGCTCTTGGGCTCTTAATTTAGTTATCTTCTGCTTTGGGGCTTCTTCAAGGGCCAGCACAGCCTGGTGATAATTAGAACTGGGGAACCGGAGTGGGCTGAGGGCACTGGCATTGCAGGAAAGTGCCTGGAGCAGCAGAAAGGAATTTCATGATGATCTCATCCCTCAGAGAATGGTTACGGAGAAATACAGAGGCTGGAGAATAAAGCCTCTCTATGGTGCAAGGCCAGCTGGGCTGGGCAAGACCTTCAGGCCAAGCTTGGGTTGAAAGTGTTATAGGCTGTGGACTTCCTTTTGGCAAGGTTGGGGCTCCCAGCAGGTCACAAGGAACAGGATGAAAAGTGAGAGGGAACAGCAGTCCAGAGATTGGAAGCACTGTCATCAGAGTCCAAAGGACCAGGCTCTCCTGCTCATTAGCTGTGTGACACTGACCAAATTTATTAACCTCTCTGAACCAAATGTTTAAAATAGGGAATATAATAATATCTAGTTTGGAGGGTTATCCTGAAGATTAAATGGGAAAATGCACATAAAGCTTTTAGCAGAATGCAGGTGTATAGTTGATGGTTATTATTCCTTTGGAAGGGGCCCAATTAGAGGTCCTGCCTAGATTGTTTCTGCTAGAGTCTGGGCAGGTGGTAAGGACAAGCAGGGTCCTCCAAAGCAAGAGTGTAGACAGCAATTTGATCAGTATCTCTCTGAAAAACAAATGCAAGAGTAAATGGCTAATGGAGATACCAAACACTACCTCAGAAAGGAATCAAAACATATGACAATTCATATGGAAAAGCCCAGCCGTCTACTAAGCATGGGCTAAGCCTTCAGGTAGCACTCAACTCTCATTTGACATAGAAAAAATCTTTAGGGGAGTTCCCATCATCGTGGCTCAGTGGAATCGAATCTGATTAGCATCCATGAGGACGCAGGTTTGATCCCTGGCCTTACTAAGGGGGTTAAGGATCTGGCATTGCCATGAGCTGTGGTGTAGGTCGAGATGCGGCTCAGAGCCGGCGTTGCTATGGCTGTGGTGTAAGCCAGTGGCTACAGCTCCGATTCAACCCGTAGCCTGGGAATCTCCATATGCCTAAAAAGCCAAAAAAAAAAAAAAAAAAAAAAGAGAGAGAAAGGAAGGAATAAAAGAAAAGAAAAAAAATCTTTACAGACAGCTTGTTCTTAGCCATCAATGAACAAAAATGGGCAAAGTTTCTCATCTAGAAGTCATGACTCATGGTTCTCCAGAGAATTCATATAGCAGCAAAACCCAGGAGGATAAATTCACACCTCACTGATGTCAGCAATTTTACACTAAGAAAGTATCAGTCTATCGAGCTGGAAAACCAGATAATATTAGAAGAGAATTGATGCCTCAGAAATGACACCAAAGTATTTGTAAAAAAAAAGTTTACAGAAAATCCATAATTATAAAGTAGCCAAAACTGATCACAGTTGGATATAAGATTTAAAAGGATGAACAAATTGAGTAATAAGAACATATATTACCACTTCCAAAGTTTGGCAAGGGTTATGTTTCTGAGTTTGCTAAATTTAGAAAATTATACATGTGTTGAAATTGTGTATGTGAATTTAACGTAATACTGAAGATGAAATATAATCAAGGCCCTACAGAGTATATAACGATAAACTTGTTCATATATGATCAGGCTCTAAGATTTTGGAAACATTAGTCAGTAGAAGCAGAAAAATTTATAGCAGAAATTGACACAACATTGTAAATCAACTATACCTTTGTGTGTGTGTGTGTGTGTGTGTGTGTGTGTGTGTGTGTGTGTGTGTGTGTGTCTTTTGGGGGCTGTACTCAAGGCATTAAGGAAGTTTCCAGGCTAGGGGTGGAATTGGAGCTGCAGCTGCCAGCCTACACCACAGCCACAGCAATGCCAAATCGGAGCTGTGTCTGTGACCTACACCACAGTTCATGGCAATGCAGGATCCTTTAACCCACTGAATGAGGCCAGGGATCAAACCCGGGTCCTCATGGATACTAGTCGGGTTCGTTACTGCTGAGCCACAATGGTAAATCCCTCAACTATAATTTAAAAAAAGAAGCATAAAAAGTGTTCATTCACAATTTACAGATCATCATTTCATGTACCTAGATTTACAGACCTTAATTCACCTTTGTGGAAGACTGCCACTTTAAAAAAAAAAAATCTCAGAGTAGCCCTTTAATTATCCAGAAGTAAATGTTCTTAATCATTGCTCTTGTAGGCAATAGTGATGTCATTGTTAAACTGACTGTAGATATTGATTATGTACACTACAACTCCATAAAGCTACCATTTATTGAATACTTACCATGAGGTCATAAGAAGTACCTAGGATTCTCATTCAATGCACAGATTCTGAGCCCCTCCCTGGAGATCTGATTCACTAGGGTCAGAGAAAAAGCCCTGGAATCCATAGGCAGGTTGAACTTTTCTTAAATCTAATCTTGAGTACGCTGAATTGCAGAAAAGGCAACTGGCCCAAGGTTACACCAGCTTATAAGTGGTGGAGCAGGGAACACAAACCAGGTCTGCCTGATCCTCCCTTTATTCTAGCATGAAAATCCTTACATAGAGGAGATGTGAAGCGTCCTACTGGATTGAAAGTACAGGAGCAGCACAGCACTCCTAGAGAGACCAAGCCTACCAGCTACCTCGGGTGGACCATAGGCACCTGTCAGGAAACATGTCAGGGCATAAGTTGTCCAAGTCTGTTGGTACCCACAAGGCTGGCCTATGGAAGACAAGTCACTCATGCTAGCAGATACAAGAAGTATTAGTACTACTAGCCCTAATATTATTAGTACTTGCATTATTAGTATTTATAGTATTAATAATATAAGCATTAGTTGAATAATACTCCATTTTATGGATGTACCAGAATTTATACAAACTTTCCCCTGTTGTTGATCATTGACTTTCTAATTTTTTCCTTATTATCACTAAGCAATTCTATAAAGAAGGTCTTTGTGCATGAAACTTACTCCATATTTAAGATTATTTCTCAAAGCAGGTGGTCAGGAGTTGAATGCTAGATCCCAGAGAGACTCTTGAGATTCCCAAAACTCTTGAGTCTATATCACTGCTAACAGGGGGGATTTTCTTGTCATTTTTGAGAATCTAGGCTCTGGATTCAGATGGGTTGAATAAAAATCCTTGCTCTGGCGTTTACCAGTGTGAACTTGGGCACCTTGGTGAACCTTTCAAGGCTCGGTCTCTTAGCTGTAAATTTGGGATGACTGCAGCCTATTCTTGGGCTATTGTGAAGTTGAACAAGTAAAATATGCAAAGCTCAGTACTTGGCATGGAGTTTGCTTCATAAATTGTAGCTATAATAATTTGTTTAAA
Source organism: Catagonus wagneri (assembly GCA_004024745.2). NCBI lineage: Eukaryota > Metazoa > Chordata > Mammalia > Artiodactyla > Tayassuidae > Catagonus > Catagonus wagneri. The sequence goes on from PVHT020000004.1 coordinate 4,595,215, forward strand.
TTTGATTATCAACAAGGATGGACCTTTCCACTTATTAACTGTTTATACTTCTGTGAGTGTGTATAAGTGTGTGTGGATGAATTAAGATATGTTATTTTAGATTGAAAAAAACTAAGCTGTAAGCGACTCTGAAAGGGCATATTTTCCAGGCAAACTACTGGACATATAGATCTTCCCCAAAGAAAAGCAGGAACTAATACCCTGTAATTTCTACACAGCATCTCTCCTTTTTGTTAGTTTTAAGATCATTTCCAGTCACTTTTCTCTTTACATGTTTCCTTTAAGACTAACTACATTCTTTTTTTTCCATCTTTTTAGGGCCACACCTGTAGCACACGGAGGTTCCCAGGCTAGGGGTCGAATCTGAGCCATAGCCGCTGGCTAACTTACACCACAGCCACAGCAAGGTGAGATCCGAGCCACATCCTGAACCTAGCTTTCTGCAACTCTGAATTCTTAACCCGGAGTGATGCCAGGGATCGAACCTACATACTCATGGATGCTAGTTAGGTTCTTAACCTGCTGAGCCACAGTGGGAACTCCCCAACTACATTAGGTATGATTTTTACTGTATCGAGGGACACTGTGGGAGCCTATCACCATTTATGGAACAAATTCAGAGGGAAAAGTGGATTTGACTTCCAGAAATCTATAGCACCACTCACCTCTGTAGAAGCATATCTCTTGGTAAAGCAAGTCCTCTGAGTTTGCTCTGGGCAGCTTTGAGCCCTGTAGGAGCACAGAGCAGCCCCGGCAGCCACCGCTACAGCTTCCCCTCCCACTGACAGTATCTATAAATCCATTTCCTGTCTTGTAATTACGTCTCATGTAGTAATTAGCCCCTTCATATCAATGAAGCCAAATTTCCATGTGTAATGGAGTGAAGCCTGAGTGTAGGAGAGGAATTGAAATGCAGCTTTGCCGGGTGGTGGTTGCTCGGGGGCGGGGGCGGGGGTGGGGGTTGGAGTGGGATGGCTCTGAGAGATCCTCAGGGTCAAGGGGGACAGTCCTCTCTTGCAGAGTCTCAGTGTGTAGCAGGCACTGCGCCTAAGAGGGAGGTGCTGCAGGAGCCAGCCAAGGTGAATGAATTCCTTCTGGAATTTCACAGGGACCACTGATCCTCCACAGCCCTGAGGCTGGAGCCAGCATGGGGGGCGGGGAACAGAGGCACTTCAGAGACCCAGGAACCCAGGATCCCACTCTAGGGGGACATGTGGGGTGTCCTCGCAGCCCTTGGAGGCAAGGAAGGGAAGCTGGGCCGAGACAAGGCTGGGGGTGGGGCAGGCAGAGTGTGTGGGTGCAGGCTCAGGGCCTTGACAAGGAAACTCGATCTTGGTAACAAAGAGAGCTCTTGTCCCTTCATCACACCCCCTCCATCGTCCTCCTCTCCCTTCTTTTCCTCTCACCCCTTCCCAGGCACTCCTTCCTCTAATCAGGTCGTGTTTGGAGAGAGTCCATAATCCTCTAGCTCGACAGAGAATTTGTGTGGGAGGGGGAGGGCAGCCACAAATTGCTGGGAAGGTTAAGAAAAGGATAGGAAGGGCATTGGATTAGCCTTGAATTCTTGAGCAAGCTACTTAGATCCTGCTAAGTCCCTTAGATTCCCCATCTTCAAAATGGGGATAATAACCCCTGTCTCGCACAACTCACTGGACGAGGAGTAGGTAGAAGATGCCCTATGTTGACTCAAGTATGCGCTGGATTTTCTTTTTCAATTTTATGGCCGCACCCGAGGCATATGGAAGTTCCCAGCCAGGGATTAAATCCAAGAAACTGCTTCAACCTATGCCACAGCTTTGGCAACACTGGATCCTTTTAACCCACTGCACCAGGCTGGGGCTCAAAACCGCACCTCTGCAGCTACCTGAGCTGCTGTAGTTGGGTTCTTAACCCACTGCACCACAGCTGGAGCTCCTGTGCTGGATTTTCAGGGACCTCTCTAGGGTGACATGTATAAACGCATTTTTATATATTTGTGTGTGCACATCTCTGAGTGCACACGCACATACAATCAACTAAATGTATTTTTGCCTTTCAGAAATTTAAAACCACCACACAAAATAACTAGCTACTGCTTATTAACTACTCGCTCTATGCCAGACCCTCTCTATGCTATGTACATATTCTCTTATTTAATTCTCAAAAATCTGTAAGGTAGGTATTATTAGTCTTGTTTTACACATGGGAAAACCAAGACCCCAGGTGAAGACCATCTCCCAAGGTCACGAACCTAGTTAGTGGTGGAGCTGAAACTGAAATAGGCCCGAATGCTAAGTTTTTAGTCTTAATTATTGTGCTTTTTCTAAGAATCTGAGCTTTTTCATAGCCAGACATTTTTGGACTCAGAGGGAGGATATTTCCGGACATCATTTCCCTTGGGCTGCCTCCCACCTTCCAGTCCGTTGTGGCTCCGGTTCAAAGCAATCTAATGCTTGAAGTGAAAAGAGCTTGGGGAGCATGCTATGACGTTCACCTCTACAGAGACCTACCGTGTTTCTCCAGCTCCATCCTCAGCACCCAGGGGAGAAAGATTCCAAATATATATATTTGGAATCAGGTAGCCCACCGATCTAGCTTATATAAGTTATTTAGCCTCTACCTCTATAAATCTGTTTTCCTATACTTGGAGTGGGGACAATAACATTAGAATCTCCCTCGTGGCAGCGTTGTGGGATTAGTTAAATAATGTACTAAATGAAATAATGTACTAAATTAAGTTCCGGTAGAAGGCACCCTTATGAACACCAGGTGACACTGATGACTAGGCTAGGACTCGACACATGACCATTTGATTCCTTCCACTACAAAAGTTAATCATCAAGGCAGTTTGAAGGGGGGCTGCCTTCAGGCTGAAGAGAAGAAGAAGTTCAGTGGGATCTCTCTGAAGCTTGGATGCTATGACCTCACTGGTCTGTATTATTCGTGATCGGCTCTGCAGGAAGATACACAAGTGCTCACCTGTCCTCAGATATTTTCACTGGCTTATCTCTCCCATGAAGGATCATCGAAGGTCAAATGCATGGAAGATGTAGTCCTGTCTGTGTGACCAGGGCCAAGTCTTCCCCTGTGAGAGAAGTGGTTCTTCTCTGCGCTGCTTATAGACATCTGGGTCCAACAGCAGAGAAACCTGGGCAGGAAGTCAAGAAGTTTGAGGAGGGTTGGGAATCAAAGGGTCTTGGATGGTGTTGACAAACCACATAAATTAAATCGTACTCTTCAACCTCATTGGACCTCTGTTTCCTCATCTGTAAAATGAGAATAAAAAACACCTGCCCTAGCTATCTCTCAGCGTTGATGCAAATAGTTAATGAAAAGAGATAGGAGAAATGACATCCTTTAACTCAGAAGCTAGTCTATTAGGATCTTCTTCAACCCACTTTACCCAGGCACATCCTTTGGCCCCATAGGCATTTCCTATATAAATTGAAAAAATGATCAAAGAGGAGTTGAAAAGGCTGACCCTGCATTTGCAAGCCAGAGCTGTCACCTTGAAGTTCCCTAAACTGTTCTCCTCCCCTCTGTCAGAGAGATTATAACACGCACACAGGTGGGTGGGAAGGATACCATGCCCCATATATACACGTAGGCAGTATCCCTCTATTTCTAATGTTTGTCCTTGGTGAGAGCTGCAGCTGTCTTAATGTGACTAAATGAAGTCAGAGAAAATCAGAAAAATGCAAATGAGATTCTTATTTTAGGCAAATCAATCTCAGCGATGCTTATATCTGATCGAGCTTATCTTTAGGACGATCATCAGGCTAATAGATTAATGCAAAAGTTTATTTTTGCCCTGTCCGCTTTCACCCCTTTAAAAGCTTTCAAGTCACATCTTGACTATGCCAGACACCCTCAGACTCCTTACAAATCAGTCTGGAGACAGTTATCCCCAGCATCAATGCTGGAGGGGACCCAGGCCACCACAGGGTCTAGTTCACCACACTCTCCTCACCTCTCATCACATGACATGAGCCACCAGCCTTAGACAGCAGAGTTTTCCCTTAGGGAGCCCCAGAAAGGCTTTGGGGCTTTCCTTTTTTTTGTTTGTTTGTCTTTTTGCCGTATCTAGGGCTGTACCTGAGGCATATGGAGGTTCCCAGGCTAGGGGTCTAACAGGAGCTGCAGCTGCCGGCCTTCGCCACAGCCACAGCAACGCGGGATCCGAGCCGTGTCTGCAACCTATACCACAGCTCATGGCAACGGATCCTTAACCCACTGAGCAAGGCCAGGGATCGAACACGCAACCTCATGGTTCCTAGCCGGATTCGTTAACCACTGAGCCACGACGGGAACTCCAAGGGGCTTTGTTTATGAGGAGGTCTTTGAGGGATGAGGCAGTGAGGAGGATAAGAGCATGAGCTCTGAAGTCAGGCAGTCCTGGTAAAATCCTAGTTCTCTCACTTACTGTGTAACCCTAACTTCCATAAGCCTCAGTTTCCTGACCTGTAAAATGGGAATAAAATGACATCTACTTCACTGGGTTGCTATGAGATCCAAATGAGAATCGTTGGGTAAAACATTTTTACTCTTATCTAATGTGGGGGAAAAATGAGTTATTGAGTTATATGTCATATATAACTATGTACATATTTTACAATTTAACTTAAAAACAGATAATGCATTCACTTGGCTCAAAATTCAAATGATACCAAGAAAAAAGGCCTTCCTGCCCTTTCCTCCAGCTAGTGAGTCCACCTTCCTAGAAGCAACCAATTTTACCAGCTCCATGTGTTTTCTTCCAGAAACCTGTAGAAACTTGTTATACACATACACATACACACACACACTCACAAGCAAAGAGGCAAGTCTATTGTTTCTGCTCTTTTCTTTCTGTGAGTGCATAAATCCTTTTTTTTAACTGAAGAGCTACTGTTAAAGTTATATAGAGATATATATATGGCAACAGTGCAGTATTGATTTAAGACATATTAATACAAAGTAGTATTTTTAGTTACCCATGCTATATTCTTTCCATTTCCTTGCCTCTGCTCTTGCTTTTTCCTCAGTAAGATGCGTGACTCTTCACTCACACTCCTCATCCGGCAAGTTCCCGAGCATCTTTTAGGATGCAGCACAGATGTCATCTTTTGAGAAACCTCGCTCAACTACCCCCTCTCTCCACTTAAGATTATTCATTTCTCTGTATGCTCACATTTTCCACGCTATATTAAAGTTATGTTTTTAAACCAGTCACATTCCCAGATAGCATAACAGGTCCCAGGGAAACACTTCATCTATCTATCTATCTATCTATCTATCTGTCTATCATCTATCATGTATCTATCTATCCACCTTTTGGGAGAACTGAGGTTCTGCTCTTTTTAATTTAAGTGGGAGCATTTTGAATACACTATTCTGTTTCTTGCTTTCTAAAAACTTTCTGTTATAGAAAAATTTCACACATATACAAAAGTTGAGACAATCGTGTGAAACGTCCCCCCTCCCAGCCATCAGCTCACTTCAACGATTATCACACATGGCCAGTTTTGTTTTACCTGGACCCTCAGCCCTACTCCCCACCTCCCTGATTATTTTAAAGCAAATCTCTGACACCGTATAATTTTAACTACAAATACTTCAACATATATCACTAAAAGAAAATGACTTAAAAAATAACATCTATTACATGTAAAAAAAAATGTGTCATAAACTATCCAGTCGGCATTTAGATTTCCCTGATGATCTCTTTCTCTTTTTCTAACAGATGCTGCTTTGTCCAAATCTAAATTCAAGCATGGGCCACACACTGTGTTTGCTTGATCCCTTGCTTTTTATCGCCTAACAATACTCATGGTGCTCGTTTCCTACCAGAAAAGAAAGAACCGCTTCATTCTTTTTTCCACTGCAGAATATTCTTTGTAGGGCTGTACTACAATTCATTTAACTAGTCTCCTATTGGTGGACATTTAGGTCCTCCCAAGCCTTTCGCCATTATAAACAATGCTGCATGGAATGACCTAGTAAGTACGTCACTTTGCACATGTGGGAGTGTGTTTGAAAGGTAAATTCTCGGAGGTGGAGTTTCTGGGTGAAAGGATATATGTATTTGTAACTTCAGAGATTATTACTGGATCGTCCTTCGTAGAGGTGGTATCCAAGCACTGCATACTTGCACCAGCCACGTGGGGGAAAACACTTCCTCTGTCCCCTGCTCTGAAGCATCATCCTCTCTCAGACCTCTTTCTGTGAGATTCTCTTTGCCTGGAATGTCCTGTCCCACCTCGTCCATCTGATGAACTCCTGTTCTTCTAGCCTCAGCTGAATTCCGCCACCCACGTGTAGGCTTGGTGCCCGCTCGGTGCCTCCAGAGGCCCCGTTTCCGCAGCACACATCATACTTCACACTGGGTCCTCATTGCTGACTCATCTCTCTCCAGTGATTAGTAAGGTCCTTGAGGGTGTAGACCCTGGCAACATAATAGATGACCTACACGAAGGGGTCCATCGAGGTGCTGAAGGACTGAGAGATTAGGAGGCAGTCTGTGCATCGTATTCCAGGGGGAGTTCAGGGGTTTCTGCTATTTCCTTGGGTGGAGCAAACCCAGAGTCATGGGTGCAAATCCACTTTTCTAACCCTCGCGCACCCAGGTACTGGAGCCGAGGTAAAAAACCCAAGCTCCACACTGCCCAGCCCCCGGAGCCTGCCACAGATGGCCTTGGCCTTGCATCATGGAGGCTAGGAGATCTGATTATCCTAGACCTACAAATTGTTTATGAATTCTGACCTTTCAAATTGTTTTCCATTTAATCTGAGCTGGAAGACCTTGATTTTCGCAGTTTTACAATCAAGGCTCACTTCCTACCCCACAAATGAAACTGTCATCCTCCGAATTATTATTATCTGGATGGGCAGGAACAGAATGAGGCTCCGGAAAAGCAAGTTAGGCGGGGCAGGTGGGAGTAATCCCGTGTGCCCGAGGTGGGGGAGGGCAGAGCAGATGGCTCCCAGGCAAGCCTTGAAAGCCAGGATTAAAAAGTAATTTTCAGCGTGCTGAGGGGGACTGCAGATTTGGGTCACCACAATTAACTCTTTCGGGGCTGTAGGCTGGCGATTTGGAGCCAAGAGGTGCTGTCCTGCCCAGGGGAGATGCTACATGAGGATCCCTGGATTTCTCCTCCCTGGACCTCATGGAGATCATCCCTAGGTCTCTTTCTGAGGAGGGAGCTCAAGGGTTCAGGGTCAGCCTCTTCCTGGAAACAAGGACCCTACTTCCCCTCCCAAATGTGGACTGTCAGAGGGAAGTCCCTCCCAAGGCTGTGGGAGGCTTTGTGCCTCAAGAGACTGAGCTCTTACCTGAGGCCCAAAGTGTCTCAGAACAATAAGATCCTACTGTGTAGCACAGGGAAACATACCTGGTCTCCTGGAATAGACCTTGATGGAAAAGAATATAAAAAAGTATGTATGGGGAGTTCCCATGTGGCTCAGCGGGTTAAGAACCTGACTAGTATCCATGAGGATGCAGGTTTGATCCCTGGCCTCGCTCAGTGGGTTAAGGATCCGGTGTTGCCATGAGCTGTGGTGTAGGTTGCAGATGTGGCTCATATCCCGTGTTGCTATGGCTGTGGTGTAGGCCAGCCACTGCAACTCCAGTTGACCCTTGGCCTGGGAACTTCCATATGCCTCAGGCGCAGCCCTAAAAAAGCAAAAAAATAAAAAAAGAATGTATATATGTATAACTGAGTTACTTTGCAATACAGCAAAAATTGGCATGACATCGTAGATCAACAATTCTTTAACTTAAAAAAAGAAATAAATACGAAAAAAAGGACAAGTATTTGCCCCACAAAAGACAAGTAGTGCTGTCTTACCAATTCCTTTCTGTGCGAGAGATACCACAGTTCTTTCCCCAAACAGGATCTGTAAGCGTCTGTCCCTGTTACTTGCCCTACCCCCAACAATCATTCCTCATCTCAAAAGCCAGTGCATTAAATTCTCTTTCCCGAGGAATGATAATTTCCCCGCTGCACTCTTGTGTTATAGAATTGCAATTAATGGGGTTTCCTTTTTCTCTTTGTTTGCCAGGATGCTCAGAGCCAAATTCACAAACTAATTCTATGGTCTCCATGAATGCACTTTATTTTTCCACCTATCTTGTTATTCTATTTTATGTATTTCCTTTATCTTGATTTTGCTTTTCTATTTAAATTGCCCTGTATTGCTGAACGTATATCCTGTATTTATAGCAAATCCTTTGTACAATTGGGTAGAGTATAAATAATTAAAAGCAGAAGTAATTCACACTCTCATTCATTAATTCTGCTTTTAAAATAGGCACCTGTTGGATGCTTAACACTGTAGTGGATGAGTGGCAGACACAAATAAAGTACATTTAAACATTTATTACCCATTATATACCAGGTACTATGCCTGGGGCCTTTTATGTCATCTCTTTTAATTTATGTCCAACAGCAATCTTATGGCATAAATAATTAAATGAGTTGGAATATATAAAGCATTTAGCCCAGTGCCTGTATAGTAAGTACTAAATAAAAGGTAGCTGTTGTTCTTACCGGGTACTATTCTCATTTTAAAAGAGGAAACTGTAAGTTTTTGTTTTTGTTTTCTGTTTTTTTTTGTCCTTTTATGGCCGCACCCGCGGCATATGGAGGTTCCCAGGCTAGGGGTTTAATCCGAGCTGTAGCCGCCGGCCTAGACCACAGCCACATCTACGCAGGATCCCAGCCGCATCTGCGACCTACACCACAACGCACAGCAACGCCGAATCCTTGACCCACTGAGCGAGGCCAGGGATCTAACGGCAACCTCATGGTTCCTAGTCAGATTTGTTTCCGCTGCGCCACGACGGGAACTCCGGAAACTGTAATTTTAAAAGGTTAAATTACATTGTCGTGAGAGTTTAATGAAAATAATGAACCAAGGGCCTGGCAAATACAGTTATAGCAGGCATTTGATGTCTTTTTGCTTACCCAGAATCTGTTTTCCTTTCAGGAGCTATCCTTTGATTTCTTGTCGTAGTTGGTATGTTCTGGATTGGGCTCCATCTTCCACAGCAGAGGAGGAGCATGTGACTCAAACTGGCCAATCAGAGGTCAGAAATGACCTAATCACAGTAATTGGTTCGGGGTATACCATGTGACATGGGTTGGTCCAATCAAAGTGATCCTAGAGTTTGGCTTTTTTTTTTTTTTTTTTTTTTTGGCCTCTTGTCTTTTCTCACTTTAGGAAGTACCTGGCATGTGGAGGTTCCCAGACTAGGGGTCTAATAGGAGCTATAGCTGCTGGCCTATGCCACGGGCACAGCAACGCAGGATCCGAGCCGCGTCTGCGACCTGCAGTACAGCTCACGGCAACTCTGGCTCCTTAACCCACTGAGCGAGGCCCGGGATCCAACCGCAACTTCATGGTTCCTAGTCGGAATTGTTTACCACTGAGCAACGACAGGAACTCTTGTGTGACCATTATTGAGAAGAGACTTGTTCTCTTTACTGCTGAGCCTGAGCTTGACCATATGCGTGAGTGGAATTTGGGCAGCCGTCTTCCTTTTTTGAGGAGAGAGCCCATTTGATAATGGAGCCCACAAGTGACTGTGGAGTTTAGCGATGGAGAGAATGAAAATGGGTCCCAAGGATATCATTTCCCTGGGTCAAGCCACACCCGAAGCCAACATGATCTGTTCTGGGATAGTTTGCTGAGCTAATAAATTCCCTTTTTTTGCTGTTGTTGTTTGATTCTGTTTGAGTTAGGATTCAGTCATTTATATCTAAAACCACCCTAACCTGTAAGGGCATTCAATACCTTTTTTCCCTTTTCTTTTTCCATTAAATGGACTTGCCCAGTGTCACCGTGGCAGCATCAATATCTGAATCAGTTAGCTTCTGGCCCCCATACCCATATATATCACATTCCCTGCTACAGAAAATTGCACTGTACTTGGGGTGCTAGACAGAGACAGATGAAACAGGTGGATGGTGAGCCAAGGGGGGACAGCCAGTGAAAACTGGGCAAGCGCTCCTGGAGCACTTTCTCCCTACGTTTCTCTCCCGCGAATCTGTAAATGGTCTGGGGGGAGCGCACATATTGATTCACAGATGTGCCAGTTGGCTCTGTGTTTTTGTTGCTTTTTTTTTTGTCTTTTTGCCTCATCTAGGGCCTCAACCATGGCATATGGAGCCGCCAGCCTACGCCACAGCCACAGCAATGCGGGATCCGAGCCGTATCTGCAACCTATACCACAGCTCACGGCAACGCCGGATCATTAACCCACTGAGGAAGGCCAGGGATCGAACTCCACAACCTCATGGTTCCTAGTCGGATTCATTAACCACTGCGCCACGACAGGAACTCCAGCTCTGTGTGTTTCTATGCGAGGAGCTGATGGCTTCCCCGCTTATTTAAAGGAGAAATCTTGTCTAGAGTAGAGGCTGGGTGAAACAGAAATATATCCACAGCACTAGACCCTGACACACCACGTGACCTCTGCAGTTGAGTCATCTCTCTCCCGAGACTGGCTTTCTCATCTGCAAAATGAAGCTTGGCAGATGAGGTACAAATGAGATCTTGTAAATTATTAAGCCAGAGGGTTACTTCTGGGTAGCCCCACCTGAGAAACTGCAGGACTGGGCCTCTCCTCTCGACATATCTGAGATCCTTGAGGGTGTTTGTGAATAAGTCTAGTCTTACACCATTTCCAGCCTCTGAAGGCCCCTCTGCACCCCCAGCTCAGGGCCTCGTGTTGCCCACACGGTCACCATTCCTTCGGTGCCCTCTGTCTGTGGCACATACTGCCCCATGTCCCTGGATCTCCCTGGTCCTGTTCTCATGGAGAGACTTTCCAGGGAGTTGCCTGCTTTATCGTGTCATGGTAAACTTGTAGGAAAAGAGAGCCAGGCTGTGAGCTATTGGCTATTGGGAGGTTTGGTGAGCCCCCGGTTCAGCAAATTTTTTGGTTTTGTTGTGTCTTTTTGGGGCCGCGCCCGGGGTATATGGAAGTTCCCAGGCTAGGGGTCTAATCGGAGCTGTAGCCGCTGGCCTACACCACAGCAAGGCCATATCTGAGCCGTGTCTGCCACCTATACCACAGTTCACAGCAACGCCGGATCCTTAACCCACTGAGCGAGGCCGGAGATCAAACCTGCATCCTCATGGATACTAGTCAGATTCATTTCCGCTAAGCCACGACAGGAACCCCGGCAAGTTTTTTACTTTCAGTGCATCTCCCTGCCTGGGGACATGCACCAAGATACATATAGGAGAATGAAAGAGTCAGTGTCCCCACTCAAGGACAACTTCAACCGGTGTGAAAGATACTATTGTTGCAGGCAGCGCATTTTAAACAAATAAGACAGAATTCTACAAGGGAGATGCTCACCCAGGTTTGACACTCTGGGTAACAGAATCAGAATCGCAATAATCGGCTAGGGCCCACTGCATTCGGGATACAAGATGGTTAAAAGATAAGATTGGTACATTTTTAAAAACCTGCTCTCCAGGAAAAAATATGTGCTTAGTATATACTTTGCATCAGTTCATATAATTTATCTTATTCTAAAATTTTATAAATTTTATAACTAGGAAGGGTATGTAGCACATAATTTACAAATCATAAAATACACAATGCTTCATTGTAAATTTTATATAATCAGTTGACTCAATGCTTTTATTGACCTTTGTTGAACTCCTGTGTCACAAACCATGGTTGCGATTCAACCACGATGTGACAAAATCGGACTACAAATAAATGCTTGATTATTATGCAGTTCAGCAAAGATGACACACATGTCTTTAAATGAGTGAGCATAATTCCAATGAGAATGTTGGCTGATAATTTTCAGTTACGTTAGGGAGTAAGACAAAAGAGAAACAATAAAGTTGTGCATTGGAACATCATGAATGCCATAGTGACTTCTTTGTTGAACCAGGTAGTAGTTTTTGAATGCTGCAAGGGTATTTCCTCAATTTTTTACAATGTAATAATCATCTCTACGACATGCACTGAAGTTGAATCTGTATTTTAAATATCTTCTCCATCATTTTCTTGGGTCTATACAACCAATAATTTGCTTGGTATAGATACTCCCACCTTGGTCTTTTTTCATTCTACAAATGTTAAGTCACTGAACACGTGTTGGGAAGAGATGCAAGATAGCAAAATGTTACCAGACAGAACGGATGTAAGCAACCTCAAGAGCATAGACGATCATAAAATGTAGTGAAGTAATTAGAAAGAGCTCAGTTTTGAATATTTACTACTTTGTTGTTATTGTAAATGTTTCACTATAAGTACATATAATTTCGTTTTTAATAATGGCTATATTTAATAACCAGCTTGCAAAATTCCTGAAAAGTTAACAACTGGCTCTTGTGAACCGGTACAAGCTGGCTGTAGCACTCCACTGCCAAGGATGGCAGCAAATCACACTCTAGGTTCAAACCGCATTTGGTCGGGAGAGCTAGATAGCCGCTCCACATGCTGCTACTGGATGAACTTTTAAGGCCAGTTCCGCTTTCCTGTGTGGTACAGGTAGCCATGCGGCTGAGGGGATCCTTCTGGGTGGTGCTGGCTTCTCTAGGCAGATGCTTTTCAAAGTGTGGTCTCTGAGTCGGCAGCCTCAGCATAACCCCAAATGTTTGGGAAATACAGATTTTCATTTTTTTATTTTTTATTTTTTTTTGTCTTTTTGCCTTTATCTAGAGCCGCACCCACGGCATACGGAGGTTCCCAGGCTAGGGGTCTAAGAGGAGCTGTAGCTGCTGGCTTTTGCCACAGCCACAGCAACGCGGGATTCGAGCCATGTCTGCAACCTACACCACAGCTCAGGGCAACGCCGGATCCTTAACCCACTGAGCAAGGCCAGGGATCAAACCTGCAACCTCATGGTTCATAGTCGGATTCGTTAACAACTGAGCCACGAAGGGAACTCTGGAAATGCAGATTTTCAGAGCCATTGCCAACATACCGAATCATAACTTCTGCGGATAAGACCCCACAGTCTGTTTCTGATATTTCAGATGCCCATTCCAGGCGTTTGATGCACCCGCCATTTGATGCTCTTTTCCTTTTTTTTTGTCTTTTTTGCCTTTTTCTAGGGCCGCACTCAACATATGGAGGTTCCCAGGCTAGGGGTCTAATTGGAGCTGTAGCCGCCGGCCTACACCACAGCCACAGCAACGCCGGATCCGGGCCGCATCTGCAACCTATACCACAGCTCGCGACAATGCCGGATCCTTAACCCACTGAGCAAGGCCAGGGATCGAACCCGCAACCTCATGGTTCCTCGTCAGATTCGTTAACCGCTGAGCCACGGTGGGAACTCCTTGATGCTCTTTTCTGAGGACCGTAGTCTGAGGAGTATTACTGTTTGGTGTCTCCTACATTGTTCTTGCATCAGGCTGTGGGTGGTGAAATGCCAGCTCTGAAATTCTGAACCCTTGTTACTTCTTCCAGTTGCGCTCAAAGAAGTGTGGTTAGGAAAAGAGTTCTGGTTAATCTGTCCCTGTGCAAATACAAGACTTCACCTCCACCTGACACGTTTTGTAAAATGATCCTATGGGACAGGTCTCCTCTAGCCTCAACCTCAGGGCTCAGTGCTTACAAGGTCTCTGGAATCAGTGTCCTCCTGCACGGTGAGCCCAGCAGGGGCAGTTTAAATTGCTTTCATTCAGAAGAGGGGCTTCCTGCTTTGACTGGGGGCTCAATGCAAATGTCCCATTTGTGCTCTGCTGTGACACTGACTCTGATAGAAAGTTAAACATTCTTCCTTCCCTGTATATTAGCTGAAGTGACAGAAATCCTGGGTCAAATGGGCTTAAATGATAGGTAATTTTATTATTTTTCATAACCTAAGTCCTTTGACTTTGGGGTTGGTTGGTTTAGAGGCTCAGCCTATGCCACAGTCACAGTAACACAGGATCTGAGCTGCGTCTGCGACCTACACCACAGCTCTGTGCATGCCGGATCCTAAAACTCTCTAATCGAGGCCAGAGATCGACCCCACGTCCTCACGGATACTAGTCGAGTTCGTGACCGCTGAGCCACGATAGGAACTCCGGAACAGCGTGTTTTTATGTGAACACGTGGTGAGAGTAGGGGGGCAAGATGGGCTTTTTACCTTTTCAGAAAGTTTTCCAGAGGAAGGCAGGCATAAGTTGAGTCTTGGAGAATGAGAGTAAGACTTAGCCAGGGGTAAGAGGGAAAATTGTTCCAGAATGTGGAAAGAGTATCTGCAAAGGCTGGAAACATGAGAGGGCCATGTCGTGTTCTAGGAACTACAGTAGTTTAATATTTGGCAGAAGAGGCAGTGGCAAGAAGAGAAGCAGGAGGGGTGGTGTGCACGAGGGCAGTGATGAGGGACAAGGACAAGACCCAGATGCTCCCCCCCAACCCCCTGTGTTTGTGACTTGAGCCTATGGCGGATGGTGGAGCCATTCACTGAATGGAGAACAGGAGGAAAGAAGTTGGGGGCAAGGAGAGGTCAGAGCAGGCGATGAGCTCAGAGGTTCAGAACTGGACAGACTGTGATCTAATTTCGGCTCCTTTTGGTCTTGGCATCCCCATTTCTTGTGCCTTCTCTGGAAGCTCAAAACCGTCCACAACGTTTCCACGAGAACCGTGAGGCTGGGCTTGAAGGCTCCAAGATCTCCGTGGAAATGGGAAGATGTAGTTGGAGAATGGATGAAACCCAGGGATATAATTTTCGAGCCACTGTTTCAAAGACTCCCTAAAACAATACAACCACTGATTCTGCCTCTTAGCATACCAGGAAATGGAAGCTTTGCAGGAAAACCAAGTTGTATTATAATTATAGGCTTTTAAGTAAGCCTTGTGAGTGATATTTAGCACCAAACAATGAGGTGTTGAAGACCTTATTTCTCTTTGTCCCGTTCATAGAGTAAAATCAGATTCAGCAGAATCCAGGGTCTTTTAAATAGATTTTGAATGTGACTCTGAGCCAAGGTGCCTGCCACTTTAAGAGTAAATTATCAAGACAATGAGAGGCTGAAACTTCAGCTTGGGGAAATGGTTAATTGCTTTGCCCTCTAGTTATTGTGCTTGTCCTCTGTTTACTGTAGAGGGTAGCATTCCAAAAGAGGGGCTATAAATTTCATGGCAGGGGGAACCAAGGTGGGGGTACAGTCAAGGCAGGAAAGGCAAGCAGTGATTGATGCCAAGCTTAATTATCAACCCTGGGAAATAGATACCTTTTTTAGGCAGTGCTGTCTAACAGAATGCTTCCTTCTCTTTTGGCTTTTTCTTGTGTTCTCACTTTCCCTCCCTGACTCATACATACCTGCGTTTACCCATCAGCCAAGCATATACTCAAGAAAACCTTATCCGGCCATTGCTTTCAATGGATGTATGCACACAGGGTCCAGACATGGATGTTATTGATCTAGGTCCTTAAAAAGAGGATGCCTGGGAAGTTCCCATTGTGGCTCAGCGGAAATAAATCTGACTAGCTTCCATGAGGATGCAGGTTCAATCCCTGGCCTTGCTCAGTGGGTTAACGGATCCTGTGTTGCCGTGAGCTGTGGTGTGGGTCACAGGCACAACTAAGTCAGTGGCTACAGTTCCGATTCAACCCCTAGCCTGGGACCTTCCATATGCTGCAGGTGTGTTCCTAAAAAGACAGAAAGAAAGACAGAAAGAAAGAAAGGAAGAAAGACAGAAAGAAAGAAAGGAAGAAAGAAAGAAAGAAAGGGGAAGGAAGGAAGGAAAGGAGGAAATATGGATGGCTGCCTGGCCTGAAGGAGCAAGTTTCAGGAGGAAGTAGGTGACTGTATTGATTTCACGTACTTCCACCCCTGCCGCACTCTGCTCTGGGATCCTTATGGTTGTTACTATTTCCTGATCTCTTGTCCTGGGTTTTGAACTGGACAGAATGTACCAGTTCTGCCAGCTCTGTTCTGAGGAGCTGACAGGCAAAGGCTGGCAGCATTCACATGACTTTGGCTGTTGGGGCGGAGGCGGAGGTGGCTGCTGCCGCTGCTGCTGCGGGTGTTACCTGGTGGGTGGGGTGGTGGAGAGACAGGTGGGTTCTTTCGCATGCTGAGCATTTGTGAAGGCGTTCTGTGCTTGGGAGCTGTTTGTGTCTTTGCCTTGCAAGCTGTTGGATGCCTCAGCTCGAGGCTCTGCTCAAGTGCTGCCTTAGGAAGCATCACCTGGGCTCTCTCTCCAGCATGTCCTCCCTGGCAGGGAGCAGACGTGAAGATGGCCCAAGTTCTTCTGACAGCGCTGGCACCAGGAGCCAGGGACCCAGCCATGCCTGAAGGCCAGGGGTCAAGTCAAGGGCAGTCAGTTCTGGGCTGGGCTGGCAGCTGGCTCCAGAGTCCAGGGGTCAGAGAGGTGGCCAGAGGGTCCTGCCAGCAGCAGAAGTGTGCGTTCTGCTCCGTGGGCCCAGACCACTTGCTGCTGGCCTCACTGGCACTGCCCGTGGAGTGGGTGTTATAGCCAGCAGGCTGGTGATCCGCAGCTGAACCGGGTCTGATTCAGGTGAGGCTGGAGGTATCAGAACAGCATTTCCCAAAGTCCATTCTACTGGACATGAATTCTATGGAAGCTAAAAAAGATGAAAGCATTCTGAGGTTATAAAAATGGAAGAAACACTGAGTTAAAAAGAAATAAATCTCTTTACTGAAAAGTATATGCCGTTTCCCAGAATTGTTTGACTCTGGAAACTTTTCTTGGTATTGCATCTCTTGGGGGAAGGGTTCCCTTGAACATACTTTGGGAACCACTCTCTGTGCTTTCCTTGCATCCTTATGTGACCAGGCTGGATACTCAGATCCTGGTACACGATTGGTAGATTTTTGAATCCAGCTCTTGGTGGGGCTACTCTAGGCCTTTAACTTCGGGATTTCTCACAATATCAGTCAATGAGTATGTCAGAGAGAGTCTTCTAGGAACCCAGACCTCTTAGTATTAAAACAAGACAGATCTTTGCTTCTGGCTTTGCTCAGAAGCACAAAGGTGACTTCAGCTAGTGAAGTTGGCGGGGTAGCTAAGAGCGGCCTGCCTGTTGTGGTGATGGCGCTAGTGGCGAGTAACCTCAGCCTTGAACAGCAGAGAGGGCAGAGTTAGTGTAAAGAGTCAACCGAGAGGATGAGGTCAGCATCACCAGGCTGGGCCAAAGGGAGCAGGATGGTAGCAAACTGGGTTCGAGAGCTGGAAAGACCCGAACCTGGCTCGAGTCCTCACTGGATGTAGAATCCAGGCCAGTTTCTTAATCACACTGAGCCTGTTTTCGTATTTATAAAATGGAGTTAATAATAGCACCTCCCTCCCAGCGTATTTGTCAGAAAAAAATGAGATAGTACCTCTTAGTCACTTCCCAGACGACCAGAAATGTCTTTTTTTTTTTTTTAAAGATCTGACATGGGGGAGTTCCCACTGTGGGGCAGCAGGTTAAGGATCCAGCCTTTTCACTGCAGTGGCTTGGGTCGCTACTGTGTGCGGGTTCAGTCCCTGGCTCGGGAACTTCCACATGCTGGGGGTATAGCCAAAAAAAAAAAAAAAAAAAGGTCTGATGTGAGAACAAATATGTCAGCTGACAGAAGGGACCAAGGAATGAGTGTCCACTGCTGCGCCAGGAAGGCACAGGGACACGGTGCATAAGTGGGTGGGGGATGGATGATGGAAGGATGGATTCACCTTAGTGCATTCAGCATGGGTGAGTTGAAGGAGAGAGAGCCGACTTGGCTTCAACTTGGCTTTGCTGTGACCGGTCAGTGTATGTATGGACAGGAAGAAACCAACAACACATGCAGTTCACTCTGAGCTGTGCCATTTGGAGCCTAGAATCCCTTGACATGCCAGGGTGGTCGTGCAACAGGGCTGGGGGCTGGGGGTCGGGTCCCTGCCACTGGAAACCTGGCATCAACTCATCAGAGGGAAAGAAAAGGTCACTGGCATTTGGGGATGCCAGGAACTTAGTGACCTGAGCTGTAAAATCACCTACTCACTCTCTGGCTGTCCAGTCCCATCTCCAGAGGTGATTCATCCTGAGGGGGGGTGGCAGTAACAAGCAGCTGCTTCTCCTCCTCTCTGTGTGCAGCGCTGCCTCCAGGATGGGCCCAGGCAATCTGAGGAAATGATCTGAGGGTTCAAGGTGAGGCCTGAATGTGGTGAAGCTGCTCGCACCACATGAAGGGAAACAGAGGAACGGCTGGCTTGTGAGTGATTAAGGCCACACCTGGCCCATTTCAAAGTGCATCTGGGGATTCCTGTTGTGGCTCAGAGCTCGGATCCATGAGGACACGGGTTCGATCCCTGGCCTCTCTCAGTGGGTTAGGGATCCACAAGCTGCAGTGTAATTCGCAGACACGGCTGGGATCCTGCATTGCTGTGGCTGTGGTGTAGGCTGGTGGCTTCAGCTCCGATTAGACCCCTAGCCGGGGAACCTCCACATGCTGCAGGCGCAGCCCTAAAAAATGACAAAAGACAAAAAAAAAATGTCTATGGCAAAGAAGAAAGTTATTTCTGGTCCCAGTTGTGCGTAAAGAGGACAGAGTTACAAAGAGAAGCCCGCTGGCCCTGCTTGGCTGCTTTTCTGCAGTCGCACACACCATGGCATGGATTCTGCTCCAGGAACCAACACCAGAGACTGCACCCAGGCAGGATGGGGCTGAGGTGGATAGGAAGGGACGGTCGGGACCCTGGGCACCTTCAAGAGGGCTGAGACCAGAGAGGGTGGCCTGGAGGTCCTGACCAGAGAAAGAAGATGGGTGACCCCCAGCCGGCAGGATGACCAGCTTCTCCCCCGGAGACCAGCCACAGTGTGGTCCTGGGCTCAGCCCACAGCCACTCTCTCCCTTCTCCTGCCCTCCCCGGAAAAACAAACCAGGTGGGTTGTCCCATGGGCTGCTCATCCTGTCCTCTGAGCGTAGAGAAGGCAGGTGATGTACACTCATTCATTCATTCATTCCACTTATATTTATTGAGTTCCCCTTTCCTCTGCACGTGTCTTAGGACACATAAGCCTCATTTAACAAACAGCACACCAACTAGCAGCGTGGCCTTAGTCAAGTCACTTAACTTCTCTGGGCATCAGTTTCTCCAGGTGTACAATGGCTAAGAAGACAACTTCCTGGTATACGGCAGGCACTCACGAATACTGTGTCTCTTTCTCTCCAACCCCCTCTTCCTCCTTTCCAAATGTCTGCTGAGGGAGGGAGGACCTGAGGCTGTTGGCACTTATTACATATGATTTCGTATAAATATGGGGTGTCTTTTGAGCTGGGAAAGTGGAAACACTGCCAAAGGCCCACTTTTGTCTTCACATGCTCTGCTAACCATGCCTGTTTCAGTTCTTGACTGCCGCAAAATGAATCCTCTCCCAAAGCAGTGGCTTAAAACGATCATTTTATTATTACCTCTCATGGTTTTGTCGATCAACTAGACTTGGAGAGGTGGTTCTTGCTCAGGATCCCTTGGGCAGTTGCCGTTAGGTGGTAGCTGGAGCTGAAGTCATTTCAAAGGCTCTCTCACTCCCATGACTGGCATTGATGCACGCTGTTGGCTAGGATCTCAGTGGGGGCTGTCACCCAGGCACCTACAGGTTGCCTTTCCGTGTGGTCTGGGCTTCCTCTCAACATGGCAGCTGGATCACAGCGTGAGAATTCCAAGAGAGCCAGGTGGAAGCAATAATGTTACTTTTGCCGTAGTCACAAGTCTGCCTAGATAGGAGTGGAGGAAATGTAGACCCTATCTCTCAGTGGGAAAATGATCAGTGTCCCATCGTAAAAACACGTGGGCTGGGAGGCCTTGCTGCAGCCATCTTGGAGAATCCAATCTGCCACATCGTCCAACCAGGAAGGATTTTCTGAAGGAAGGCTTCTGGCTGGGCTCCTGGGGTGACGTTGCAGGTGCTCAGAGACGCACGGGTCCCTTGAGAAGAGGCTTTGGGTATGAGAGCGGAAAGGAGACTCAGTCATTACCTGGCATTAGGAATGTGTTAGGTTTCAGAAAGAGCATCTAATATTTTCCTGGTGATGTTCTGGTCTTCCAGAAGACATACTTAAGCTACTTGAGGAAGGCCCTGAGAAGCCAGGTGAGGGGGAACTACACAGGGGTCAGAGGTCGGTGGGCCCTGACTGTAGCCCCAGATACAGTGGCTTCAGCCTTCTCCTGGCATCCCTGTTCCACCTTAAAGGGACAGCTATTCCTCAGCCCTGGGAGGTGAGAAGCTTCTCTGGTTGACCCGGGACAAGCCCTCTCCACTTATTCCTCAAGACTAAACAAACATGACATTGAGTTTGGAATTAGTCTTTAAAAGAAACAGAATGAAATCTCTGGAGATATACATGATCCTTCTCCATGGAAAACAGAAGAAGGAGCTCTCCCTATTCCACCTCCCTGTGAATGAGGCAGAGATGGATCTACTGAAATCAAATGTATAAATTATACATGGATGGGAACTGGCTACCGCATAAGGTGTCTGATAGGGTGCTGATGGAAATGAAAATGAGGCTTGAAAGAACAATTCTGCTTTTGAATCAGCTCCAGTCCTGCTGATGCCCCTGGGTCTGTCTGGCAGAAATACCCTGACTTATCAAATTAGAAAACACCCCAGACCCCAAACCTTGGGAACACGCACCTTCAAAGTAATTGCTAATGTTTTGGATGATATTTCTGTACATCACCAGGAATAATAAAAAGGCAGTAAAAGTTTGAAGGCCCATATTTTTGCTGCCTGAAGGCCGATGTAAATCAAACCCACCTCTTCTAAAGGACAGACAGGAAGTTTCCTGCCAAGAGAAGAGGGGTGGGCCTACTTCTGGGGACCAGTGATTGCTGTGTGACCCTCAGCCTGTCATTTAACCACTCTGGGCTTATTGCTCTTCCATCCGTCTAGCCTCTCCTTAACTCACCTGCGCATTCAATTAACTTCATGAGCACCTACTATGTAGCAGACATTGGGCTACACACATATCTGCCGCTCAATAAAAACAATCAACACAACGACGAATATAGCAAGTGCCTGTCTTCAAGAAGTTCCAGGAGTTCCTGCTGTGACGCAGCAGAATCAGCAGTGTCTCTGCCGCCTCAGGACTCAGGTTCAGTCCCTGGCCCAGCTCAGTGGGTTTAAGGATCTGGTGTTGGAGTTCCAGTCATGGCTCAGCAGAAACGAATCTGACTAGTATCCATGAGGATGCAGGTTCGATCTTTGGCCTCGCTCAGTGGGTTAAGGATCCGGTATTGCCAAGAGCTCTGATGTAGGCTGGCAGCTGCAGCTCCAATTTAACCCCTAGCTTGGGAATTTCCATATGCCACGGGTGCGGTCCTAAAAAGACAAAAAAAAAAAAGGGATCTGGTGTTGCCACAGTTTCGGTGTAGTTCGCAACTGCAGTTTGGACCTGATTCCTGGCCCAGGAACTGCGTATACCCTGGGGTGGCCAAAAAAGAAAAAAGAAGTTTCGAGTCAGAGAAATATGAACAGGAAAATGTCATAATCCACCTTGTTAGTGTTAAATGCAGATGCTATGATCAGAGGGTTTGAAGATAGATAGGTTCGTAAAGGGACAGAGGTTGTTTTGCCTGACAAAGAGGATTATTCGCTACTAATGATCATCTGACCAGAGCTTCACAGTGTGCCCTCAGAGAGTCTTAAGATGACCTCTGCTGAGAAAGTAGAAGAGGAAATAAGCTTAGATTGCAGCAGGAGCTATTTAGTTGAAGTAAAACAACTTGACCGTGTTTGCTGAAGACGAACAAGTGAGATGCATTGGTTGATGTGGCTCCACGAGGTCAGCAACCTTCTCTGTATCTCCAGGGCCTTGCACGGGACCTGGCTGAAAGAAAGTGCCATTTTTCCTTAACAAATGAATAAACAAATGATCTATTACCTGTTGGAATTTCAGAACAGAACAGGTCCTGCCCTCCTTTTTTTTTTTTTTTTTTTGTCTTTTTGCCTTTATGTAGAGCCGCACCCGCGGCATATGGAGGTTCCCAGGCTAGGGGTCTAACAGGAGCTGTAGCTGCCGGCCTTCACCACAGCCACAGCAACGCGGGATCCGAGCCATGTCTGCAACCTATACCACTGCTCACGGCAACGCCGGATCCTTAACCCACTGAGCAAGGCCAGGGATCGAACCTGCAACCTCATGGTTCTTAGTCAGATTCGTTAACCACTGAGCCACAAAGGGAACTCTAGGTCCTGCCCTGCTTGTACAAGCAAAGTGGACACTTCCCTGGCAGGCGAGAGATGTCAGTCTTCTCTGCCTGTGATGTTATTTGTACCCATTTGAACTGATGGCTCACTCCCTCTTTATTTGTTTGTTTATTTGTTTTTTCTTTTTAGAGCCGCACCTGGAAACCACATATGGAAGTTCCAGGGCCAGGGGTCCAATCGGAGCTGCAGCTGCAGGCCTGCCCCACAGCCACCACAACACTAGATCTGAACCACATCTGCAGCCTAAGCCTCAGCTTACAGTCATACTGCATCCTTAACCCACCGAGCAAGGGCAGGGAGCGAACCTGCATCCTCACAGACACTATGGCAGCTTCTAAACCCACTGAGCCACAACAGGAATTCCTCACAGGGACAGGAATTCCATCCCTTTTAAAAATGTTGTTATTCAGGGCATAAATCTTAGCTGAACAGCTCAGTGGATTTTTCCATATGTCCACACCCATGTAACCACCAGCAGATCAAGATATAGAACACGTTCTGCTCACCACAAAAATCTTTTGTGCCCTGCAGAGGAAATCACAACTCTGACATCTCTGCTAATTCTTTCTATAGACGCTACCTCCATATTCCTACCTTGCATGGAAAGAAAAAAAATTGAAAGATGAATTCCCCTTCAATCTAGGAAAAAAATTAACAAGCGGATGTTAGAAAATCACTAAATGTCAGCACAGGCAGGGGTTTGGCATCTGTAGGTCAAGAGCTCTTCACCTTTTCGGGAAGCAGAATTTCTTCTCAACATCAATTTATTCCCCAGACCCCACGTGAGAGGAATTGTTGCCTTTTTGATGTCTTTTGATTAAGAGAATAATGATCAGGGGCTGCCAGGGGCTGGGAGTAGGGGGGAAGGGGGTGGTTGTGTTTAAAGGCCAGAGTTTTAATTTGGGATGATGAAAAAGTCCTGGAGATGGCGTTCCTGTCATGGCTCGGTGGGTTAAGTATCCGACTGCTGCGGCTTGGGTCTCTGCGGAGGTGAGGGTTCAATCCCCAGCCCCACACAGTGGGTTAAAGGATCTGGCGCTGCCGCACCTGTGACAAAGCTCGCAGCTGTGGCTCAGATTCGATCCCTGGCCCAGGAACTACATATGCTGAGTGTGTGGCCATAAAAAAAAAAAAAAATTCTGGAGGTGAACTGTGGTGATGGATGTACAGGAATGCGAATGTACTTGATGCTACTAAATTGTACGGTTATAAATAGTTAAGATGGTATATTTTATGATATGAATATTATAACATATAAAACATTTATATTTTACCACAATGAAAAATAAAAAGCATAAAAAATAATGACCCCAATTCCCATGAATTCAGGGATCGCTTTAAAATCAATTTTTATTTTATTAACATCCATTGATTCTATGTTAATTTGAGAAACAGTAGTGCCTGTGAGCATGAGAACTTTTCTTTTCCCCACCAACCGATGGGGTAGGTACATACAAAGGTCCCTAAACCTTAGCAATGCCTGTAAGACCCCTGCCTCCTCCCGGAGTCTGAGACTCAGGGACTGAGATTAACTGTTTATTCTAGCATCTCTCAATTGAAGACACTGTAGCTCAGAGAGGGAAGCGGCTTGTCCAGGGTCACACAGCCCACGTGGAGCAGAACCAGGATAGATAAGACCTCTGGGCTCAGGTCCCTCTTCACCAGCTGAAGACCACATGTGCTCTTCTGAGCCTCCACCTTCTGTTTCCTGCAAATATTTCCCGCGAGGTGATTACCAACTTGGTGACTCCTCACTTGCCTGTCCCACCTAGGGAGGAAGCAGGATGTACAGCCAAGAGAAGGGGCCTCCTGATTCCTTTGTAATTTGACCCTGAAGCTCAGTGGAGGAGTGGGGGCTGGTACAGGCTGCCGCCTCACCTCCTGTCAAGGCTCCTGTGAACAAGGACAGAGGCACCTGGAGGGTCAATGTTCAAAGCCGGAGGCTGGGAGTCCAGTTTCAGAACAGAGGTGCTGTTAGGGGGAGAGTGGGTGCCTTGGCTATTTCGGCATGAGCTGACACTAAGGAATTCTTCTCCCGCACAAGCTGTGCAGAGCATTTTGTACTGTGGGCTGTCCTGCCTCCGCCTTTCCCTTTCCCAGGCTTGGTGGCTGCTGCTGCTCCCCAACCCCCTCCCTGACACTGCTAACGACATCCAATTAATTCAGCATCATTTGGTTCATTACAAGCCCTTAGGTTGGTAACAGTGTTTTCTCAGAGTGCAGCCTTTCTGCACTTTCTCAAAGGGACCACAAGGCTCTGAGGCTAGGAGGGGAGAGAGGGCAGAGCCCTGCTTTATCGGCCCCGTCTGGTACTAGGGAGCTGGCGGGTGCCGAGACAGGCTGGGCTGTGTTCACACCAGCGAAAACACGCCCGTCCTGGTGCCCCCACAGCCCTGGTTAAAAATA
The DNA here is from genome assembly GCA_004024745.2 of Catagonus wagneri. Lineage (NCBI taxonomy): Eukaryota > Metazoa > Chordata > Mammalia > Artiodactyla > Tayassuidae > Catagonus > Catagonus wagneri. The sequence goes on from PVHT020000004.1 coordinate 4,619,745, forward strand.
TGATTGGAAATGGGGACGCGGCAAGACACCCCAGCAGGAACATCAGGCCACCCTCGGGGCCTGCCAGAAGGCGCTAGCTATCCTTGTGGGGTTAGAAATGACAGTTCTGTGCAGAGTGGGCCCGACTTGATGACTGTGGGGGTTCCTGCCCGGGAGTTGGCGCGGGGGTGGGGGGGCGGCTGTGGGAAAGGAGGTCCAGTGGTGGCCGAGCCCCAGCAAAGCTAAGCAGACAGCCAGTGGGGCCTGCTTTAGGGGCCTGATCTTTGGTGGGGAGGAAAGGCATAAGAGAGCCAGGACCTGCCCAAACAGGGTGCTGGGGCGAAGGACTGGGCAGGGTTTCTGGGTCGGGCAGGTCAGGACCGGACTCACAGCCGTACCTTCGTACCCGTGGGGTGACTGTGGCCTCCTTGATCTTTATTGTCTTTGATTAAGAGCAAGATAATGATACCCCGTGCCTTGGCTCGGCAGAATGAAACGGGGTGACAGGAGGCCTTTGATGTGATGGTTAAGGGAGGTGGCACAGCAGCCAGACCACCTGGCTTGCAGTCCTGACATCACCTCTGTGTGACCTTGGGCAGTCACGTCCCCTCTCTAAGCCTTGGCTTCCTCATCTGGGACATGGGGGTCATGATAATATCGCCTCAGAGGAGTGTTATGAGGATGAAATGAGCACTTGGAAGAGTCCCGGTGCACAGGATCCGTGGGCTGGTATTATTACTTTTTACTGATGATGTGTGTTGAAGAGCCAGCACCCTGCCTCCAGAGAACATCGTGAAGCCTCCGAAACTGTTTATCCCCTTCCTCTGCCTGATGACTTATAGTTCTCGCTTCTAAATCGATCTCGTCGCTCAGAGTGTGTCTGCAAGTCTCCTCCAGAAAACTCTTCCTAAGCACTCTGCCCCGCCCCCACCCCCTGGAGGACGTGACCCTCCCCCCCGCCGCCCCGCCCCCCGCAGGGATGCAGACTTCCAGCCTGGCCCTTGAACGTGTGAGTGAGTGTTGGTGGTTATTCTCCTCTCGGGCGTAGGGACGGTAAGCATTGTGGCTTTCAGGTGAACCCCCACCTCACCTAGTGGTTGGGGTGTGGCAGGCACGCGGAGAGGGCCTTGGGGTGAGCTGCTGTGGGCTCAGGGGCCGCGTTAGCTGGAAGCGCGGGGGCGGGGGGGGGCTTCGGGAGGGGTGGGGGGAGACACGTCTGAACCAACAAGAAGCTCCCCGTGTCGGAGGCGGGTAGCTGCCCTTTGGGGGAGGAGCAGGGCTCATGTCCAGCGAGGCGGCCTCTACCTAGACGCTGGATTCTCCTGAAACCCTCGGGACACGGCAGAGGGAAGGATTGGGCTGGAACCAAAGGGGAAATTAGGCGACTAGCCTCTCGTCCCTGCTCACCCCCCCAGCCCTCCACCTAATCCCCCCAACCCTCGGTTAATCACCAAGTCTGGAACGTTACAATCTCCCTGGGAGCTGTTACAAATCCGGAATGCCCAGGCCTCACCCCAGACCAATTAAATCAGAAATCCCTGGGGGTGGGACCCAGGCGTGTGTATTTTCTCAGGTCCTCAAGTGATTCCATTGTGCAGCCGAGGTTAAAAATATCAGATCATCTAGGGAAAGACACGGTTTCAGAGGCTCAGGAACTGCAGGATCGAATGATGTGTCTTAGCAGCCGCAAAGATTCAGTGTTGTTGTCCTCAGGAGGAGATTTAGAGAATTACTGATAGTCACTGGGCGCCCACTTTGCACAAAGCCCCTGGCTGGATCTGAGGGGAATAGCCAGTAACTCCCAGCAAAGGTCATCATAACAACATTTATCAAGTGACTATTGTGGGCCAGGCACTTAATAACAATTACACTAATCGTCACAAAAATTCAGAAAGTGTCTATCCCCATTTTAGAGATGAGGGAGGTACGGATGCTGTCAACACCCTGTTCAGTTCCACCTTCACACAGTCAAGGCTGCACATTATAAATATCTGTGAATTTTTTTTTTCTTCCTGCTCAAGAGACATGAGCATTTTTTCTTGCTGGCCAAGGGAGAATGTGAGAACGACTCATAGAAAAAGCTGGAAACATCTTCAACCAAAGACGGATGGAGACTTGGTGGATAAACATCCCATTTTTTTTCACCTCCTGGCTGGGAGAACTCTGGGTATTCTATACCAGTGATTCAAACCTTCCTGTGTATTAGATCATCTGGGGGATATAAAATTTTTTTGATGCTCATGTCACACCTCAGGCCAATTAAATCTGCATTTCTGTTGAGGGAGAAGACTCGGGCATATGTTTTTTTCAAAGCTCCCTGGTGATTGCAGTGTTCAGTCAAGCTGTGAAGTTAGAGTCTCTTTGACTCTGAGTTGCCCAACAGGACTGAACTCCAGTGCTGGTGTTGTAATTTGCTTAATAATGCACCTAATGCACCCTATTTGGCGTTCCTTCCTTTCCCAGTTTCACTTCCCCATTTGTCCTGGAAGGTCCTAATATCGCCTCCCAATACTTCTTTTTTTTTTTCTTTTTTTTTGCCTCTCCCATGGCATTGGGAAGTTCCTGGGCCCAAGCATTGAACCTGAACCATAGCAGTGACCCAAGCCACAGCAGTGACAACGCTGGATCCTTAACCCACTGAGCCACCAGGGAACTCTCGGATACACTTCTTCTTTTTTAAAATACTTATTTTGAATCCTGGTTTTAAGATCAGCCTCTGTGGGACTCAAAGGAAGCTGAGATCTGGAAAGTTTAAATGTCTTGCCAAAAGCCTCATAGCCAGGACATGGCAGAGGCAACAAATTCCTGCTCTCTACAGACTTTGCAGTAGGCTGGAAGAGACAGGTATTCAGAAAATTACAATAGAAGACAAAAGGACATGAAAGATCAAATAGATCTTCAAACAAAGGCCAGAGAAGCACTTAAAAAAAAAAAACAGCCCAGCAATTAAATGTGATTAGGGGTTAAGAGATGATACACGGAGTTGAATCATTTGTGCTAGGCAAATAAGAGCGATTTCCCCAAGTGGAATGTGGGGCAAGGTCACTGTTGGACTAACATGAGCAGAGGACCAGAGACAGAGCCCAGAGTAGATCTGGAGGCTGAGTGGTCAGTGGAGATGTGATGTGAGCGAGGGCTGGAGGAGGGGGGCAGTGGGCTCGGGCTGTCCGTGAAGATCTGGTCTCCCAGTAACCCCACACTGGATCTCCTTCTAAGGCAAGGTTGGGCAAGAGTGTTCTCTCTGTAATCTGTTACCAGTCTGCAAAGGCAAGGGCCAACCCCAAGTCATATTCAGGGATGTGAGTGGGAGGGGGAAGAAGAGGTCCACTGATGTCACCACTGATGGTGATCCTTAGGAAGGACAGCCGTCCTACGGGCACAAAGAGCCAGGCTTAGGGGTCCCTCTGATCCCACCCTCCTCTCTCCTCTCACCTCTCTGTTGCTTATAGCCCGGGCCTTCTCATGATCCAAAAGGCCGAGTCTGCTCCTGCCGCGGGACCTTTGCCTCTGCTGGTCCCTCTGCCTTAAGAGCTCTTTCTGCAGATCTCAGAAGAGTCCCTTTTGCCCCTCGCTCAGAATTCAGCTCCAGCGTCACCTCCTTGGAGAGGCCCTTCCCATCACCTTGTTTTGTTTTCTTTACTGCACACAGCACATCTGAGATCCATCTTAGGTCTATTTCTGTTTCCTCCTTTATCTGATCAGTCTTCCCTTTGAGGCTGCATCAGAGTAGGTAGGGCCATCTCTGTCGTGTGTGTGTCTGTCCCCTCAGCTCCTAGAACAGTGAGTGAGTGAGCCGGGCAGACCCAAGAGGGCCATGCAGTGGGGCTTGATGACAGAGGTGGTCGGGTGAATTTGGGGGCGGGGGGCAGGGGTAGAGGGTGAGCAGTCTTTGCTCCTCTATACACGCTTGTGATGATGAGCTGTGCTCAGGCAGCCAAGCTGGTCTGAATGCACAGTTCCTAACGGTGACCAATCAACAAGGATAGAGGAGCTAAATCAGGTTAAGACCCAGCTCTCCCGGGTTGGTGTCATGCCATAAATGGCTTCCCAGCAACTCAAGGTCAAGGGTACCGTTCCCCACATCTCATCCCCCACTGCCTCCAGGGGCCCCCCTCCCCACTGCCCAGGAAGCCCACCCAGCCCACAGGCTGTGGCTCTTTCTGCTCTGCCTCCTCCTCATCCCACACAGTAGAACTCCCTTTCTTTCAGCATTTTCTTTCTGTGCCCAAGGTCTGAGGTGGTCACGCACACGTTGACATTTAAAGACCCAGCCGAGAAATCAATCAGTGCGGTCTGTCCTTCAGCGCCCCAGGAACCCGTGTGGCCGAGCCAGGTCTCATTTGGCTCACACCCCATTGATTTGTAACCGTATCTGTGGGCTGCTGAAAATACATGTGGAACTTGCTTTGAGAAAAGTGGGAGGCAGTGTAGCAGACTGGTCAGGAACCTCAGAGGCCAGATTCCCTGGACTTAAATCTCAGCCTCTGTCATTTGCAGGCTGTGTGACCTTGGCCACTTGCTCAACCTGTCTGAGTCTCAGTGAGGGGAGTCACGGGAATATCTACACTGTAGAACAACGGCAGTGGTGATAGGATGAGCTCGTAAATGTAAACCATGGAGAATGACACCTGCTATGCAGGGCTATATACATGTTATTATTTTTTTTTCTTTTTATGGCTACACCTGTGGCACATGGAAGGTCCCAGGCTAGGGGTCCAATTGGAGCTGCATCTGCCACAACCATAGCAACACCAGATCTGATCCACATCTGTGACCTAAGCTGCAGCTTGCAGCAATGCCAGATTCTTAACCCACTGAGCGAGGCCAGGGATCAAACCTGCATCCTCTGGGACACTATGTCAGGTTCTTAACCTGAGCCACAAGGAGAACTCCTAAATGTTAGTTATTATTATTATTTTTGGACTGGGGGTACCCACCTCCCAAGATTGTTATGAGGATGAAAAAAAAAAATCACGTAGAATCCACTTAGCATTTTTTTTAAACTCAGTAGATACTAGTTCTGTCCCCACAATTTAAGGAGACAAGTCTGATGAATATAAGCCAAGGATAAGGATCCTCTGAAATGATAATGATAGTCATTTGAAGCAAAAAGAGGGTTTGGCTTATGAATTCACATACTCGCCAGCTTTTTAGGAAGATGGCTCTCAAGCAGAGTCAGGTAAACTTGCCATGAGGCTTACTGGCATCGGGAAGCTGCTTTGTCCCAAGGAGCTTGTCCCGGCTGCAGTGAGATGGGAGGCCATCTGGGCCGGGGGTTGGGGGGTGTCATGGGTCCCCATGTGACTCCCCGAGCCTGCTTAGTGAGCTGTGGGAGATAGAAATCCACCCCCAAGGAGCTCTGGGCTCCCGGTTTCAGATACAATGTCCTTTTTATATCTACCCTGTGTCTGGGCCAGGACCTGATCATATGCCTGTTTGGATTGAGGGCAAAGGGGAGAGAGGGCAGGAGGAAGAGGATTAACAATTACCCACTCCCACAAACTTGACCGGAGACAGCCCTCAGGATGGAATGTGACAAAAGGAAAGTGCTGGGAGAAATGCCGTATCTGCAGGAGGAAGCGGGGAAGCAGCCATAACTGGGCCCCGGGCTGTGAGTTTTACCTACATTCACTGCACTTGAAAACCCTGGGAGGATGGAGCAGAAATGATGGGTCTGAGGTCACATGGCTAAAGAATGGAGGAGCTGGGATTGAACCTAGGCTTGTGGATGCCAGAGCCTCTTTTATCCACTGATTTGCACAGGACAGGACCTTAATGGAGCAGAGACAAAACAGAATGTACCCCACATTTTGTGAGGAGAGGGTCCACTGTGCTGTGGAGGTGCCAACATTCAAGTCGATAGAGAGCAAAGCTCGGTTTTGGGTCAAGGTCAGTGTCGTCATAGCTTTGTGGCCAATGCCTCCAGATCTCTATGTCCTTAACTTGCATCCTGTGCTCTTCTTCAGATTATAATTCAGTTCCCATGGATCTCGCTAAAAGGAAAAGTTGGACTGAATGCAGACGCATTTGTTCCTCCTCCTGGCAAAACCCTCGGGCTTTGGACAGAGTGGCAGTGTGGGGTAGAGGAAAGAGGAAAGATTGTAGAGTCAGAGAGTTTCCGTTGTGGCTCAGCGGGTTAAAAACCCGACTAGTATCCATGAGGGATGTGGGTTTGATCTCTGCCTCACTTAGTGGGTTATGGATCTGGAGTTGCTGCAAGCTCTGGTGAAGGATGCAGATAAGGCTCGGGTCCCGAATTTGCTGTGGCTGTGGCTGTGGCGTAGGCCAGCAGTTGTAACTCTGATTTGACCCCTAGCCTGGGAACTAACATACGCTGCAGGTTTGGCCCTAAAAAGAAAAATCAGGGGAGTTTCCGTCATGGCACAGCGGTTAACAAATCCGACTACGAACCATGAGGTTGCAGGTTTGATTCCCTGGCATCGCTCAGTGGGTTAAGGATCTGGCGTTGCCGTGAGCTGTGGTGTAGGTCACAGACACGGCTCGGATCTGGCGTTGCTGTGGCTGTGGCATAGGCTGGCAAGCTACAGCTCCGGTTCGACCCCTAGCCTGGGAACCTCCATATGACACAGGTGCGGCCCTAAAAAGCAAAAAAAAAAAAAAAAAAAAAAAGACAAAAAAAGAAAAATCAGGGAAAAAAAGAATTATGGAATCAGATTGGCTCACCCATTCACTAGTCTGTAAGTTCCTTTAGCCTCTCTAAGCTTCTGTTTCTTTTCTTATTTGTGAATAAGGTTTACGCTGAGGAGATAATGTAATAAATGCCTAACCCAGCACCTAGCACACAGTAAGGGCTCAATGAATGGTAGATATTTTTAAAACACGCTAACCTTCTGATTTGGCGATCAGCCTTTTTTGAGTTGATCTCTCAGCCATTGAGTAGCAACTGAATCAAGGTGAGAATTCCTTTGGTTTCTAGAGATCTAGACTCCAAGACCTTGACTCTTTGGAATGCCCTAAGAGAAGCCAAAAGGCAGGGCCAGCCTTGGCCGTGAGGAAGTTTGGGCCTAGTAGGCCACCGTGGTCAGGGTCCCTGGGGCCCGGGTCCCTGGAGGAGCAGGAGGTAGCCTGGAGGAGATGGTCTGAGCATACAGGAGTATTTTGGGAGACCTGAAGGGTAAGGAGTTTATGAGCCCCCAGCTCTAAGATCCCAGGAGGCCAGCCAGGCCCAGGGTGGGAGGCCTGCTATTCAGCAATGGCAGGGAAGCCCCAGGCTGGGCCAGCCCCATCCTCACCCATCAACCATCGGTATGTTCGCAGCCCCTGGGCAGCTTGGTAAATACAGATTCCTGGGCCTGTTCTTGAAAATTCTATTTGAGGGATGTGGGTTGAGGCCCATGAAATCATTTTTAAAACATTCTCGGAGTTCCTGTCGTGGCACAGCAGAAACAAATCCGACTAGGAACCGTGAGGTTGCGCGTTCAATCCCTGGCCTCTCTCAGTGGGTTAAGGATCCAGTGTTGCCGTGAGCTGTGGTGTAGGTTGCAGACGCGGCTCGGATCCCGCGTTGCTGTGGCTGTGGCGAAGGCCGGCAGCTATAGCTCCTGTTTGACCCCTAGCCTGGGAACCTCCATATGCCGCGGGTGCGGCCCTAGAAAAGGCAAAAAGACAAAAATAAATAAATAAATAAAGTGAACAATTCAATGACATTTTGTACATTTGCAATGTTATACAATCAGCATGTCTATGCAAAAAATTTCCATTTTGCCAAAGTGAAACCTCTCACCCATTAAGCAGTTTCTCCCCACTATCTCCTTCCCCCAACCCCAGGCACCACCAGTCTTCAGTCTGTCTCCAGATTTGCCTATTTTGGATATTTCATTTCATTTTATATGACTTCACAAAAATGTCTATTATCTTTTGTGCCTGGCTTCTTTCATTAGTATGTTTTTGAAGTTCATCCATGTTGTAGCATGTGTCAGTATGGCTTTCCTTTTTATGGCTGAATAATATTCCACTGTATGGATATGCCACCGTTTGTTTATCCATTCATCAGGTGATGGACATTTGGGAGGTTTCCGCCTTTTGGCCATTGTGAATAGTACTGCTGTGAACATGCACATACATGTACTGTTGTGCCCAGACCCCCAAAGACCACCTCAGGAGCCGATTCCGATGCAAACACCTGAGGGTCTTTTATTCAAGCTCGAGCAGGGGCTTCCACCTGCACTGACGCAGCAGCTTAGGTAGGAGAGCCCCCAGTTACAGCAGATAGGAGCTTTTATGGCTTGTGGAGCGGCGCGAATGTTGCAGAGCAGCGACTGGTTAGCTTTTTTGAAAAGATGTTCGTGATAGCCCTGCATTGGTGTATCTAACCACAAACAGTTTCTGGACTTTTAGGCACCTTCCCGGCGCACGGTGGTTGGTCGCATCTAGGAGTATGGTGATTGGTCGCGTCTAGGAGTGGTATCATGGGGTGATGGGCTGGACATATTCTGCGGTTTTTCCGGGAACTTGGTGTGCCTTTTACTACAAGATGGCGGTTTTCCTTTCAAAAATGGAGTCGCTTAGGCTTTACAGTAGTTCTTTGAGTAACTGCTTTCAGTTCTTTTGAGCATGCACCTAGGAGTGGAATTGCTGAGTCTTAAGGTATTTCTATGTTTAACTTCTTAGGAAACAAACTTTCCTTAGGAACTGGAACATGTTACATTCCAAGTAATACAATTGTAAAGGTTTCAAAGGTTTCTTGGGTACAAAAGAAACACAAAGTAAGCTCTTAAGCTTTTGTTTTCTAAATGGGGAAATTTAAATCATCTGCCGAAAATATCAGCGGGGCTCATGGCGCACAACCTGACTGGGATGGTGGGGGCTGGCGCCCCGCCTTCCTTCTGCCCGCTTCTCCCTTGCCCTGAACACCCTTGTAACTTATTGCTACTCACTCTGAATGGAAGCTTTCAGTTGCTCCATTCTTCCTCTTTTCTTTGAAGGGTAGTCAAGGGGGTAGGAATTGCAACCTTTGCTGTTGTTATGGTGTTGTCTGACTTGCTGGCAGGTTACTGGCTGCACTTCTCAGGGAATTAGTCCCCTAAGTGTTGATAGTAAATGATGTAAACCGGCACATAAATAAGGATGCAGGCGGCAAACCACCAACATGCTTTGTCCTTGGGGGCCACATTCAGTATGCGAAAGCCCAAGGGCCATTCGTCCTCAGGGAAACAGCCAGGCTTTTTCTCAACTTCCTTCTTCCCTCCCTTTCCCTCCCTCCCTCTTTCGCTTTGTTTTTCTTTCCTTCTTTCTTTCATTTATGAAATGGAGCACCTAATCCGTGCCAGGCACTTTCAAGATGTCTTTTGTAAGATTCATTATAGAAAGATATTGTCCTCAGATCAAAATGAGGAAATGGAGATTCAGAGAAATTAAGAAAATTTTCCAGGAGTTCCACCGTGGTGCAGTGGATTGACAATCCCACTGCAGGAGTTCCCGCTGTGACTCGGCAGCAATGAACCTGACTAGTATTCATGAGGATGCAGATTCGATCCCTGGCCTCGCTCAGTGGGTTGAGGATCTGGCGTTGCCATGAGCGGTGGTTTAGGTGTCAGACGCAGCTCAGATCCCGAGTTGCTGTGGCTGTGGCCTAGGCTGGCGACTGCAGCTCTGATTAGACCCCTAGCCTGGGAACGTCCATGTGCCGCATGTGCAGCCCTTTAAAAAAAAACAAAAAGGGGGGATGCAACTGCAGTGACTCTGGTCACTGTGGAGATACTGGTTAAAGGATCTGCTGTTGTCACAGCTTTGGATTCAATCCCTGGACCGGGAACTTCCATATGCCGAGGGTGCGGCCATTTTAAAAAGAAAAAAAAGAGAAAAATTTCCAAGAATTGCACAGCTGGTACCTAGTGGAACTATGACTTAAAGCTGGGTTCCCTAGTGACCTGGATTATTTAGAATTCCTTTTCTCAGCTTCTTTCCTCTCTTCTTACCTCTCTGTCTCCTTTCTTTCTACACTTACTCCTAGCATACTCCGTGTGCCAGGCACCCAAGGGAGACACTAAGGAGGTGACAGCGAATAGGCTGAACAAGTCCAGCTCTTTCCTGCTGCTCCTTCACTGAGTCCTGTGACCCCTGGGCATTGTCTCAAACCCGTTTGGTATATTCTCAAATGTTCTCTCTCACGCAATGAAAAAAAATGTAGCAGATCAAAGAGCTGTGATGTTGAAGATGAATTAAGTTCAGGGCCTGGGTTCACACCTCCTTCCGTATCGTCCCCAAAGCTCATGCCTCAGAGACGTGATTAACAGATCTCATCACGCCTTTCCCCCACTCCAAAAGCGCCTGTGGTCCAGGGCCCTCAGACATTTCTGTGACAGGAGAAAGGGTAAAGAACCAAGTGGGGCTCTCCGTGTGAGCTGAAACAGGTGGAAAGTTCAGGGAGCGCATTTTGAGAAGTGCTTTTCTGTGCATAGCACGCAGTTCATGGACGGAGTGGCATCAGCTGGGCTTCGGGCCACGGAGGCATTTCTCCGCCAGAGAAGCAGACCAAAAGACCACCTTTCCTTAGATGTCAAGTTCATTCGGTGCAACACTCATCCCCCATTGATTCAGGTGAGTTTGTACTTATATTGTGCAAATAAATATATGCTGAGAGGTAGCAGTGTTTATTTTAGTGGAAGCGTGTATTTTAATAGCTTTGTAAATCACACCAGGATTGCATTTATAGCTTCATTAAGGATCTGAAGGGGTCACTTAAATGTTTAAGTTGGATTTTGCTGCTGTAATTCATGGGAGATGGTATTCGCTATCAAAGGTCTATTGTGATTCTGAGCAGGGCAGAAAGGGGTAAGCTTGAAGCTGCCTCTCTGCTCCCCCCACGCCCTACCCACACCCCAGGTATCTGCATTTCAAAGTGAGGGGTTGTCAACTTGCTAGTGACCCTGTGTTCCTGCTCCTCTTCTCTGTGGACCAAAGAAGTTAGGATTCAGAATCTGGAGACCCAGAATCCAGGCCCTAGGTTATCTCGTTGTGGGATCTCGAACAAATCACTCAAATGTCCTGGGCCCTTTGCCTCAGCTGTTTAAAAAAGGCGGAGGAGGGAGAGTGATTATAACACCACCTCGGGAGTTCCTGTTGTGGCTCAGTGGGCTAAGAACCTGACACAGTGTCCAATGAGGATGTGGGTGCGATCCCTGACCTCACTCAGTGGATTAAGGACCTGGCGTTGCCGTGAACTGCGGTGTAGGTCACGGACGTGGCTGGAATCCAGTGTTTCTGTGGCTGTGGCCCAGGCTTCAGCTTCAGGTTCAATTCGACCCCTAGCTGGGAACGTCCAAATGCCGCAGGTGTGGCCCTAAAAAATTAATTAGTTAATGAATAACACCACCTCAGCTACAAAACAGCGTAACATCTCAAGGTTGTGGCTAGACCAAGTGAGAAAAAGGTGTGTTTAGTAACCTGTATGGCTTCGGTAACTCTCCATCTTCACTCTGCCGCTGTTCAGGGCTGAGATGAACCAGGAGCCTCTGAAGGAAGGTGTGTTTGTTGCCTGTGACTGCCATTACCGCAAACGGGGTGCGGGGTAGGGGCAGAGGCTTAAAACTACAGAGGCTTATTCTCTTGTAGTTCTGGAGGCCAGAGGTCCAAAATCAAGCTATAGGCGGGGGTGGTACCGTCTGGATGTCCTGAGGGAGAATGAGTGCCTCCCTCCTAGCTTCTGTGGCCCCGACAAGCCTCAGGGTTCCTAGGTGCATCTCTTGGATCCCTGCCTCTGTCTTTACAGGGCTTTCCCTCGGTGTCTCTTGGTCTCAAATCTCTCTCTCTTTCTTCTTATTAGGACACCAGCCATTGGATTTAGGGTCCACTGTAAATCCAGGATGATGTTATCTTGAGATCCTTACCTTAATTATATCTATAAAGACTCTTTCCGAATAAGGTCATAGTCACAGGGGCCAGGAGCTGGGACTTGGACATATCTTTTTGAAGGACACAGTTCAACCTGCTCCAAGAGGGAGAACTTACATTTTTATTTTTTTTCTTTTTCTTTTTCTTTCTTTCTTTTTTTTTTTTTTGGTCTTTTTAAGGCCACAGGTGCTGCATATGGAACTTCCCAGGCTAGGGGTCAAATCGGAGCTACAGCTGTCAAGCGTATGCCACAGCCACAGCAACTCGGGATCCAAGCTGTGTCTGTGACCTGCACCACAGCTCAGGGCAACACCAGATCCCTGATCCACTGAGTGAGGCAGGGATTGAACCTGCGTTCTCGTGAATCCTGGTCCAGTTGTTTCCACTGAGCCACAACAGGAACTCCCTACGTTCTTTTCAAGGGAGGAGGCTAAAACTAGTGGCAAGGTGAGGATCTGGAACGGACTGGTAAGGGAAGGAGGTAAGGGGTGTGGACCCTGGGCGGTGGGGGCGGTGGGGGGGCGAGGGGCGGGGGGGGCTGGCTTTTATGCGGTCTTAGCTGTGAGTAACGTGCGCAGGATTGGCACCTCCAAAAAGCCAGTTGAATCAGACTCTGCTTGACTCGCGCCAGAATTTGGTACCTACTGGTATTAGTTGCTCTACCAGAAGCATTTATATGACCGTGACCTTTGGAATAAATCCGTCTAGGTACAAATCCAAGCTGTATGACTTTGGGCAAATTACTTAATGGCCAAGTTGGGCTGAGTTCCCTCAAAGCTGAGGCTGGAACAGAATTCCGATGCCCTTGAATGATTGAGGGAGTTTTCCAGGGAAAAAAGATGGGAGGGAAGCGAGTGAGGGATGTCAGAAAGATCTAAGCAAGGATGTAACCCCAGCTAGAGTCTAGTTTTCACCTGCTCCCATAGGAACTCTGGGGGATGAATTGCACGTAGAGTTGGTCCCACCCTGCAGTGGTTCCACCCTGCAACAGTCAGTCATTGGCTGAGGGCTTTGCTAGGTGAGACCACTCGCTGACTTTATAAAGGAAAGACTTCCAAGGCCCAGTGAATAACATCGTGCTGCCATGTGCACCGCTGCAAGCCACCGCTGCCCTAGGAAATCCCACTTCTTTTGGACTGGAGGTGGGGACTAGGCGGGGGTGGATAATCCACATTTTTTGTGGCTGCGACCTTGACATGCTGAAGTTCCTGGGCCAGGGATCGAACCTGCATTACAGCAGCAACCCAAGCCACAGCAGTGACAATACCAGATCCTTAACACACTGGGCTACCAGGGAACTCCAGAATCCACCTTTAGAGGCTCTCAGCAGATGAACGTCATGTGCAGCCAGGTTTGGGAACCCCAGATGTAGGTAATTGTTCTACCCTTTCTAAATGTGTACACACACACACACACACAATCTCACACACACACACACACGGCTCCTGTTTTGCTTGATCTTCCAGCTTCCTGGCTTCACACACACACCTTTCCCAGTTCTGTTCAGGTACATTTCTAGTTTGTTGGACTTTGTGATTTTCAAACTTTGCCTACTTTCTGGCCACCAGCTCCAAAGAGTCTCCAACCGGCTGGGGGCTGGGGCGGATTCAGGCTTAATCAGCCTTCCTGTCCTTTCTCTCTGCATGCTCACAACTTCCATTCTTTGCTACTGGATCTGTTGTCTGGCCAAGCCTTCACTACCCGACCAAAAAGAGGGTGGGAACAATTATTCAGATAATTCAGACACTCATTCAAGCAAAAATAATGTTTTTTCCCCCTCTTGAATGATATTTTAATTCTCAGCTTTGCTTTGTCTCTGGAGCCCTGGCTTCTTCATTCTGTGACTCTAGTTAAACTTTGGTCCCAGTGATAAATATTTCTGATCTAATTGTTTCCTCTACTCATGTTCCACAGGGGTTATTTTCAGGGAAGAGGATTTGTAGGTAAATGAGAATGAACTTCAATCCTGGGCAATATTAGAATCAAGATAAAGCTGTCATGGCAGACCACTATCTCCATGTCACTTTCTGGAAGGGCCCCACTCCATTTCATCCTTTCCCAACTCCCCTCCCCCATACTCAGCAGCAAGGAACAAATTACCATTTATTAAACTCTAATTATCTTTCCCTATTTTCGATACCATTCTCTGTGTACGTGTGCAGCACACAAGTCTGTACTCCACTGCCATTAAATTAGCAATAAGTCTTGTTAGCATAGCAGCCAGATTTATAGACAGAGTTGAGCGATGCTGTTAGGGACATGTGCAGAGGTGGACGTCCTTAATAGAAGGTTAGGGACATGTCCTCATGGAGCAATCCAGGCCCACAGCAGATGTAAGGGATTTGAGGAGACTTAACAAAGACTTAGGCTGTTTTGAGATGTGGGAACCTATCAAAGCACAAGCAGAGACATCTCAGTTCTTTATTGGAGTGTCACAAAGACCGGGAGGCTAACTGGAAGTGACAGTGTCCTATTTGATCGCTCACAGAACTACAATTCAGAAAGTGCATTGCCGATCCTGTTTAAGCTGACTGGGCTTGTCTTGCTCCTCCAGACCTGGGATGTCCAGTCTGGGGCATCTGCCTGCTCAGATGCAACACAAGATTTTTCTGTAATTGCCCCCTAGGCTAGGTAACCCTCCAGTGGTGTCTGGGCTGTAGTATATGACAGGCCAAGTCCTGTCCCTTAGCAGTAGGAGAAGATTAACTGTGCATCTAGTTATCTGGGGCTAAAGGAAAAAACGGGTCTGGTGGATCTGGCTCAACAAATCCAGGTCTGTATAAAGTCCACCCTTTTTAATAATACTGAGCATCTCTGCCTAGAAATCCAAAGCACTGTCGCTTTTATTTCCTGTTTCTTTCTGCAAAACTTTGCCCTGACTCCTGAAAAGCAGGCAGATTCCCACTCACCACCTTTCAACCAAATGCCGCCCAAAGAGTCACATGGTGACCTGCCCATGCCCCAGGATCCCACTTCTTCCCCATAAATTCCACTGCACTCACTAGGAAACAGGCAGCTTCTTCAGGTCCTTTCCACCTGAAGAAGTTGCATGTTGCGCTGGCTGCTCATCCACCCTTCCTGCCCCCAGGTAAATTGAGTAGCCTCTGGGGCGGTAGCCTGGTGAGACGCAGGTCTGACCTGGTTTCCTACCTCTTTTCATCTTAACTCATCAGATTTAGAATCTGGGAGCTAGAAGGAACAGAAGGTAGAACAGGGCTCAACATTTTCCTTTTGCAGTCAGGTCCGTGGCACTGAGGCTGGGGCCCAGAGCGGGGCTTAGAATAATCCATCCTCCCCTCCAGCCCTCGGCAGACACCTGGTGTCCCTTCACCTATTGTTCAGCCTGGGCTGGCAGCTCCCTGCAGTGTAATCACCCTCGGCTCATTAACAAGCTGTGCTCATTTGCATATCTAAATATCCCTGTACATAGAAAACAGAGACGATTACATCTTCCTCTAATGTGTCTACAGAAGGGCAGGGTGGAGGCAGACTGGAAAGTCAGATCACACGCCCCACCCCCTGTCCTTCATTCACCTGTTGGTCAGTAGGTTTTTTTTGTTTTTTTTTAACCAGCTCATTCTTTGCAGACAGAGAGGTGAAAAACTTTATCTTGTATTTAATTCCTCCTTCCTTTCATATGGAAAAGCTAAGATCCTTTCTGATTTTCAGGCCTCTTATTTGCACCTCTTCCTCTCTGGCTCCACTTCTGGGAGGAAGGATACCCCAACCCTGTTTTTAACAAAACACCATCACCCTCTCCATCCATCAGCTTTATGCAAATGTATAAACACACCCATCCTCATTCCGCACGCTCAGAAACAGGAACTGTCTATCTATAGATGAGCTTGATTACAGTTCATTTTTATACAGCTTGAGAAGCGTGAAAAGTCACAGGCTGGGGATAAACCAGGCCTGAATCGTCACATAGATGATCGTGACCCATGTAGATCATTTATTCCAGAAGTGCCTTGATGGGCCCCCAGGATCCATCCTACAAATTTCTTGTCAGTTTGTAGGAAAGGATGTTGCTCTAATGATGCTTTTCTAGGGCAGTGCCATCTTAATCATGGTGGTGACAGTGGGGGCAGTCCTCACTGTCCAGCTGCCAGCTTCCTGGGAAAACAGCTCCACAACAACGAACCCCGAGGCAGGAAGACCAGTCCTCAGAGATGGAGTGGCTGGGGTGGAAAGTCTAGACCGTAGTGGGGGGGACTTGCCCCCAGCTTTCCCACTCGCTCTGTTCAGTCTGCAAGCATTTATTGGCCCCTCTGCTGAGTGCACAATCCCCACTAGTTCTGAACACATTTGTTTAACAAATGCTTGGAAGTGCTTGCTAAGTGCTGATCTTTATTCTAACTGCTTTACAAATACTAACTCAGACCTCATCACTATCCCGTGAGGCTGGTATTATCATTATCCACACTTTGTAGGAGCCCGAGGCCCCGAGAGGTTAAGTAATTTGTCCAAGATCACGGGTTCATAAGTGTGGTGCTAGGATTCTAACCCAGGTGGCGTGACTCCGGTGTGTGCCCTTAACCACTATGTGGCGTCTCCAAGTAGCTGGAGCAATGACAGGACGCAGTAATGACTATGTGTTTCTTGCTTCTTCAGCATTCATTCACCCTTCCTCCGCAGACCACTTCTTTATTCTCTCCTGGAATTCACCCCACCCTGCGGCTGCAGTGGGTGTGGCCCCGGGGGATGGGTCTTCATTGTTTAGGCCAATCAGCATATCCCATCCTCAGGCACCCTAACTGGTCAGGAAAAGGTACAGGGCCACAGAGAAGAGTCACGGGGATTCTTTGGGAGCTCTCTAGAGAGGGTCTTCTACATGACGGGGCAATGATAGGAGGGTGAGTTGCTGGCTGGGGGGAAGTGAGAGTGGAAGAAAGAACCACCATGCAGAGCTTACAAAAGGGCATGTAGAAGGCAGAGCAGAGAGACAGAGATAAATCAAGTACTTGGGGAAAATGCTTGAGCTGCTGGATCAGGCTTTGCCTGAAGCTAAAGCTACCTCCAAACTTTTAGTTGCCTAACATGTAGTAGGCTGTCAATCAGTATTTGTTGGATACATGAGCTAATAAAATCCCTTTATTTATCAGCTAATTTAAAATGGGTTTCTGTCTTGGGTCTGGGTGCCAAGAGTCATGACCATCAATGGCTCCTGGCCTCAAACATCATCTGAGAACTGCTTTCTCTGAAACCCCAAGGTAAAAATATCAAGGAGGGACCCTGTTTAACTTACCTCGAGTCAAATGCCCATCCCTGGACCAGTCACTGGAATAGGCTAATCACCATCGTCAAGAAGACAGGAGCTATAAAAAGATGGCAGTTCTGAATGGGACTGCCTGGTTAGAAGATTTTTTCTTCTTTTCCAGAAGGGTGATGCTCTTATGGACAAGTAGAGCACTAGATGTTCATTATATTGCTTTTTGATCTCCTTCTTATCTTCTTATATCCACTTCCTAAATCCCAGTGTTCACTGGGTATGTCAGTTAGGATTAGGTGTAGCAGTAAATAACCAGAAAACGCAATGTTGACTTGAACAAGATAGTAATTTAACTAACTCTCATACAGATGTCCAGATAGATATTTGTAGCCCAGAACTGGTATGGCACCTCTATTTCAAGAAATCCTCTTTCAATTACTTCCCTACAATTTCATGGAAATGGTCCTCATCCTGATGAGTCAAGGCAGCATCCAATTTCCAGGGCGCAGGATAGGGGAAAGATAGAGAAAAAGAGTAAAAGGGACATGAGCTGTTCCTTAAGAACCTTTTCAGGAAGTTGACATCTGACATCCTATTAGCCGAAATATGGCCACACCTGGATGCAAAGGAACCTGGGAAATGTAGTCTTTATTTGGGAAGGCCATGTGCTCAGCTAAAATTTTTATTGCTGTGGGGGAAGGGAAGAATGGATATAGCTATTTTTATTTCTTTTTGGTTTTCCCTTTTTTCTTTGTAGGGCTGTGCTGGGTACCAATTTAAATAGCAGACGGTTTCTGTAAGCTGGGACTCTTCAAAAGTGCCAAAAGGATTCGTTAAGAGTAAGTGAGCTTACAATCTGAAATGAGACCTAGGTGTAGAGTGTGATACATTTTTGCTTTTTAACAAAACTTTCCCTGTAGCCACCCTTCAAACTTCCTTCTTTCTTTCTCTTACATTTCTCAGAAGTCGTCTCTGGACTCCCTGCCTCTTAACTTTCTTTTCACTCTTTTGTTTTTTCTTTTCACTCTTAAACTCATCGAAACCCAAATCTACTAAATTGCTCTCACGATGGTGACCACTTTAATCGGCAAATCCATCAGACAGTTTTTGTCTATAATTGACTGCCTTTGACACTGTTGATTCCTCTCTAACATCCTCTTCTGTGACAATAAATTTTCTTTCTTCTTCTCCTAGTGGATTGTATTGCACAGGCTTCTTTTGGTCACAGGTGACAAAAAGCCAACTTGAACCAGTTTAGTTCAGGGTGAATGAATTGGCTCATGTGGGATGCTCTGATCAAAAGGCAGACATGCAGATGGCACACAGGAGTGACTGAACCAGGGACCATGGTGGTAGGACTCTCTGGGTCCTTCATTGCTTCTCAAACTTCCTCCATGGTGGCTTTATTCTCTCCAAACGAGGCTCTCCATGTGATAAGAGATATGCTGGAACAAGAGCACCTCTCTCATTTCCTGATTCAAGCCAGGGAAGGCATATTTCCCTGGGTAGAAGGGACATTCCTTTTTCTTAGTTTTTCACAAAACTAGCTTCAGCCTTCTGCTTCCATTGCAAAGCTATGAGGAAAGGGACAGCTACTTCACACTCCCCTTATTTTTTAAAAATATATACAGTCAGGGCATTGTTCTATTTATTACATTGTCATGCTTTACTTCATATTTGTGGAATGACCTTTTGGTTTGATGTAGTTTCAAACTTACAGAAATGTTGAAAGAGTGGTACAAGGAATTCCCCCAGAATCTTCATTCAGATTCGCCAGTTATTCACATTTTGTCTCATTTGTTTTCTCTCTCTGCACTTTTCCCTAAACCATGGAAAAATGACGTCATGTTCCTTTTACTCCTAAATAGTTCAGTGTATGTTCCCTAAGAAGAATCATGTAACCACAGTATTTACCTGTGAAATCTTATGCTGATACAAGAGTATTATCATTGGAGTTCCCTTCGTGGCTCAGTGGTTAACGAATCTGACTAAGAACCATGAGGTTGCGGGTTCAATCCCTGGCCTTGCTCAGTGGGTTAAGGATCCGGCGTTGCCGTGAGCTGTGGTGAAGGTTGCAGACGCGGCTTGGATCCCGCGTTGCTGTGGCTGTGGCGTAGGCTGGCGGCTACAGCTCCTGTTAGACCCCTAGCCTGGGAACCTCCATATGCCGCGGGTGTGGCTCTACATAAAGGCAAAAAGACAAAAAAAAAAAAGAGTATTATCATTAATTCATATTGAAACTTTTTGCAATTATCCAAATAATGTTCTTTATAGAGATCTTTCCAGGTCTAAAATCCATTTCAGAATTATACAGTGTGTTGGAGTTCTCTTGTGGTGAAGTGGGTTAAGGATCTGGCATTGTCACTGCCGCAGCTCGGGTTTGATCCCTGGTCTGGGAACTTCCACATGCTGCTGGCATGGCCAAAAGAAACGAAAAGAAAAGAAAAAAATTATGTGATGTGTTGAGTGATCAGACCTCTTCAAGCTGGGGCAGTTCTTCAAATCTCCTTTGTGGTGTTGTTTTGTTTTGTGTTTCCTTGGTGGGGAAGGAGTCTCACCCACCGCATTAGGGAGTTCCCAGGAGCTGCAACCTATCCCACAGCTGTGGCAACACCAGGTCCTTAACTCTCATTGCCACAGCGGGAACTCCATTCTCTGTGTTTTTCACCTTGACATTTTTGAAGCTTAAAATGTAATGTGGCAAAATGTCCACAGCAGCCCTGGTATTAGGTCTAAAGAGAGAACTGAGCTTGTTTTAGAGGAAACTGCCAGGCTCCTTCTCAGTCTGTTGTCCTCTTTCCCTTCTTTTTTTCTTAGTTTTTTTTTCTTTATTAAGGTATCATTTGTGCATCTCTTCTGTGTATCTAATCTTAAGTGTACAACCTGATGCATTTTCACATATGTTTATGCTGATAGAACCCCAGCCAGACCAAGATACAGAACATCTCCAACTCCCCAGCTGAGTTCTCTGGGCCTCTTCTCAGTTAATTTTCTTTCCACAAAGGCAGCCACGTTTTTATTTTATTTTTTATATAATGAGAGATTAAGTTTTACAGTGCTTTACAATTTTTGGAAGTTTCAGAGAGAGGATTCCATATAATCCCGTAATGACCCTTTTTTCCCCCAACCCCTACATTGCCCCCCCTTCCCTCTTCCCACTGGTAACCACCAGTTTGTTCTCTAAATCTGTGAGTGGCAACCACCATTTTAACCTCTACCACCGAAGATATGTTTTGCTTGTTCTTGAACTTCACATAGCAAAACAGTTTGGTATGTACTCTTTTATATCTGGTGTCTTTCAACAGCATTATATCTGTTGGGGTCATTTATGTGTTACATATGTTGCAGTCATCTGGTCTTTTTTTTACTGCTATGTAATATTCCGTTGAGTGCCTATGTTGTAACATATTTGTTCTAGTTTTTGGACATTTGGGTAATATCTGGTCTGTATTATTCTTTTGGGCCAGCCCTGGAGCATTTGGAAGTTCCCAGGCCAGGGATCAAACCTGCACCACGGCAGTAACCCAAGCCCCAGTAGTGACAGTGTTGAATCCTTAACCCACAGAGCCACTGGGGAATTCCTCTAGGTATTATTAATAAAGCTACTCTACATATTTTCTACATTTTTAGATGCACGTAAACACTCTTTTCTGTTGCATAGCCGGGAGTGAAATTGCTGGGTCTCACTTATCTTCTTTCCTTCACTGATGAACGTCTCAAAAGGTTGATGTGTCCTTTTGCTGCTGCTGCATCCTCATTTCCATTAATTTCTCGCTGAATTGTGCCAGGCTTCTGCCCACTGCCCTCCTTCCTATTGAAGTTATTCTCGATCAGGCCACCAGTGAACTCCCACTGGCTAAATCCAATGTCCCTTTTGGCTTCTCCTTCGCTTGACCTATCTGCCGCCCTTGATATCGTCAATCACTTTTTCTTTGACTTCTGCACCACGACTTTCTCCTGGGTTTCCTCCCACTTCTCTTGCTGCTCCCCCTCGGTCTCATTTGCCGACTCTTCGTTCTGTGCCTGCCCCTGAAATGTTGGTCTTCCCTGGTCTAGTGACACAGGAAAGCCCGTCTCCTCATTCTACATCTGGGGTCAAAACAAGACCTGCTTTGCTTGCCCCTCCCTAATGTTTTAATAATGTTTATTTACCATGGAGGCTTTTGGACATAGGGCATATCATCTCCACTTCTCACTGCAGTAACTGCCACTCTTTATGGTTTTGATCTGAGCTACTTCATGCATCTAAATTCTTTTCCTGGCCCCTGAAAGCATTTGTATTTACAATCCCTCCTCCGATGTTTTCTTTGAATGATACCGTTTTCTGCTGTAGTTTCCACCTTGTGTTCTGTTGTCCCGGCACGTGGGAGGCAGATGGCAGGGATGCCTGAGTTCACTCCAGGAGGGCAGTGGCGGTTCCCACGGGGAATCTTGCAGAAAGAAACATAGAGGGAGTTCCCATCGTGGCTCAGCAGTTAACAAACGAACCTGACTAGCATCCATGAGGACACTGGTTCTATCCCTGGCCTTGCTCAGTGGGTTAAGGATCCGGCATTGCCGTGAGTTGTGGTGTAGGTCACAGACACGGCTTGGATCTTGAGTGGCTGTGGCTGTGGTGAAGGCCGGCGACTACAGCTCCAATTTGACCCCGAACCTGGGAACCTCCATGTGCCGCGAGTGTGACCCTAAAAAGACCAAGAAAAAAAAAAAAGGAGCCTAGAGAGGGAAAACCGGGACCTCCTGGTTGCTGCTTATTTGAGTGCCACCACTTGAGAATCCCTCTGAACTCCTGGAAATGAGTGGAAGGTATAACAGGAGTGTCTTTTGCGGGGCTCGTGGCTCTGAAGTTGTTGCCAGGGAAGAGGACCAGCGAAACAGGCTCCCTTCTCATTTCTTTATCCCCCAGCTCAGGAAAGGAGGTTGCATTCTAAGTCTTTTTCTCTGGGACTGGCCTGGATCTCCAGCTCAGGCCACATCTGTGCTGCCCAGTCTGGATTTCTGAATGCTGCCTCCAGTTTACCTCCCCAACCTCTGACCCCGGCTAGGTCCTCTGGACTCAGAGCGCCACCTCTATCCCTGCACACACTTCTTTCTCTGTTACTGACCCGGTCATGACCCGCTGCCGGCACACTGCCTCATCTTGCCAGCCTGGCATAACTCCCAGAAAGGCTGCCCTTGGCTTGTCCTATTTCATTTCTCTCCCTAATTTGACACTGACATTGACAGATAAAGACAAGAGAGAAGCCAAACACCAGGGCGTAACTAGGACCTTTCCAGCGTCACCAGATTAATCCAGGATCACGCCAGCCTGGAATATGAGTCTCCTCTGCTTGGTGTGGAAGTAGATCCTGGAATTGACATGTAGCGGAGCCATTTGCCCAACCAGAAACCCCCAAGCTCTAGCCTTGGGGCTACCAGAGTCTGGTTTCTGGAGAGGAGAGGAGAAAATATCTTGATGTCAAGGAGGAATGAGAAGAGATGGAAATTTCGAAGCTCAGAGTTCCCATTATGGCTCAGTGGGTTAAGAACTGGACTGGTATCCTTGAGGATGCGCGTTTGATCCCTGGCCTTACTCAGTGGGTTAAGGATCGGACATTGCTACAAGCTGCAGCATAGATCAACGATGTAGTTCAGATCTGGTGTTGCTGTGCCTGTGGCTGTGGCGTAGACAGACAGCTGCAGCTCTGATTTGACCCCCTAGCCTGGGAACTTCCATATGACACAGGTGTGGCTCTAAAAAGACAAAGAAAAGAGAGAAATTGTGAAGCTCTATAGAGCAAAGATGTCTGTATTTCACAGTTGCGCCAAGTGTGGCCCCCTGGTCTAGGTGGGATCTTTATTACTCCAAAGGGCGTCTTCCTGTGTATTGACTATCCTATCTTTGCCATATGGAGGTGCCTCCTGCCCAAATAAAAGTGGTCCCAGTTAAGAACTCCTCGGCCCTTGACCTTAAGCATCTTTATTTTGGCACTCTATTTTACTGTTACCTTTTCAGCACATTCTACAAAAGCAAAAAAAGAAAAAAATTCCATCTAATTTCAGTTTGGTAGGGGAGCTGCTGGAATGTCCTTACTGGTCATAGTGGAAGGAGAATTTGAGGGCCCCTCAGGGACATTTTGGACACGAGGTGACATCCCTGGAGTTCTTCCTGGACTTGACCAAAAATCTGACAACTTTGAGACTTGCTGACTGCCTTCCCTTGTCGGTAATGACCGGCCTTGGGAGAAGCACCCAGAGTCTCAGAGCCTCGTTTTAGCCTCTTTTCTAACAAGCCTTTATCTAAATGCTAATGGGATTCCAACTTTTTGATTAGGACATTATATAGTCATCCATTCCAGAGAAACCACAATTAACGAGTGATTTTATTTCTGACTCGACATTTCTTTGTTTGGAAAGTTCACTTGTGATGCTCTGAGTGGACGTGGGTAGAGGAGGCCTTCTTTCCGTGGGGGTCGGGGTAGGGGGCCCTCTGCCAAGTTTCCTTTTAATGGAAAGGTGTTGGTTTTTTATCATTGTGGGTAGGGGGTGGTAGTGGGCTGGGTATGTGTGTGTGTGGTGGGGGTGTGATATTTTACTAGAAAATATTTTTATAAAACATGCTGACAGCTCAATCTGGCTGCGTTTGTGGGATTGGGTGACGTTTTACTTCAAGTGACAAGGCAGGGCAGACATTATCTCAGAATTTTAAGTGACATTGAGTTGTACTTGCTAGAGAGAACAGTCAGGGGCAGCCTGATTCAGAGAGGCAGTTACCTGTGTCCTGGCTTACCGTATGCCAGCTGTGTGACCTTGGGCAACTTACCAAACTTCTCTGAATCTCCATTTTCCTATTTGAACAATACTACCAAACTCCTAGGATTGTTGGGGGGATTAAATTAAATGAGTTAATCTTTGCAAAGCATCTAGAATAGAGCCCAGTGCACAGAACATTGCATGAGTGATATTATCCTTTTCTGCCTCTAGTGATGGTGTCTGCCATCTATTAAGTGCCTACTAAATGTAAGGCACCATGCTAAGACCCTTGTAAGCATTTACATTGTCTATTTTTATTTTTTTATTTTTTATTTTTATTTTTGTCTTTTGTCATTTTAGGGCTGCACCCGTGGCATATGGAGGTTCCTAGGCTAGGGACTGAATCGGAGCTGTAGCCGCTGGCTTACGCCACAGCCAGCAACGCCAGATCTGAGCTGCATCTGCAACCTACACCATAGCTCACGGCAACGCTGGATCCTTAACCCACTGAGCAAGGCCAGGGATCGAACCTGCAACCTCATGGTTCCTAGTTGGATTCGTTAACTGCTCTGCCACGAGGGGAACTCCGCATTTACCTTGTTTAATCCTCAAGGATACAGAGTAGTATTACAATCTATGATTCCTGTGATAGCTTTTGTGTGTCCACTTGGTTAGGGAATGGCACCTAGTTATTTACTCAAACCCGCATCTAGGCATTGCTGTGAATGTATTTTGTACATACAGTTCACATCTATAAGCAGTCAACTTTAAGTAAAGGAGAGGACCCTCAGTAATGTGGGTGGGCCTAGTCCAGTCAATTGAAGGCCCAAGAATCAAAACCTGAGGCTTCCTGGAGAAGAAATTCTGCCTTAAGAGGGCAGAATCACCTCCAGCCTAAGTTTCTAGCCTGCGCTACAGAGTTCAGACTTACCAGCCCCCACAATCTTGTGAGTGTTTGTGTGAGTATGAGTGTGCGTGTGTGTGTGTGTGTGTGTGTGTGTGTGTGTGTACACATGTGAGGAAACTGATGGTCAGAGAAATTAAATAATTACACAAGGTCACATAGCCAGGAAGTGGCAGGATTTGAATTCAGGTCCCTTGTACCACAGAGCTTACTTTCCACTCTAGGATGCTGTCTCTCCAGTCATTACATTGCAGGTTTGAGGACTTGCAATTCCAGGCTCTTCCGTGCAGCCTGGAATGTTCTCTTACCTTCAGACTCTGAAGACAGAACTTATAGAAGTGCAATTCCTCTGACCATCGGGTCTGCTCCATATTCTGGTGGCATTTGGAACAAAGGCTGGAGCCAGGAGCAGGGGAAAAAGAAAAAAGAGGGATCGCTGGTGGTTTTGGTTGTAAATAACAGAAAATGACTTTGACCAAGCTGTGCAAAAAGGAAAGATTTAGGAGAATGTTGCTGAGGGGGCAGCTCACAGGGAAAGGTGTCACATGGGCTGGACCACGAGAGCCCTGACAACGGTCTCACTGCAGGGACAGCTTGGTGACCGACTATAGCCACAGGAACTAACCAGCTCCTTCCATGAGTGAGGTATTCAAGAGGACATCTGTGCAGCTAAGCAGCTTAGGGTCACATGCTTGCCCCAGTCTGTACCCAAATCCAGAGGCAGGAGCTGGGCTTATACAAGGAGAGGTGCTGGGAATTACCACCCATAGAAATGAGAGGAGCTTCATTTCCCAAAAGGAAAGTGAGGTACTTTTAAAAAGCGAGATGCATGCTTGACAGCCCAAATGATAAATGACCAGCATAGCAGCAGAAGAAGCTTAGGTTAAAAATATTTCTGGACAGGTCCATCCTAGTGTCCAGAAATGGCTCTTGGGTTTGTGGGGTATTAAGGAGCACATCACTAGGCTTTAGTTTAAGATTTCTGGCTCTAGGAAAAGGGTTTTTGTATAAAAGTTTTCATATTAAACATAAATAGCAATCATAATGTAGAACTAATTTCCGTTGAATACTCACTGTGTGCTGGGCACTGTTTTATTTTTATTTTTATTTTTTTGTCTTTAAAATTTTTTTGAGTTCCTGTTATGGCTCATGTGAATCCGACTAGTATCTATGAGGATGTGGGTTCTAGCCCTGGCCTTGCTCAGTGGGTTAAGCATCCAGCGTTACCACAGACTGTGGCATAGGTCCCAGATACAGCTTGGATCCAGCCTCGTTACGGCTCTGGTGCAGGCCGGCAGCCGCAGCTCCTATTCAACTCCTATCCTGGGAGCCTCCATATGCCACGGGTGTGACCCAAAAAAATTTGTTTTTTAATTTTTGTTTTAAGGCACTGTTTCTGTTCTGTTTTGTTTGTTGTTTTTGGGGGGAGGAGCATGCCCGAGGCATGTGGAAGTTCCCAGACCAGGGATCGAACCTCTGCCACAGCAGTGACCCAAGCCACTGCAGTGACAACACCAGATCCAAACCGAGGGAGAGATAGTGAAGGTTAGTGGAGGTTAGTTAACTTGCTCACACGGCTAATGGATGTCAAGCAGTACATAATAGTATCTCTTTACAATTCTAATTCTAAAATATTAAACTGGATCGGGGATTGTCAGATAATCACAAGCTGCTAAGGTCCTCCAGGCAAGCCCTCACCCTAGCTGGAGAGCTGACAGGGTCTGATGGCTGCTGGATAAAGACTCGTCCTTGATGGCTGCTCTGAGACGTTCAATTCCATTTTCTTAATACTTGTCAATCAGTTCCCCACTGTTTCCCCTGAGGCTGGACCTCAGCACTTAGGAGGAGCATTAAGAACAAAGCCTGATGGGGCTGTTTGTTTTTCCCTGTTGAGATGGCCCATCCCTCAGCACAGTCAGGAAGGAGCTCAGATGTCACTCGGTATCGGTGTTGATGCCCAAGATATGGCTTCCAAATCACTGAGCTTCCTGGAGGCACCTGATAGCACCCGAGCAAACAGAGAGGAGATGTGGGTTCAAATGCTGCTGGTCATCATTTCTGCTTCCAGGGGCTTCACTCAGACCATTAATAGCCAGTAAAAACATAACGAGGGCCACACACATCATTTGAGATCCTCTAGTAGCCTTTTTTTTTTTTAAGGTGGAATTAATTTTTAAAAGTATTTTATTTAACACAATCCAAAATGTAATCATGTCAACATGTCATCGATAGAAAAATTTATTAGTGAAGCATTTCACATCTTTTTTCATATGCAGTCCTTGAAATGCAGTGTGTGTTTTGCACTGAGTACACAGCTCAGTCTGGACTAGCCACGTTTCAAGCGCTCAGAAACGTGGTGGCTAGTGGCTGCCACAACGGAGAGGTGGTTCTAGAAAATAATTTTTTTCAGCAATTTCATTCCTCAAATAGGAGCACCTGCAAGGTGCCTAAGTGGTCTGAGACCTCATGGAATTTATATTTTAGAGAGGACTATGTGGGAAACAAGTAAATATGCAAGTAAATAATTATGCTGTGATGAGCAGCTCCCTCAGGGTGAGTTGGGAAGGCATTTGAATGTGGTGAGGGGATGGGTGGGGTAAGAGCCTCCTCACAGGAGGGGACATCCAAGCTGGAAGCTGAAGGACAGAAGGAATCAGCCTATGAAGAGGGAGGCAGAGCCTCCCAGGGGAAGCCAGGGGTGGTGCAAAGGCCCTGAGGCTGGAAAGTCTGTGGCATGGAAGGTGCAGAAAGGATGGCTGTGTGTCTGGGCACAAGTGGGTGAGGAGCTGAACAGACAGGGACCAGACTGCCTACTCAGGGTTTGGGATTTTGTTCTAAACAAGAAGAGAAATCACTGACTTGTTTTAAATAGGGGAGTGGTGGGGTCTGAGCTCAGTTTTTACAAGATGGCTCTGGGGAGTTCTCGTTGTGGCTCAGCAGGTTAAGAACCTGACATAGTCACTGTGAGGTTCAATCCCTGGCCTCGCTCATGGGTTAAGGATCTGGCGTATTGCGAATTGCTGGTGTAAGTCGGCAGCTCCGAGATGACCCCTAGCCCAGGAACTTCCATGTGCCACAGGTGCAACCCTAAAAAGAAAAAAAAAAATGATGTCTCTGGGGTTCCGGCTAGGAATGGAATAAGCTGGGCCAATAGGAACCCATTTTCCTCCTCCCCATCCCCAAACACATAGAAATGCCTTTCATTTAAAAGAACAAAACTAAACAAAATTAAACTGAATCATGACTTTGATAGAAAGGCAGATAATCTTGGATCAGAGACTAAGAGGGAATTTAAACACAGAGCAGGAAGATCCCAAGTGGATTCTGGCTGCTGGGGGGCGGGGGTGGGGGTGGAGTGGGGGTGGGGCAGTCGAAAGTTCCATCATACAAACCTTAGCGGAAGGGGGCTGGAGTTTTCATGCTGGGACAGGGGACAAGCCTCCAACCCCAATGAAATGGCTTAAAAGTCTTTCTCTCAGTGTTTTAAGGGAGGAGGCAAGAAATCTTGTCTTGGTCTTGCAGAAAAAAGAAATTCGGAAGAAATTAGAATTGCAATCCTGTGCCATGTGGCAGGATAAATTAAAAAAAAAAATTACACTGAGTGGTGTGGGAATTAGCAAACTGGTCCCAGACCAATGGGTTAGAATTAGGTAGGATGAAAAGAGAGGGACCAGTTTAGGAGGCTCCTATATTTTCCATGCTTCTTGATCTTTAATGTGTAAATGGATCTTGTTAAAATACAGATTCTGGTTCTCTAGGTCTAGGTGGGGCCTGAGACTCTGCTGCACTTCTAACAAGCTTCCAAAGGATGCCAAGGCTGCTGGTCCCCAAACCATTCTTGCAGTGGTTGGGCTCTCCACGACAGACAGTAGTGGCTTGGACTTGATTGGTGGTGAGATGGAGAAAAGAAGATGGATTCAAGAGATAGGCTGGGGATGGGATGGATATTGAAAGACAGATGTGGATTAAAGGAATCAAGGAAAACCTAGCCTGGCTTTCTGGCTTTGGTAACTGGGTGATGGTGGTGTCATTTGTTGATGTAGGAAAGAACAAGGCAGGAGCAGGCTTTTCTGGGAGGGAAGGGGGACTGAGTGTGGGAGGGATGGAAAGCCCAAGGCCAGGCAACTGTAAATACCCGCCTTATCTCCTTTTTCTGAAAAATGTTCCTAGGAGGTATCTAGGACATGGATGATCTATTTTTCCAAACTTGGGTTGTTGACAGCAATCTTTGCTTTGTAGGTCCAATCTGGCAAGTCTTAAAAGCTTAATAAATAGCCAACTTTGTAAACGAGGTCTGGAAACGACCAGCAAACTCCTCTTAGCTGCCTCTGACACACTCAACACGCACCTACCCTGCTTAGTACTGGTGATGATCACGATGCTTCCTTCAATCAGTTGAATTTAGGCTTTATCTACTGGGGTCTTCCATACTCCTCAGCGCGTAGTCAATTCGTATGAGCAGAGTGCTCGTGTGTTATAGTTTCTAATTGATGATAGAATATTTGCAGAGTTAAGGATCTTTTTGGACAAGTATTTCTGTTATTTTCTTTTTTTGGCTTCGCCTGCAGCACAAGGAAGTTCCCCGGGCCAGGGATCGAACCCACACAACAGCAGAGAACTGAGCCACAGCTGTGACAATGCTGGATCCTTAACCGCTAGGCCACCAAGGAACTTCTGGACAAATATTTCTTGAAAAAAGGAAAAGAATTTATAATGGATTATATTATGCAATTAAAAAATCTCATCCTTAAAAAAAAAAGAAAAGGAAATGAAATTATCTTTGTGCCAGGCACTCTGCTAGGTACCTTCATAAACGTTATCTTCTTCAATTGCTCTAACAATTTTTCCAGATAGCTTCTATTATTCCTCTTTTCACAGAGGAGGAAAGTAAGGTTCAGAGAGATAAGTAACTTGTTCAAGGTTCCACACAGCCAGCAGATGGAAGGGCTATGAGCTGAACCTCTGTCAGCTTTGGTCCAAGGTTCAAGTTCTCTCTACATTGCTCTGGTTCCCAGTTCCAGGCCCGGTGACATGTGCTGAGTGGGAATGCGCAGGACTTTAGAAAACATCATTGCAGCCCTCAGGGAGTTTAAACGGAGAGAGAAGACAGTCTTGCAGACCTCTTTGACATCTGGCCTTTCCTTGCTAGTTAAATGTCATTTGTACCATCAGGCCACCCAAGATAACTGTTCTCTTGCTCTCTGTACATCCTCTGCTGGACCCGTGCCTGCTTCACCTACACCCTCCTCACCTAACTGACCTTCCCTCTTAATAACAGAGCCTAGTCAGTAAATGTCTAAGTATTTGCCCCTGACCCTAGCTAGTGATGCTTCCAATTTTTAGATCAGAACCATTTCCACTGTGATAGCTGATCAAAGGGGCAGCGAGGGGTGCTCCCCTATGCTGGTTGCCCTGGCAACTGAGAAGCCGACCTGATATCAGTCCCCCATAGAACTGGTAATCCTTCTCCCGCTTGTAGTGAAGACTCCTGCCCTGCCCTGCCTTCCATCTGCCTCACACCCTGTGGTGCTGTTCCAGGACCTTCCTTCAGACAGGTAAGATCCCCCCCTTCCCGGGCCGTCCAGTAAACCATCGATGTCTCTGTCACTGACCCCGGGCTCTTTCTTCAGTCTTGAGGCTGGGCAGGTACGGGGTACAGGCCTGTGGGGTGCTGCCCAACGCTGCTGTCATTGGAGATATTCCTTCAGAGTCAAGGTGAGGGAGGCTCAACAGAGTGTTCCAGAGAAGGGCCACTTTACACTGTGCTTGTAAGAACGGCGAGGCCCAGGAGAGAGAGGAGACCCTCCCAAGACAGCAGTTCCAGGCTAGGGGACCAGTGCAACCAGGCAAGATGGCAGCCTCTGCTAACAGGCTTTCCTCCACCCCCCACTTCCTCACTAAAATCCGTCCTGGTTTTTCTGAGTCCAGGTTAAATGCCTGTTGCCTTTAGGTAGAAGGAGGTGTCCATTTTCCATTCACCCATGAAACTCTGATCATTTCTACCACTGATACTTGTCTTAAATGATTGTGTTACATGTTCTGTTCTTGAGGTCAGGAGCCTCATATATTTTTGGATCCCTGGAGACAAAACAGTGCCTGGCACAAAAAAGTGCTTGATAAGAAAAAAAAAAAAAAATGGGGGGAAGAGCTAAATATTTTTCATGATGATTTTCCTCTCCTCTCTATAATTCTGTTAACTGATTTTTACCTTTCTCTCTTGGTTGGGGTATGCCCCAACAGCAAGAGTCAATGTATCAGTAGTTTAAACAAGACAGCGTATTGCTTCCATGTAAGAGTCATGTGGTCCAAACTGGTAACTGCCTTCCTGGTGCGGGTGCCCAGGATCCTGCAGGCTGGTAGCGCTGACAACCCTAGGATGGTGTCTTCACTTACTTGCCTGGTTGAAGGTGGCTCATGGCCACAACTGTGTTCTTGGCAGCAGGAAGGTGCAAATCAGGAAGACAGGCTGCTTCCCTTTGAAAGTTGCAACATGGAAGCAGCAACACATCTTCCTATATCTTCACATCCCTTTTTCTGGGACCTAGTCACATGGCTGGAAATGGCGACAAAGGATACTGGGGAGGGTGGTTTTTATCTGGGCAACCATCTAAGGCTAACATTTCTCTTACCAGAGAAGGAAAGAACAGATCCAGGGTTGTGGTGAGGGCAGGAATAAGCTGCAGTGTATGCTGCACTTTCCTTTTTTTTTTTGGCCTTTTTTTAGGGCCGCACCCACAGCTTATGGAGTTTCCCAGGCTAGGGTTGAATCAGAGCTGCAGCTGGCGGCCTGTGCCACAACCACAGTAACACGGGATTGAGCCGTGTCTGTGACCTACACCATAGCTCGTGGCAATGCCGGATCCTTAACCCCCTGATCGAGGCCAGGGATTGAACTCACATCCTCATGGATACTAGTCAGGTTCGTTACCACTGAGCCACAGTGGGAACTCCTGCACTTTCTTTTCTTATACTGTCTTATCGTAGGTGGTTTCAAATGATATGACTGACCTGCTTGTTTTTATTTTCCAAGGTACATTTTCTTTTTTTAATTTTTTTTATTTTTTAATTAAAAAATTTTTTCCATTATAGCTGGTTTGCAATTTTTCCAAGGTACATTTTCTGTTGAATCACTCGCAGTCATTGAATTGTGTGCAATCATCTTCTTGTTCTCTGAGAGTATGAATTCTTTCATCTGTATCTTGTACAGCCTTGGTCTTCTAGTCTGCCTGGTACCTACCTAGATGCTCAGTCAGTAGTTGCTGAATGAATACATGGGTGAAGAAGAGTAGAGCTTTGTTACCATGCCATTGTCATGTCCCTGTGGAGTGGGATTGATCAATTACATCGAGGCCACATTCTTTTTCCATGCGGAGTTCTCTCAAGATGTTGAAGCAGGGAGGGACAGGAATAGCCTCTTCCCTGCCCTCTGGTGAGGCACTTGAGCCTGGGAATCATCAGATCTAGGACCAGTGACTACTCCCAAGACACATGTCACCATGTCAGCTGTACCACCGTCATCTTCTCCGCCTGTCTTCTCGTTCTCCTTCCTAAGGAGGACCCACTCTCCCCTTCATGATTCTAGAAGCACTTCTTTTACTTTAGAATGCAAATACCACGGGGGCAAGAGTGAGAAAATGGCTGTGAGGATCTATATTTTCTAGACAGTCCTGGTACCGCCCTCCCTGTACATTTTGGTCAGTGGGTTTGGCTGTAGAGGTGGAAATTGCTCATTCACCTCATGAAACTGGGTTATATTTTGGTGATGCCAGGGCCAGCTGGCCCCTGAGAGGTCTGTTACCATGGCAAACAGGAAGGTCACTTTCTGATTACCCACTTGACCCGAGCTTGTTATGTCTAGACATTCATGCTGAGGGCGACATCACCCAGGAAATCAGAGACTCACAGACCTGCCCTAGTTTCTGGTTTGTTACAGCTCCCTCCAGCCTCCTGGACCCCAAACAGGGTTTCCAGCTCCTTTCATATTCCTGTCTGGCATTTCCTCTGTCTCTGCCCTCCTGGGGCAGGGCTGCTTTCCGAGGACAGACGCTGCCTCTCCTTCCCTCCCCCAATCTGTGAAGGGCCTTGGCCTCTATGACAGCAAATCCATTGCACCACTTAGGTTTAATTAGAGCACAATGACGGATGATTAGTTTACACATCAAAGCACTGAAACAACTCAACAAATTGGCCCCATCCCAAAGCCCAGCACAGGAGCTGGCCTTGAACTCAGAAGCTCTGCCCACGGGGCCGGGGAGTGGGAGGCAGCGTCCAGGGGGGCTAGCGATGAAAGCTCAGAGCCCCACGCAGAGGCACACAGAAGGAGTTCTGTTTCTCAAGTGAAGAAATGGATCCCAGCTGTTTCCAACCCTGATTGTGCCCCTGCGGCTCTCTCACCTTGACTTTCCACCTCCCAGCTCTTCCTTGGCTGATGCTTAAAGCTCCTGTGCAGGTGACTCTCGGTAATTTGGGGACAGATTATCAATCCATGACTTACCCAAGCCCTTTGCTAATTTTCTTTTTCACTCTGCTTACCCTCTGGTAAGTGGGATTTTGACTATTCATTCGGACACCTGTCAGGGGATGAGAGAGACCTAAAAATTTCATCTTCAAACCAAGCCACTTGGCTAGCAGCTGATGATTTTTTTGTTTGTGTTTTAATGGGGGAAAGAGCTAGAAGCTACAGGTTGCCATGAAGTAAAGGAATCATTTCTGGGTCTCCTTCACGCATGCACTATCCACCCCTACGGATGATTGAAAGCCAGGTGAACAAGTGAAAGTATGTTGCATTAGACTGTTTCTGTCGTTTATCACCTATTTCAGATCCCTTCTTGTCATGCTGGGGCCCCAGAGAGGCTGATGATGTGTTGGAAGCAGTTTGGTGCTTCTGGCTCAAAAGGCCCGTCTGTTCATACTAACAATCATTTAATTCAGCGGTTAAGCAAACAAAAAACCCCTAAAAGTCCAGCCAGTAGTTCAACTGAATCGACCCTGTCACTTGGTTTACACTCATGCTCGTGGGAGTAGTCAGTGCGGCCTGCTTCAAGGTCATCTCCTCAAAGTCAACGGCAGAGCAGAGGCTTGAATCTAGGTCTTCTTTCGTAGCCCTTATCCCTCAGGACTATGTGATCTTTCTAACTGTTGGGAGGAAACAGGGCTGTGGCCACATAAAATTCTCAGGGAGCACAAAGGCTCAGGCCTCTCTTCTGAACAATTGATGGAGACGCAGTGCATGGTGGGAGCCTCGTGTCCTCGCTGGGGGCCTTGGGGGTGAGCGGGCATCAGCCTCACCGCTGTGATGTGGGCAGACAGCTGAATGCTGGTCGCCTCTAGCACAGGACAGTGGGCGGGAGCCGTCCTGGGTTCCGACTGCTGTGAGCAAAGCACTCGGGAAGGAGGATGACACTGCATTATTAGCATAAACCAGGAGCCTATTGATCTGGCTGATTAGAAAAACTTCCAAGGCACTGGGGTAATTAGCACAATTTACGGAGTAGCAGTTATCAGCCTCATTGCTTAATTAACAATGTAAATATCTCTCTAAATGACATTTTATAATCATGAGCAGACCCTCTAGCATTTGCCCTGTTCATTGCTAATTCCTTCCCAGATGTACAGATAGTCGCCTTTTTTTCCATGCCTAACATCACATTTCTGCATCGCGTACCCTAAAAGCAATTGTCCACGGCCCACATCCCCTCTTTTGTATCTGACTAGGGGTCTGTTCTGCCTTCCTCTCTCCAGCCTGAACTATATAGTCTGCCAATTGAATTGCCAATTAAAAGTACTTAATTAGACGTGAAAGGGGAGTTCTGTCATGTTCTGGATTCTGAACTATTTTTTATTTATGTGCTTAGCAGGATAAGTCATCTTAAATTAGCATCACATTTTTTCCTCTGAAGAGCATGTGAGAAATTAGGCTATTAGGAGGAGAGGTTTAACACAATATTTGTGTACACTAGTCATGGGTGCCGAGAATCATCCCAAACGCATATGTTGCTTTGGCAAGCGGGGTTCCTCTTCATCTTTATTTTATTTCCTTATCATTTCTTGTTGAATTAATGTTTGCAATAGAATATTTGGCCTTCCTTATCAAACATATGTGCAGGGAATTTGATTGATTTTTTAACTTGAAATTCGCCTCTTTTGAGTCTCAGGGCCATACCAAAAGATCATTGTTCCATGTCTAAGTTCCAAACGACATACAAACAAATTCAAATCCTTTTTTTTTGGCTGCGAATACAGCATGTGCAAGTTCCCCTGCTAGGGATCAAACTCATGCCAGAGCAGCAACCCAAACCACAACAATGACAATGCTGGATCCTTAACACACTGAGCCACAAGGGAACTCCCAAAATCAATTTTTTTTTTTTTTTTTACTTTTTAGGGCTGCATATGGAGGTTCCCAGGCTAGGGGTTGAATCAGAGCCACAGCAATGCCAGATCCGAGCCAAGTCTGCAACCTACACCACAGCTCACGGCAACACTGGATCCTTAACCTACTGAGCAAGGCCGAGGATCGAACCCACGTCCTCATGGATACTAGTTGGTCTTGTTAACTGCTGAGCCATGAAGGGAACACCCCACATTCAAATCTTTATGGAACCCCGGGGGGTGGACAGTTCAGAGGTTTATAACCCTCACTGGAAAGAGTGCCCCGAAAGCTTTCCATTACTGGAGGCGTGATGATTTCAGTGGCTGGATTATTTACTTCTGGTCTTTTTGTTCCTACTAACTTCCTGGTGACCAATGCAGTTACACATCCACAAAGTGTGCAGAAAGGAGCTTTGCTGTGAACCAGTGTGTATCATATTGGTAAAATGGTAGGCAAAGCAAAAATGAATTTTGGAGGAATTTGCTGTGGGTTTTAATTAACCATCTTGCCCTTGTTCCCCATTATCATTGATTTGTGTGATAAGTGCCAATTATATGTGTCATAAGTATACTCCTTTTTGCTGAAGACAAGAGATCTTATGTGTGATGCAAATAAGGGTTCTCGAAATGCTAATTTTGTAATGAGCCAATGCATTCTTCAAGGAGTTTATAGTCTAGAGGGGGAATAAAACATGTGCATAAATAATTATAATGCAAAGTAGAGAACTGGTGTGTCATGAGACAGTACAGAGAGAATTATGGCCAAAAACGAGGGTGGAGGAATAAATTATCGTTGAGAGATTTAGGAAGGCCTGCCTGAAGGTTGGGGCAAATTGGCATAAAAGCAAACTGCGGGTATTGGGTGTGGTTTCCAGATGAGGGGAACAGCAGGAAGAAAACACGGAGGTGGGATAGCATGAAATTTAAATGAGGAATAAGATATTTACTGCGGCCTGTACCAGAGGGACGTGAAGGACGTGAAGGAAAGCACTGGAGGGAATGTTGTGAAGGCTGGTCAGGGCTCCATCATGCAGAACCTGGCATTCAAGCCTGAGACATCTGCACCGCTTTTTGTCGACCACGGATTGGCCTTTTTTTTTTTTTTTGGTAAAGGACTGGAGAGTAAATGTTTTAGGCTTCAGGGGGCATGCGGTCTCTGTTGCAACTACTCAACCCTGTCACTGTAGCACAAGAGCAGTCAGAGACAATATGCGCATGAATGGGCATCACTGTGTTCCAAGAAAACTTTACTTATAGACACTGAAATGTGAATTTTTGGTTGTGCCTGAGGGATGCGGAAGTTCCTGGGCCAGGGATCGAACCTGCGCCATAGCTGTGACCGTGCTGGATCCTTACCCCACTGCGCCACCAGGGAACCCTGAATTTCATATACTTTCATATGTCACAATATATTTGGGTTTTCCTACTCGCCTCCGCTATCAGGGTAGGCAGGTGCATGAAGCTGTAATCAACTCCTAACCTCTGAGTTTTTCTTTACCTTTGAACGTATCCCCATAAACACAAAAAGCCACGTGCTGATGAGCTTGGAGCTGGGGCGGCAGAGAACCACAAAGTCAGGGCATCAAGTGACGATGATGGCACACCGTGCATCGGTGGCTGTGGTTCTTGTTACCCTGTGGGCTGGGACCAAGCTTCAGCAAGCAGCACTAGGGCAGCGCTCCTGATGGGCTTAATGGTATTTGGTAGTTAAAAAAAGAATTATCTAGATTAAGTGTTTTGACAATGTGTGTGTGTGTTGTCAACTGGGTGCACAGACTATCCTCTGCTTTTTTGAGCCCACATTCTGGTACCCTCTACACAGACATCCCTAAACCAACTTCCCTGTGCTGAATTAGGTCTTGCTGGCGATCAGCAGGCTAATAATAACTTCCATCCGTCTCCTGGGTAAGGCTCTGTAGTGTCTGGCAAGAAATTTTCCTCCCCCCCCAACCCCCATGCCCCTCACAGCACCAAACTGTCCTCCAGGACTGGTAGAGGGTTTAGACTGTGTGGTCAACAGAGAAGGAGCTTTGGCTTATGACAACACGGAAGCCACGGAAAAACTTGGTAAGAGCAGTTTCGGTGGCATGAAGGTGGAAACCAAATGTAGTCCCTGAAGGGTGAACGGGCGAATGAGTGAAGAAATGAGACAGCCTGTGCAGACAATGCTAATAATGGTTTCTTCATTTAGATCTCAGTTTAAATGTCACCTCTTTGGAGTGATTGGAAGTAGCCATCTGGTGACTATCACATGCCTATATTTTCTCTCTCTGCAAAGCACTTATTTATGACCTGATCATGCCTTCTTTTTTTGCTCTTTTCCACCACGAGGACACCACACATGCACAATGACCTTTTCATGTTTTATTTTTCTGTATCCCTAGAACCTAGAAGACCACTTGGTACCTGGTAGGATATTCTATAATCTTTATTTTTATTTATTTATTTTTTGTCCTGGTGTGCAACAGTTCCCAATTCCCGGGCTGCAGCAGTGAAAGCACCGAGTCCTAACCACTAGACCACCAGGGAACTCCTCTAGAAACATTAGTTGAATGAATGGATACAATTTTGGCTGTGATAGAGAGGTAGCCCAGTGCTTCTCAAACTTTAATATGCCTGAGGATCTTGTTAAAATGCAGATTCTGATTCTGCAGGGCTGGGCTGGGTGAGTTGACTCTTCTAACCAGTTCCCAAGTGAGGCCAGTGCCTTGGTCCATGAACGCCAAGGCCCCTGCCACTTGGCTATGTTACTGAGAATGAACAGGTGGAGAAGAGGAGGTTAATGAAGTGGGAGAGAGGGGATAACTCTAGGAGCAAAGATTTTAGGAAGGCACGGGGGACAGAATCCAGAGAAGCGGCAGAGGGTTTGGTTTTTTCCAAAGGCGGAAGGAAACTTTCCTCCACGTAACAGGAAAAAAGAGGTGAGAAGAGAAGGAAGTTCTTGACTCCTCTTGAGGGTGCCTAACTTTTCAAGGAGGTCTCCAACTGAGAGAGAGGATGGAGGTGGGCTGTAGGAATTCTGAGAAACAATCATTTTCTTCCCAGGCAGCATCCAGTATGCCTTTGAGTTCCCAGGCTAAGGGTCAAATCAGAGCTTCCATATGCCGCAGGTGTGGCCTATATCACAGCCACAGCAACATGGGATCCAAGCCACAGGTTGCTTGGATGTGCTAAAAAGCAAAAAAAAAAAAAAAAAAAAAAAAAAAAAAAAAAAAAAAAAAAAAAAAAAACCCCAAAAACCAAAAAACAAAAATATTCCCAAGCACATTCACTCCTTTGTTAATATCCCTATATACACACCCAAAGTGCAATTACACTTTTTATGGGAAAAATTCCATTGCAAATCAGACCTATCCAAGAAATTGCATGTTTGTGTGCAGGTAATTTATAATCTGAAATCATGAGATGTTGAGTGTATTTTCAAGAGAAGAACAAGTAGAGATTGGTATTCAGAGATAACGTCCATGTGATCATCAGTGTGGTCTTGCACGTGGCCACTGGGAATCTGTGACTACAGAACCGCCCAAGAATATAGAATGATATGAACCAGTCAGCAAGTTTAGATGCACGGAGCTGCAGAAAGTAACACAAGACAGAGGTCCGGGAAGGCTAAAATCCAGGTGGTAAATTACTCTTCAAGTGTGTGTTGTAAACAGTCACACTTGTACCCTTTTCCCTCTTTTACTCTTTTTAGAAATATCTCTAAATTCTTGCTCATCCCTTTCTTCAACCCAGCAATTAAAGAAAAAAGACACGAATTGTCTGAGATTTAGCATAACTTTTTATACCCAATATTTTTGTTGTCTTAAAAAAAAAAAAAACTACAGTAGTCAGCAAGGGTTATGTTTTGCAACACCCTAGGGTGGAGAAGAGCTGTTCATTGCGTTTTCCATTTTCACTCTGGTGTCCCCTTTTGGCACATGCACCAGTCACTCCGTGCCCTTCAACCTGTGTTCTGGCAGGATTTGAGACATGCCAATCACAAACTGGTAAATAGCAACTTTGCATATTTTGAATAGAAGAGAACGCCACAGTACCACTCTTTCTGTTCACTGGGAAATCTGAGGTAATGGGGAGTGAGAAGGAGGGCGGACTGAGGGTCCTAAATGTTTTCTTCAAAGTGTTTATCATGCTTATTAAATCTGTGGTACAGCGATGAATTAATTTGAATTCTTTACATGGTCAGCCTTTGAGACAATAAGCTGACTTAATCAGAGGATACAAATGTATCATATCTCTTTGAGATCTAAAAACAGGTTCAAACTGGAAGAAGCTTCAGGACTTGTAACTTGTCCCACAAATATGGTTGCAAACCTGCAGTTGTCAGGTTAAACCGAGAAATCGTAGATGTGTTTCTTAGGAAAGCTGATAAACTCCCCTGGAAGAACAAGGCCCCTGGACAGCCAACTCTTGGGTGACAAATTTCTCAAGTAAGAAGACTTTCATGTTACAGCAGAAATTGACAGAGCATTGTAAATCAATTATAATAGAACAAATTGAAAAAAGAAGACTTTCCGTTCCTTT
The DNA here is from genome assembly GCA_004024745.2 of Catagonus wagneri. NCBI lineage: Eukaryota > Metazoa > Chordata > Mammalia > Artiodactyla > Tayassuidae > Catagonus > Catagonus wagneri. Next base: position 4,659,317 of record PVHT020000004.1, read on the forward strand.
CATCTGTAAACGTGGTGCGTCATCTAACAGGAGGACCTGCGAAAATGTAGGTGTAAAGGAAAATGACGTGGTAAGAACAGTTGGGTTTTCATTACATTGTGGGCCTGCTATCATCTTACTGAGTGTTTGGACTAGTAAGAGTTCTGTAGTTGTGCCACTAAAGCTGGAAGAACCTAAGGGGTTGCAGTCAAGTTACAAGTACTACGATCCAATTAGTTAAAAATCTAGGGTTCTGTGATCATTTGGAAAAAAAATACTGGAAATTGTTATCCAAGCCTACCCTACTTTGGTTTTTTTTTCCCCCCTCTTTGGTGTTCGGCTGCTTATAAGGGATTTTTGTGAAAGGTAAAATCTTGTGTGTGTTTGTAAAGACAGACGAGGCATCAATGCTTTTGAAGGTGGAGTCTTTCTGAGGTAAAGTGAACAGCTTGCATCTTGAATATTTTATGAGATCTAGGTATTAGAACAATGTTTTTGATGCGGGAACACAGTGATCTAGGAACAAAAGGGAGATAGGGCCAAAGAACAGACTGTAATGTTTCACCTAAATATGAAGTGATCCTAAAGCTGAAAACAGGAATGGATGGGTAAAGTGCAGATTGTTCCTAATAAGGGCTGTAACAGCTCGATTACTTATCCGCTGGATCTAAGGTAATGATGTGCCCCGTCCATGCCTGTGTAAATAAGAGGGCTGATTTATGAGGGGTACAATAGTATCTTTCAGATATATTTGGCCCAAGTCTGCATATTGAAAATAAGTTGAAGAGTTGTGGCTATTATCTGAATACAGAGAGGAACAACCACTGGACTTGTAGGAAGGCTAGTATGTTAGGTGAAGAGGGAAAAGAAAGGAAGGAAGGAGGTAATGAAGGGAGGGAGGGAAGAAGGGAAAGAAAGAAAGAAAGGAAAGAAAGAAAGAGAAAGAAAAGGAAGAAAGAGAAAGAGGCAGAGCCAAAGAGAGGAAGAAGGAAGGGAGGAAGGAAGAAAGGGATGAAAGGAGGAAGGGAGGGTCAGAGGCAGGAAGGAAACTCTAAAGGATATTAGGAAAAAAAGAGAAAATCCTTAAGAAACTTCTTTTGCTAAGAAATATCTCCTGCTTCTCTCATCCTAAAAGGAGAAAAGTAGATTCCCAGGTTCCAACAGGAAGCCATGCATTCCTTAAAAAGAAGGAAAAAGGAAAAACAAAAAGTTTTTGTTAAACCAGCTACACAGCTTACAGTCTGTGTAAGGAAATCAGCCTCTTCATTATAAACAGGTTTAAAAAGCCCTAGAGAAGAGAGACGCGAACAGAAGCAGTATTATCCACTAACAACCTAACTCCCTTTTAGCATCAGCTGAGAGATCAGCAGCATCATTGAACAGGAGGTTTGTCTTAAGATAAAGACTCATCTTTATTTCTTTCAGGACATAAAACTTGTATTTAAATCAATTCAGAGAAGCACTTTAGCTCTAAACATTAGAGAGCGAGGAGAGCCTATTTAATAAAACAGCATTATTCCATTTTCAAAGAATGATACTGGCAGTAGCTGTGAGTTTAAATTCTGTATTCTTTCCCTCAATTATAATTACACACGGGTCTGAAAGGAAGCATGCCTATTACTGTCATATGTATTCTTTTGACAGGTGTTATGGGGCTGTAATTTGACGAAATGACTCAAAATGCAGATTCCCATCCAAATATAATTCCTGTCATCAGCCCGAGTGGTTTAGAAAAAGTCCTTCTGGCAAGCCTTTTCACAGGCTTGAACACCCCTCATATTTTAACAGCAATCCATATTCAGGAAAATGGGGAGAGCCTGCCTTCAGGGCTTATCTCTGGTAGGAAGAGTGGGTCTTTAAGGTAAAGGAGCCTGTTAGTGGGACAGCGTTTTTTGTCAACAGGGTGTGCTCGGATAGGGGATGGGGCATCCAGCACGGTCCCCTGTTTAACAGACTCCAAGTACCTCGCTCGGCCAGTAGGGGGCGCCGAGCGCACACTGGCCGGGAGGGGGCGGTGCTTCGGCCGTCGCGGGCGCAGGCGCACTCGTGGCCGTCGCGTCCGTCGCGTCCCGGCCCGAGGTTCCCCAGTGGAGGCGGGTGAGCCGCGCGGACGCCGGAGGGCGGGAGTGAGGGTGGCCGTGCGGGGGCTGGAGTTGACCGGGCTGCGGGGAGGGGCTGGGCGGCTGGGCGTGGGAGGCCTCGGGCGTCCTCGGCCTGGCGCGGCCTGTGGAAGACCCAGCGCCGCTCCCTTTCTTTCCCTGACCTTCTCGTCCCGCGGGAGGGCCGTGTCCCCCGAAGCGCGGCTCCTGCACGCGCCGCAGGCCTCTCGGGGGCGGCTCAGAGGAGCGAGGAGGCCCCAGGACTCGCGGAGGATGGCGGGGGGGCGGCGCGGGGAGCCAAGGGACCTGCAAGCGCCCGCTGGTGGAACGTTCCTGTGAGGGACATGCCTCCGCCCTGGGCCTCACTTTGCCCATTTTTCAAAGCAGATGCGGCCCCTCCATGGCCCCTGTGCCCGCGCACAGCACCTGGTGAGCGCGCTTACCTGGAGTCACCTTCACGTTTTGACTTACCCTCTGCCCAACAAATCAGGTCACTCTGTGGTTGAAACCCCTAAGCCCTTAGGACTAGCCTTTCCTTTGGTTTGTTTTTACACAGCATACAATTCACCCGCTTAAAGCGCACAATTCAATGCCTTATAGTGTAGTCACAGGATGCAGGATGCTCTCTCTGCCTTCGCTACCCCATTGATCTTCACCCAGCCAAACTACCCCTTTCACCTTCACCCAGCCAAACGCTACTTATCCTTCAGACCTCAGATTTGATGTCCCTTTCTCCAGAAACCTTGCCTGGGTAAGGCCCTCTGGGACTTGAATTCCACCTGCAGTATTTAGTTAAAATTGAATATTTAGTTTTTATTGTCTTCTGTTAATGTGTAAGTTCTGTGGAGTCAGACTTTGTCTCCTTTGTTTCTGTGACTCCAGCACCTAGCACCTTGTTGGTGTTCAGTGACTGTTGAACACAACACTGGTCTTTTGTTTCAGACACACTGTATTAGGGATACAGCCAGGAGCAACGGAAATAAACTCCTTGTTCTTAGGGAACTTACATTCCAGTGGGGGAAAGAATACAAACACACACACACACACACAAAGACGTGTGTGTATATATAGTATATATATACTATATATATAGTGTGTGTGTGTATATATGTGTGTGTGTGTGTGTATGTGTGTGTGTGTGTGTGTGTATATATATATATATGTATATATATAGTGTGTGTGTGTGTATATATATATCATGGTGAAAAATGCCCTGAAGGAAAAGAGAAGGGACTATAGGGTGGACAGAGAAGGCTTCTTAAGTGACACTCGGATAAGGCGCTGGGGAGACATGTGGGTGCCTGGAGAGTGGTTGAATATGTGAGGACCAGAGGGAGGGGGAGCATGAAAGGAAAAGGGTAAACCAGGAGCTTTCAGCTCCGGGACCCTCTAGACAAGCCCTGAGTGTGTGTAGAAAGAGCTTGAGCTAGGAAGGGAGATGTCCTGCTGTGCCTCTTAACCTAGTTCAGCGTGACCTTGAACCTCAGATTTCTTCCTCTGTAAAGTGGGAGCAACAGGGTTGGAGACTTGAGCAGCCCCTAGGAATTACCCAGCTGGTACAATACATCAGTTCTCTTCTTTTGCCCTGGAACAGAGTGTTGCCGTGGCCTGTGGGTGGTGGAGGCAGCAGGGAGGCCATTGGTACAAAGGATTCTAACGTCATTGGGTTCAGTTCAGTCTGCAACCATCATGTTTGCCTTTTGTGTGATTTTTCTGGTCTGCTTTGGCTGGAATAGCTCACCAGGTTCACTTCAAGCTGGTAAAGGCTCCAGTTGGTTTGGGCTAACGGATGTGATGTCCAGGATCCTTTGAGACAGGAGGTGTGGTAGAAAGAGCCGAAGATTCAGAGCCAAAGGACCTGAGTTTGAGACCTGGCTCTGCCACCTGCTGGCTTTGTGACTTCAGGAGGACAGTCCCCTTTCCTCTGGGCTTTACTTCCTCTCTGGTAAGTGGGACTCGGTCAGCACACATTTATTGAACCTCTGTTACATTCTGGGCACTGTTAACTGTGGAGGGATGACTAATACGGTAGAGTCTTTGTCCTCCAGAAGGTAACACAGATAACCGGGTAGAGAAGGAAAGGGTGAGACGTCCAGGCATCTAACGCGTGCTAGCCCTGGGCTAGGCGCTGTCCTAGGTTAGCTTGTGTGTACTTTGCAGCTCCCCCCCCCTGCCCCGCCAAGAGCATGTTCTATTGTCCAGTTTACAGAGGAGGAAGCAGAAGGCCAGAGAAGGTAAGTTTGATGAGAGAAATTGGAACCGGACTTCAGAGGGCCTTGGGTGAAGAACATTTCACAGAAGTTTTGGAGAAGAGGGGTGACAGGGTGTATTTTTTAGGAAATGTCCTTGGGTGGCACTGCGGGGTGGGACCAGAATGAGAGAGGCTGATTAGGAGGCGTTATTACAAAGCTGGGAACCCAGGTAGTGTCCACGGGAAGGTTGGGGGATGGAGGATGGGGGTGGGTCCTGAGAGCCTTCACCTTGGGGGAGAAGGGCTGGAGGAGTGAGGATTGCCCCCATTTCTAGCTTAGGAGAACGTGCACGGAAGCTGGAGCCCCAGAGCTGCAGGGAGCAGGACCACTCTATTCCTACATTGTGATGTCGATCTCCCATCAAGAGGGATAATTGCATATTTAAACAATGGCCTGTGCAGGCTTAATTTAGCTTGTATCAGTGCTCAATAGGGCATACTTTCTGGTTATTTTCTGTAGTTCCATTCTTTTCTTTCTTTTTTTTAACTTTTTTTTTTGTCTTTTTTTTTGCCTTTATGTAGAGCCGTACCCGCGGCATATGGAGGTTCCCAGGCTAGGGGTCTAACAGGAGCTGTAGCTGCTGGCCTTCGCCACAGCAACGCGGGATCCAAGCTGTGTCTGCGACCTACACCACAGCTCACAGCAACGCCGGATCCTTAACCCACTGAGCAAGGCCAGGGATCGAACCCGCAACCTCATGGTTCTTAGTCGGATTCGTTAACCACTGAGCCACAAAGGGAACTCCCATTCTTTTCTTTTTTAATGTATGACTTTTTCTTTCTTTTTTTTTTTTTAAGGTGCCCTATCTCAAGACACAGGCTGAAGGCCTTTTTCTCAATATCTGTGATGCTGATACCACTTGGCTCCCAGGAAATTCCCTTTGTGACTTTATTTTCACTCTTTTCCTTTTTTCTGTCATTTTCTTTCTTTCTTTTTTGTTGGGGGGGGTTGTTTTAGGGCCACACCCTTGGCATATGGAAGTTCCCAGGCTAGGGGTCGAATTGGAGATTCAGGTGCTGGCCTATGCCACAGCCACAGCTATGCCAAATCCAGGTTGCATCTGTGACCTATAGCATAGCTCATGGCAATGCTGGATCCTTAACCCACCGAGCAGGGCCAGGGATCAAACCTGTGTCCTTATGGATACTAGTCAGGTTTGTTGCCACTGAGCCACAATAGAAACTCCTATTCTGTCATTTTCTCTTTTGGTTTCCTAAGAGCTTTTTTAGTATTTCCCTTTTTGCCCCTTTTCTTTGTTTGTGGAATTGACATTAGCCTGGTGACTTGGTTTTTCTTCTGTGTGCAAGGGGAAGCTGTAGATGAGGCCCTTGGGTTTTTGAAAAGCCTGGAACAATGTTTATGAGAAGGTTGAGAAACAAGTGCTGGATAATAGTACAGTCAAGTTCTTTCATGAATGCTTGGACCTGGGGAGATCTCAGTGGGGTTCTTAGCCCTGATCTGGGCAGCAATGGTGAGTGGCTCAGATATGGACATAGGTGGTGTTAGAAGCAGGTAGGGGCATGGTATTTGGAATAAAATAGGCCTGGGTTTAATTCTTTACCTGACCTTGTTGTACTAGCTGTGTGGTCTCTGGCAAGTTACTTGACCTCTGAGAGTTTCGGTTTCCTCATCTGTAATATTAGGCTAATGATACCTATGGCACAAGATTGTCATGAGGCTACGTGAGATAGCACACGGAAAGCCCTCAGCCTCTCAGCACAGGCCAGGCCCTCCCTGAGGGTAGATTGTGAGATGTGCCGTCAGCCCTGCCAAGGGTCAGGAAGGAGAGCCACACACAGCCGAGATGCCTTGAATGGCCTTGCGTGGGTGACCGACACAGCTTGCTGAGGTTTGTCCCTCTCTTTCTCTTTGTAACCCGTTTGAACCTGGCGTATGACTGTTTCTGTGCTTTTGTTGTTCTGGATTGAGTTGGTTAAGAGATAGCATCAGGTACCCCAGAGATTGTAGCAGATCATGACTCTGGACTGGACTAATGAAACAGGGAAACAGACTTAAGAATAGGTCATGGGGGAAAAAGTTCCCTGGATCCAAAGGCTGAGGCCACTGAGGGCCGAACAGAGAATGCAGTTGGTGCTGCATTCCTCGAATTCCCAAGTAAAGGAGGTGACATTGCCACATAAGCTCTAGGGCCCACTGGGCTGGTCAGAATACAAGCAAACTGGTTTTCCCTCTGGACAATACATGTAGGAATGAGATTGATAAGGAGGGTGCATGTGTGTCCAGAGAGAGGAGGGCTGTGAGCCCGGGAAGCACTAGGATGCTGGCACTTTCAGGAGAAGACAGGGCCTGCAGGCTGCAGTGAATGACTTTTAATAATGTCAGACTGGACTTGGCAGTGGATTAGGAAGACTTAACTCCAAAGGGCAGAGCTCAGACCAGTGAGTAGCATTTTACAGCAGCAGATCTGAGCTCAGAAGCGAAAGGCCTCGTGGCACTCTGCTGCGAGGGAGAAAACCTGGCTGGCTCCCCGCCAACAAGAAGTTCTTTGACATCGGATGGGAGAAGGTCGCTTTGGCATCCTGGTTTTGAAAGACGGCCTCCTTTGCACTATTTCTATTCACTTGGTTATCACCTTTTCCCAAAGAGCCTGCTACTTCAGGTGTTTTATATGTATAAACTTTCTAATTCATCAGAGGCTACAGGATGAGTAGCCAGAACTCAGTTCTGATTCAGGAAAACACTAAATAAATTTCACCTGATCTGTAGTTTGACGTAAAAGGACAAAAAGATGTATGTTTTTTCTCTCTCTCTGATGTAGAGAGCGCTGACTCGGTGAGACCCACAGAGTTCTCTTGATCTCAATTTGCACCAGTGGCTTCCTTCAGCAGGCCATTCCCGTTTTGGACAGAAGCATTAAAGGGCAGCATAATGGATTGTTCCCTTTTGCTGTTCTCCCAGAGAAGGATTTGGGAGGGGGACTTCCTTTCCAGTGAGCTCCTTTTCAGGCCTGTGTGTTTCTTGTTTAACCATCCCATCAGCCTTGCCATGGTTTGGGGCCCACGTGCTTCACTATTCAGTCAGTGCTCAGCGACAGGAAAGTGGCCTGACAGTTGCAGGGGAGGCAGACGATTCAATATGATGCCTCTCTGTTGAGTGACCACTGTGTGTGCCAGGCACTGTGGGAGTGAAAAGTGACAGAGGAGACAGAAACAGGAAGAGCACAGAGTTCATGGGGATTTGGTTGCAGGTGGGATGAGTGGGTGATTGAGTGGGGAAAGTCTTCAGCACCCCATCGCCCGCTACCACTGTAAACGCATACCCATGACCTTGGAGTTTGTTCTGTGCCATTAGAGGATATCAAGGAAGGGGCTCAGAGATGAGATTTTTGTTTTTAGAGGCTCATTCTGGCTGAGCGTAGGGAGGGACCAAAGAGGCAGCGTTTCACAAGGGTGTGGATTGATCCAGAAGAGAGTCTCTGAGAGCCTAATAGGTTCTTGGCAAAAGAGGGGCCCCCTTTCCTTCAAGAACTCAGGAAGATTGAAGCAGGGAGCTGGAGCCAGAGCCCACATTCCAGCTCCTCCTTGTGTATTCATGGGCACGCCAGCCACTCTTCAGGCTCAATTTCCACACCTGCAAAATGGGGATAGTCATGCTTTTTGTCAGATGGCTATTGTAAAAATGCACCATGTTTAGTGTGCTGGTCGACTCTCCGGCAAGGATGAATTTTGTGGTGGAGGGGAGTTGAGAATATTCTTGTCTGATGGCGAGGTGGGAGGCAGCAGTGGCCTGTAGGGAGGTCCTGTGGGAAAGCCGGAGGGAGGCTAGGGAGACTGGAGGAGGCCTGGAGGAGGTGGCTGGGGAAGGGAGGGTGTTCCTGCCGGAGGTGCTGGCCAGGAGTACCGAGGCACAGAGGACTCTGCAGAGGGCAGCGGTCATCACTTTATGGTGGGCAGGAGCACAGGACTGCGCCCATTCATTTGGAAACTACCTATGAGATTGTGGAATTTTTTTAGGACTCCCATCAGCCTGAAGAGTTTAAGACCTTACTTAGTAGGTGGTGAAAAGCTGTGGAAAGCTGTAGTTTTTCTAAAATAACATTTTATTATGAACGTTTTCAAAAGGAATGGCAGTTGAAATAACAGCACAGTGTCCACCCTTACTCCTGCCACCTAACACAATCTTAACAGCTTGCCTCTCTTGCTTTCGCTTTCTTACTGTCTTTTCTTTTTCTCTGTTGTCTTTTGCTGAACCATTAGAAAGGGAGTTTCAGGCCTCTAGGCACATCCACTTGCCTCTCCTAAGAATCAGGATATCCTTCTGCATAACCATGATATTGCTCTTATATCTAAGGAAATGAAGGATTAATAAGCTTTCACAACATTATGTCACATCCAGCTGTGGGAAGATGTTAAGTTGGGAGTTAGATAAAGCCTGGTGACTGCCATGTGGAGGATGGTGGGAAGGGGGCTGAGGGCAGGTAAATACCCTCCCAGTAATCCAGCCAAGAGATGTTGAAGCCTAGAGTAATGCATGGTGATGGGGGCTATTTGAAGAACCCACAGGCCTCTCACTGAGCATGGTGCCATGGGTCCTGGGTCAGTGCGGGCTTCCAGGAGGAAGTGTCAGACCTCAGAGTGAGTGTTGGAGGATCAGGAAGCAGATAGTGGGTATGGTAGGTAGGCAGAATAGGAGGATTCATTCAACGCGTGGATGTTGAACCTCTGTGGTGGCTTAGTTTATCGGTCAGCTTGACCTGGTCTTGAGGTGCCCTGATATTTGGCCAAACATTATTCTGGGTGTATCTATAAGTTTTTTTTAATTTTTAAATTTTATTTATTTATTTATTTTGTCTTTTTAGGGCAGCACCCGTGGCATGTGGAGGTTCCCAGGCTAGGGGTCTAATCGGAGCTGTTGCTGCCGGCCTGTGCTGCAGCCACAGCAATGCGGAATCCAAGCCGTGTCTGCGACCTACACCACAGCTCAGGGCAATGCTGGATACTTAACCCACTGAGCAAGGCCAGGGATCGAACCCACGTCCATGGATGCTAGTCGGGTTTGTTAACCACTGAGCCACGATGGGAACTCCTGTAAAAGTATTTTTGAATAAGATTAACATTTAAATCAGGAGCTGAGTAAAGCAGGTTGCTCTTCCTCAGTGGGTGAGCCTCATCCAAGAACTTAAAGCCTGAATAGACTGACCTTTCCCTAGTAAAAGAATTGCCTGCCTACATACTGGGATATTGGCTCACTTCCGGCCTTCTGACTCCAGCTAGCGTATCAGCTCTGCAGATGTTCACCTTTCCAGCCTCAATAGTCATGTGAGCCAATTTCTTATAAATCTCTGTCTCTCTCATTTGTCTCTCTGGAGAGCCTTAATACCTCTGTTGTATGCCAGGCTTTCTGTCACGGTGCTGAGGCTATAGTAGGCACGACACAGGCCGTCTTGGAGTGTGCTACTCAGAGCTCAGTCTTCCCGGACTCAGCAGTGAGTGGACAGTGTGATGAAGGGAGTGGGCAGAGACCAGATCAAGAGGGGGTCTTGGAGGCCAGAGAAAGAAGTATGGATTTTATTCGGTAGACCCGTTCTCTTTCAACTTCAGTACCACTTTCATGATTCTTGGCATATCACATTTCAGCTGCATTCTTACATGCTGGATACATTTTTAAAAATTACTTTTTGCCCATGCATTTTTAAAAACTGTTTTAAGCCATACCTATGAGATCATGGAATTTTTTTCTCATTACACATGAAAGTAAATATAAAATATTTACACGTGAAAGTAAATATGAAGTCCTGACAATAAAAAGATGTTGGTCCAGGGAGTGCCTGTCATGGCTCAGCAGTTAACAAACCCCACTAGCATCCATGAGGATGCGGATTTGATCCCTGGCCTCGCTCAGTGGATTAAGGATCTGGCATTGCCGTAAGCTGTGGTGTAGGTTGCAGACATGGCTCGGATCCTGTGTTGCTGTGGCTCTGGCATAGGCCAGTGGCTACAGCTCTGATTGGACCCCTAGCCTGGGAATCTCCATATGTTTCAGGTGCAGCCCTAAAAAAAAAAAGACAAAAAGACCAAAAAAGATGTTTGTCCATATACTGCTTAAAATAATTTCCTATTTATTCCACCTTTTGGGGAAAGTTGTCATGAGTGATGGGGATGGGGTGGACATCAGGAATTTTGGGCAGGATCATGACATGCTGAGATCTATGGCTTGGGAAGATTCATTCTTGATGTTGAGTGGAGAATAGATTGGCAGACAGGCAGACCTGCTGGGAATTCTTGCAGGTGTCCACCTGAGCTGTGGGAAGAATCTAAACTGAGCATGTGCAGTGGAATTAGGAGGCGACAGATTTGAGGGGGTAGTCAGAGGCAGAATTTGGTAGGGCTTAGAGACCAGTGGCATGGAGTGAGAAGGGAGTCTGGGTTGTCTCTGTGATGACTTTGGTTTGGATGCCTGGGTGGACAGAGGTGTCTTTATAGAGACAGGGTGCCCAGGAAGAAAGGCTAAGGTCAAGTAATCCAAAGAGCAAGATGTTGGAAGCAGGCGTTCTCAGGGCCACAGGGTTGGACTACAGTTTTAGCAACGATGCTGTGAGGTTCATCGCCCGTTAAATAATAGCAAATCCTTGCTTTAAATTAAATTAAAACATCTGTAGTTTAATTCTTCTGAGTGGACCCACACAGGCATTCTCTGCTAGTGATTACTGAGGATGACTAAGTATTATAATTGAGCTGAAAATAATCTCCCGCCCATACTTGCTGGGTTGGTTTCTAAGTATTGCTTGGGTTTTTAAGTAATGTAACAAAGTTGTGTTCTTTCCAAGTGTTAATTTTGAAGACTGCAGATGGTAACCATCTGTTACACGACTAGCATTTTACAATATTTGATTAGCACTTTATATAGTTTGGGGAAGCCTGCCAGTGGAGTCTGCCCATCAGGTTGAGGACTTGGGTGGTATGTCCTCTACGGTGGTCCTTGAAAGTCTTTGTTCCCATCATATGTGGTTCCCCTCTGTTTGTTGTGCCGAAGTGTGGCTGGCAGGATTGGCAGGCTGATATTTGTGGCAAGAAAACCTTCCCTGTTCCTGAGAGCTGGAACCGTCAGAGCTCACCAGGAGGGCAGCATCTGTCCATCAGTTTGGACTCTTGGTTGCAGCTGACAAAACAGTGAACACATCCAGGGGTGGGATTGCCTTCGGGTGCATGGTTTTGGGGCTTAGATGACTTCTTCAGATTTAGTTTCCTTCAGGATCTCATCTCTGCCATCTACTGTGTGACTTTAGGCTCTGGCTTCAAGGGGAGGCAAGATGGTTTGCCTGGAGGGCAGATCTGCACAGCCTCAAGTTTAGAGGAAGCTAGTGGAGCCTTTCCACTCACTCCTGCGGAGGTGTTGAGATTTGCCTTGATTGGACCAGCTTGTCATGTGCCGATCTGTGATCCAATCCCTGCGACCATGTGGATGAAGGGCTCTGATTGGTCAGGCCTGGAGTGCAGCTCCACCCAAACTTTGTGGGCCGACACCTGCCAGGGCGGGTCCCAAGTCCTACATCGCAGGATGTTACCAGGTGGGAGAGTGGGTGGTGGGAGCCTGCAGCCATCTGCCCACCCCAGTGTTAGAGTGAGAGGCCAGAGTACCGGGAGACAGACAGACATTGTTGCCAGGAAGATGCTGTGCTGGAAATGGAAAGAAGGATCCTCTGAAACTAGCTCCTTAGTAAGTTTCCTTTCTTAGTTTAAGATTAGTATTTAGATTTAGTATTCTGGTTCTCTCTCTCTCTCTTTTGAGGGGAGGGGGGTTGTCCTTCTTCTTTTTATGCTATGTTAAAACTAAGGCTGGTCACTTAATCTTGGTCTTTTAGCTCCTCCATCTGGAACATAGTGAGCTTTTCTCTGAGAAAGGGGAAATCTCTGCAGAGGAGATAACAGATTGCATTTAGTCCAGTTCAACTAACAGGGCACGAAGTGTTGGGGCCTGGGCCAGGCTCCGCAGGCCTGGCAGCAGATGAATCCCCTGCAATGTGAGGAGTGCTGTAACAGCTCCAGAAACAGGACACTGCAGTCCCCAGAGAGGGACAGTCACGACGGGCTTCTGAGAGGAAGTGACACTGAACTGGCCCTGGAAGGATGAACACGGGTTCTTCACGTGGAGGAGACAGGGAAGGGAGCTCTGTGCTAAGAGGGCTGCGTGTACAAAGGCACAAAAGGTGACCTACTTGCTGGCTTGGAGGGTCTGGGAGAAATTCGTTGTGTCTGACTGTGGAGTGAGCCAGCAAACTGGTTCCAGAGCTCATTCTGGCGTCATTGTGGAGGTGACTGTGAAGTGACAGGCCTCAGGCAGGGACACTGGGCAAGATGCTGTGGTAGAGGTCCCAGCAGGAGCCTGTGCATCTTGTTAAATCACAAGGAGGTCTAGTAGGTCTGGGGTGAGACTCTGCATTTCTAATTAGCTCTTGGGTGATGTTGATGCTCCTGGTCCAGGACCACACTTTGAGTAGCGGGGCTCAGACCTCTGGGCAGTCTCCCCTGTGTTGACTTAAGTCAGCTGGCTTCTAAGTGATTGCGATGCAGTGTCTTCCTGCTCATTTCCCTTATTCCTCCTGGCATGATAGCTCCTCACCTACCGCCTGAAGTCAGGCTCCAGAGGAAGATGACAGGGTGAGGCTGTGCCTCTCACCTTTGGTCCTTGCAGGCCTGCTCCGGGCTGGGACTTCTGCAGGACTGAATGCCCAGCCTGAGCTCAGGGTCTCAGTTCTGTGGGGACCTTGCTTCTGCACTGAATCAAATACATCTGCTCTTCAGAGCACTGAAAGCTGGGGGGCCGGGGCTAAGTATTGGCCTGATGCCTAGAAGTGATGCTCTGTGTTTTCTAGGGACAGAGGTCTTGCGGATGGCCCCACTGCCAGGGGCGGAGCTGGTCCAGAGGCCGCTGCAGCTCTACCGATACTTGCTGCGCTGTTGCCGGCAGCTGCCAACCAAAGGCATTCAGGAGCATTATAAGCATGCTGTCAGGCAGGTAGGAGCAGGGTACACTGGACTTGGGGTGGGAGGGCTTCCTGTAATAAAGGGTTTCTCACAGGGCTGGGGGCCGGGGCAGGGATGGTCTTTGAAGGTATGAGGGTGGCAGTTTGGTAAGAGCCACCAGAAAGCAGTGCCTGTTTCCTCATCTCAGGCTGGGCCGGTCAGATCTGTTTGTGGAAGGGTGAGAGAGATGTTGAATACACATCTGGCCTCTGACTGCTGCTCCCTAGTCATCTTTTCTTATCCGAAACCAACAGAGTTTTCGGGTTCATTCAGATGAAGATAACCCCGAGAGGATCCAGCAGATTATTAAAAGAGCCATTGAAGATGCCGACTGGATCCTGAACAAAGTAAGTGGTTGGCTCTGGCTTCCACCTGAGTGGGGGTTGAAGGCTGTAATCTCCAAGACCACCAGGGGTCAGCCCTGCCCCACAGTTGAGACCAGGAAGCTCTGTGGAGGCCCACCTCCCCCAGTCAGCCACTGCCCTCTTCCAGAAGCTCAAAAGTGATGGCAGTTGCCTTTCTGGTTTATTGCAAGGGGCGTACACCCTCAGTTCCTCAGGCAAACCTCAGCCTGACAGCCTGATGGTGCTGCATAAGCTGAGATGGGGCCTCAGGAAGAAGGAAAGAGAACAGTCTCCCTGGCAACAAAGCACCCAAACTGGCAGCAGCCTTGCGAAGTCTCAGCGGGGAAAGCTGCCTCTGGGGCTGGGGTTATTGAGGAAACCCCTTCAAGCATCTGTTTTGGTGGAGGCAGGGAGGGAGTCAGGAGTATAGACAGGCTTGCTGGTCCTTACACTTTGGTACTAGAACAGCCTCAGAGCTGGACCACATGCCACCTCCCTGTCCTTCTGAGTTATATCCTGCAGATGTGGGGTCTGGGATTCACTTGTTAAACTCCATGATTGGGCTACATGGCTCATCTTCTTCTTCTCTTTTTTTTTGTCTTTTTGCCTTATCTAGGGCTGTACCCGCGGCATATGGAGGTTCCCAGGCTAGGTGTCTAACAGGAGCTGTAGCTGCCAGCCTACTCCACAGCCACAGCAATGTGGGATCCGAGCCACCTCTGCAACCTACACCACAGCTCATGGCAACGCTGGATCCTTAACCCACTGAGCAAGGCCAGGGATTGAACCCGCAACCTTATGGTTCTTAGTCGGGTTCGTTAACCACTGAGCCACGACGGGAACTCCTCTTCTTCTTTTTTTTAAATGGCTGCACCCATGGCATATGGGAACCAGGCCAGGGATCGAATCCAAGCTACAGTTGCAGCAACGCTGGATCCTTAACCCACTACATTGGGCCAGGGATTGAACCTGAGCCTCTGCAGTTGGATTTTTAACCTCCTGCACCACAGTGGGAACTCTTCTGAGGATCGTCTCTATAACATGAGTTTTTATTTTTTCCCTTTGAACAAGACTCAGCTCAACAAGAAGGCTGGACACACCACAGTTTTCAATTCTAATGTTCCCAGTGTCTTGTCTTTTTTTTTTTTTTTGGCCACACTCGTGGCATGTGAAAGTTCCCAGGCCAGGGATCCAACCCAAGCCACAGCAGTGACAACCACAAATGCTTAACCACTAGGCCACCAGGGAACTCCCCCAAGTGTCTTACTTATTCTCTCTTCTCAACCCCATCGGCTTCCTTTTCCATTGGCACCAACTAGAGATTTGACCAACTGGTGCCTGCTGACGGGGTTCCACCACCTCCAGGAAGCCCCTGCAGGAGGCAGCTGAGGCCTAGTGACCACAGTTTTCAGGATTTCCTGGGTCTTCCCTCCCACACTGGCTTCCCTCATCTACTCCTAATGGTCTCTCTGTCTTACAGTATAAAAAGCAAAACTGAGACTCCAGGGCCTAAAGAGTGAAGCTGCCTTGCAGACGCTGACGCTGAGAGCCCTCGCTTCGCCAGGCGCTAACAAGCTGCAGTTTGGAATACACTGGCCTTGTGGGCCGGGAGCAGGAAATCAGGGGTAGGAGAAGCTAACATTTGCTCAGACGGCTCTTCTCAACATGTCTGTGTCCCCAGTGTCCTTGGTGTGTGCTTTTCCAGGTGGTTATGATGGGAGATCTGGGGAGAACGTGTTTCCTCACTTTGCTCTGAAAGTGATTCATTTACTCTGGACATCATTCTTTGAGACCCAGAACTGGCGTCCTGTCAGATGGCAGCCTGAGAGGGCAGGGCATGAGTTTTAGAACCAGACCTGGATTTGAATCCCAGCTCAGCTGTTTTTCAAGGGTGTTGGCTCCGAGCCCAGTTTCCTCCTTTGTGAGGATTAAATAAGGTGAAATCGAGAGCCTGACTCAGGACGCGGCACGCAGTGGGACCCGTAAACCTCCCCCTGAGGAAGCCGTGCTCTGCCGCCCCGGCGCTGGCCCGCACGTCTCTCTAGTACCCTTCACATCAGGTCTTATTCCTTGTGGGCTTGTCCTGGCACTCTTGTGACCCTGGGCCCCCAAGCCATCACAACCGCACAGTGCCCGGCGGTCCGCCCAGCAGCTGCTCTTCCTGACACCAACCCTCCCTGCCCAGCGAGGCCTTCACGGGGTTTCTAGCGTCCCAGAGTGGGGGAACGCGGCCTGCCTGAGACAAGGAAGAACGCCAAAGCAGCTGCAGTAGACGCCGGCGTGTTCAGGCAGTGTGAAGTTGCCGTCTTTGTTGACTGGTCCTTCCCTCCTTTCCTTCCATCTTAGAAGGAAAGCTGGAGGAGCCGGCATGCGGTCGGGGGGTTATTGTAAGCCTGACATTGGTGGAGAAAGCAGACCTGGGTCACATCCCAATTCACGTGAGTTACCCTTGGGTAACTTACCTCGCCTCCCTCGGCCTCGGTTTCCCCATCTGTCCAGCGGAGTGATGCGCGTACCTGCCTCCTGGGGCCGCGGTGAGGCGTTATGAGCCCTAGTGTGCGCCAAGTGCTTTACCCAGAGCCAGCGGTGTGACGTTGCCACCAGCTGCCCCGTTAGGGAGCCCTGCTGTGCAGCTGAGGAGATGGGAGCTCAGAGAGGTTGACTCCTTGTTCAGGGTAACCAAGCTACGAATCTGTCAGACACCCTAGATTTAGGAGGAAGAGGAGCGCAGCAGGGAAAGAGGGAAGGAAGAGTGAGAGGGAGGGAGGGGAAGGGAAGAGAGAGCAGCAGGGAGTGTCACGGTAACTGGCCGGAGCAGGCGGAGCAGCCAGATGATGTGGAGAGAAGCCACATTGGGGTAGGAGCGTCCCCCAAGGACTCTTAACCAGAGGATGAGTTCACATGCGTGCCTTTGCGTCCTTGCAGTCGTGACTTAAAGGGACTCTCATACGTCTGTCACTCAGCTCGTCAGCAGGTAATGAAGTAAATGCATCAGTATGTGAAAGCTGTGGGGTATGTTGTCCCTGCTGGGTGCTGTCATACAGGTGTTGAGGGTTAGACACAGACAGCTGCCCAGGAGGGACCATTCTTCAGTCTTCATTAATTGAAAGGTCCAGTCCTAGGTAAAAATAAAATTTTAGAGCTTGAATTGATGTTGAGGTATCTCCCTTCTTCCGGTTGGAATCTGCCGCAGTGGGAAGGCTGCTGTCAGAGAAGCGGGACGGGGTGGGTGGTCTTTGCTAGCTTGGGGGTGGGGCGGGAGCCCAGGCTGGGGGGCATTCCAGGAAGAGGGGCAGTTTAAGCAGAGGCTCAAAATAGCACCACTTGCTCGGGAATTCCCATGCTGTTCTGGGCGGTTGAGACACTGGAGACAGAAGAGGTAGTTCTGGAATCATCTTTTTGTGTCATTGTCTCACAGCTGATAGTGGACCCTTTGAGGGCAGGGACCACATTTTGCCGGTTTGTGCAAAATGTGGCCAGCTCTATGCCTGCTGCCCAGATGGTGAGCTGTAAGCATTTGTTGCATGGAAGAATGTTAATGCCAGGCAAACTGATGTGTCTCTTTTGTTAGAGTTTTTATTGCTTTCTAATAATGAGGGAGGCTGGGAGGTGGTGACTATATCTTGGCCAAGCACTGGTTTTGTGTGTGCGTGTGTGTGTGTCTTCCTCTTCTTATCACTGATGCTCAAATGAAG